>VZRR01006007.1:0-69934 GCA_013398015.1 Oreocharis arfaki
CCATTCCATCATTCCATGAACAGCTCTTGCAGCAGGTGATTCCAGGAAAGTGAAAGCAGCAACAAGCTCAGTGATGATTTGTAGGAATTTGAAGGAAATGTTCCTTCCCTGCTCAGTGGAATGAAAATTCTGCCTCAGGGCTGGGCTTTCAGGAATATTTCACCCTCAAACGCAACACAGAGCGTTTCTGCATGAAGGAAATAACCCGAGTGCCTGGCAGTGCTCGATTTCAGGTCCTGAGGTACCTCAGCTGGCTCAGAGGGAATGATGAAAAGCGGCCCGCGCTGGGAAAACGCTGCAGTGTTCCAGCTCTGCCCTGGGAGAGTCCGGTCTCGAGCAGAAATAAAATGAACACATCAATTTCTCAGAGCACAGGCGCTGCCCAGCAGGACCTTTGTGTTCATGCTGTGATGTCAGAAGTGACATCCCCACCTCAGCCCAGGCTCCCTGCCCCCCCTGCAGCACAGAGGGGAAATGGAATCCTGGAATGGTTTGGGTGGGAAAGGACCTTAAGGACCATCCCATTCCAACCCCAAAATGCCCAGGCCTCAGCCCCTCCTGTCCATCCCCTTCCCTCTTTGCTTCAAGTCCCTTGTGGATGCTGAAGAGCTTTTGTGAACAGGAAAATCCATCATCAACTCACTCACCCCAAAACTGACCCTTCAAATCTCAAGATCCTGAACAAGTGAGAAGGAAGAAGTAAATCCTATTAAAACTCCAGCTCCCAGGCAGCAGGACACCAGCCCTGCTCGGCCCTGGGCTGTCCTGCCCTGTGCTGGGCACTCCTGGGCTTCCTTAGGGATGAAATCCCTTTCAAGGAGCGTCCAGCAGTGCAGGACGAGGCCCTTGGTCCATAAATCCCATTTTCCCTCCCTGGCTGTGGCTGTTTCAATGTCTCAGGACCCGGCCTCAGCTGGGCTGAAATGTCCATCCTCGCTCTCCTGGCCCAGCTGGAACGAGACCAATTTCCTGGGACATTATTGCTGGGGAGTTTGGGGTGACCCCACAGGACACCAGGGGCACAAAGGGGTGTAAATCCTGCACCTTGGGCAGCCACACGTGGCTACATCACTGCATGGTGGGGATATCAAAGTGGGCCAAACCCTGATTTCCTGACTCCTTTTCCTCTGACAAAATTCCTTCTGGTGTCGCTGTTCGCCCTCCTTGCACGGGCATCAATAACACGTATTTAGGCTTGGATTGCTTAAACTTAAACCAGGCTTACATTAAAAACTGAGCAAGACAAACCCCTTTAAGCTGATCACCAATCTTTAATAGTTCCAGCCACGTCACATTGCCTGCCCTGTGTCTCCATCCTGCTGCCGTAAAAACCCCGCCCAAACCCCCCTTTTATTCTATTCCACCCATCTGATTCAATATTATTTTAATATATTCAAATTAATTCCTTATCATTGGCTTTGTTTTGATCTCCTTTCCCTGGGAGCAGCCAAGCTGTTGTGCTGCTCCACCTTCTGTATTTTTTTTCCTTTTTCCTCACTTTTCGAGGGAGCTGCAGGACTCAGTCTCGCCCTCCCACCCCTGCAGGTTTGTCAATAGTGGAGAATCAAGACTAAAATCGATGCTGCTGCTCTCCCTTTCCATGGGAGTGTCCCTTCCTCCCCTCCTCCTGCCTCAATCCTGAGACATCAGCTCTGCTCCGAGGTAGAAGCTCTCCTTTGGTCAACTTTGAGGCAAAAAAAAGTTCTCTTTAAGCAGAAATATCAGCCTGCATTCCAAAATCTCCAGAGCGGAGATGGACAGAAAGGGAAAAGGGATTAATTACTCATCAGAAACGAGGGAACATCTCAGACTGATTTCCCTGACTCATTTTAACCTTCAAATCCCCTTCAGGATAATGTAGCAGGAGCCCTGTCCCCCTGCACCTGATTAGAGATCAGCAACTCCCATTGCAAGGCTCTGTTTTCAATTCAAACAATGACTTTTATTTCAGAATTTCTGCACCAAACACCTCTGTGAACACCAACTTTTCCTCCTCTAAATATCCTGATTTTTAAAGCAGTCCATGGATATGTGTGGGTTGTCTTGTGTTCTGTAGAAGTTTGCATTGCTTGGTATCACTATTAAATAAATAAATCCAACCCAGCGCTGCTGGGTTATAAAGCAACAATTTATTTTGCACAGGGGGTAAATGGATTTCAAACCCCGAGGTGTTTAATGAGAGGGAATTTTATTACAAAGTTCCATCTGCCACTCCTCGTTGTCAGGAGATTAAAAGGATGGTAAAAGCTGCCAAGCACCTCTGCTAACCGTGGGTTTCCTCATACAGTGAGTTTTCCTTAAGGATCTGTTCCCCCTTCCCAGTCTTTATTATCAGGGGGGAAAAACCCATTAATAAACCAGATCACAACATATCTTTCACCCTAAAAACAAACAAAATGCAATGCCCCAATAGCGGTAATTTTATTCTGGCTCCCAATGAAATCCAAAGGGGTTTGTGCCCGTGGCGAAAACTTTGAGCAAAATTAATGGAGCGGGTTTAGAATCTGTGATTGCTCCATTAGCACAAAATCCTTGTCCTGTGCAGATAACCTGAAGCTCCAGAGGTGAACCAGTGGCTGGAGCTGCCCGTGTTTGGAAGCACAACCCGGCAGATCCGTGGCTAAATCCGAGTTCTGCTCCGACTGCAGTGCTGCAGTCCTATGACAGCATCATATTAATGAGCCAGCAGAGAGGTGCGAGGCTCCATGTGCTTGGCGAAGTTTAACCCCGGCCCTCAGACTCGCCCAACTCCCCCCAGCCGCACACATCCCACCAGGAGCTGTCTGGGTGGCCCGGGCTGGAGGAACCCGGGCGGTTTCTGAGGAGGTTTTGCCCTTCATGAGATCAGCTGCTTAAAAATTCAGGCTGTGAGCACAGACAGAGCCTTCCCAGCACCTTCTGAGCGAGGAGTTAACTCTCCCCCCTCAGCATGCCTCTGCTTTTCCATGCGAGCTGTGGCAGGGATTTTTCTAGCTCCAGCAGTTTTGGGGTTTTGGGGGGGGTTTTGGTTGTTTTCTTTTTTTCTCTCTTTGCAGTTTACTAATCCATTTCCTCCGCAGCTGTAATCCCTCCAAGAGAAGCTCAGAGCCTGGGTGACAGCCAGGCACTGTCATGCAGCCCATACAAAGTCTATTTTCCCCCATAAACGTAATTTCTAACAAGGTTTCGAACAATTTATTATTCATTGTGAGCAATGCACCAAGCGTTAGATCAAAGCAGGCGGGTGGGAGGCCGAGAGAAGGGAAGAGAGGAAGGAAGAAAGAGAGAAAGAAAAGCACCGAGAGCAAGGATTTGGGATGCCGGGGGTCTCCCAAACTCTTGCTGACAGCCCGGCTGCTCCAGGGCTTCCCCCCGCTCCTCCCGCAGAGCCCCCGGAGCCGGCGCGGGGAGCGCTCGGTGCCGCAGAGCCCCGGAGAGCGCCCGCCTCCCCCGCCCGCTGCGACCTTCACACGCCAGACCCCGCCTGGGGACGGGAGACGGGGGGGACAGGGGGAAGGACCCTCCCCACCCATCTGCGGGTCCCTCTGCCCCTTGAAACCCCCCCGAGCTCCCGCTGAAGGCCGGTCCCGACCCCCCCAGCCCGCCAGCGGGAGCTGTCCGTGGTGATGGAGCCGCGGATCCCGATTCCCGGATCTCGCTCCCGGTTCCCGGTGCCAGCCCCGGCCCCCGGTGCCAGCCCCGGCCCTACCCGGTTCTGCAGCCCCTGGCAGCGGCCCGGGGCCCGCACCGCGCTCCGCTCTGCCGTGGGCGCTGCGGGAGGAGGGGCTGCGGAAGAGAAAGGAGAGGAAAAGAGGGGAAAGAGTGAAAAGAAATGGAAGAAAGAGGAGAAAGAAATGAAAGAAAGGAAGGGAAGAAAAGAAAAAGACTAGACAAAAGAAAGGGAGGGGAGGAAAGAAAGGGAAGAATGGAAAGTAAGGGAGGAAAAAAGAAAGGAAGGAAAGAATAAAAGGAAGGAAAGAATAAAAGGAAGGAAATAAAAGAAGAAAGGAAAGAAAGGAAGGAAAGGAAGGAAGGAAAGAAAGAGGGTGCTGGCCTAGGGAAGGGGGGAGAGGGGAGCAGGGCAAGAGGGAAGGAACACGAGAGAGGGAAGGGGAAGCAGGGGGGAGAAGGGAGGGAATNGGCGGCGGCGGCCGGAGCAGCCCCGCACCGCCGCCCCCAGCGCCCCACCATGAGCTACACCATGGAGCCCCTGGGCAACCCCTCGTACCGCCGGGTGACCGAGACCCGGGCCACCTACAGCCGCGCCAGCGCGTCCCCGTCCAGCGGCTTCCGCTCGCAGTCGTGGTCGCGGGGCTCGGGCAGCACCGTGT
Source organism: Oreocharis arfaki (assembly GCA_013398015.1). Taxonomy (NCBI): domain Eukaryota; kingdom Metazoa; phylum Chordata; class Aves; order Passeriformes; family Paramythiidae; genus Oreocharis; species Oreocharis arfaki. Next base: position 4,311 of record VZRR01006007.1, read on the forward strand.
CCTCGTCCTACAAGCGCCCCAACCTGGGCGGCCCCCGGGCCGCCTACGGCTCCACGGTGCTGAGCTCGGCCGAGAGCCTGGACGTGAGCCAGTCCTCGCTGCTCAACGGCGCGGCCGAGCTCAAGCTGAGCCGCTCCAACGAGAAGGAGCAGCTGCAGGGGCTCAACGACCGCTTCGCCGGCTACATCGAGAAGGTGCATTACCTGGAGCAGCAGAACAAGGAGATCGAGGCGGAGCTGGCGGCGCTGCGGCAGAAACACGCCGGGCGGGCGCAGCTGAGCGACGCCTACGAGCAGGAGCTGCGGGAGCTGCGCGGGGCCCTGGAGCAGGTGAGCCACGAGAAGGCGCAGATCCAGCTGGACTCGGAGCACATCGAGGAGGACATCCAGCGCCTGCGGGAGCGCTTCGAGGATGAGGCGCGGCTGCGCGACGAGACGGAGGCGACGATCCGCGCCCTGCGCAAGGAGATGGAGGAGGCCTCGCTGATGCGCGCCGAGCTGGACAAGAAGGTGCAGTCGCTGCAGGACGAGGTGGCCTTCCTGAGGGGCAACCACGAGGAGGAGGTGGCCGAGCTGCTGGCGCAGCTGCAGGCGTCCCACGCCACCGTGGAGAGGAAGGACTACCTGAAGACGGACCTGACGACGGCGCTGAAGGAGATCCGCGCCCAGCTCGAGTGCCAGTCCGACCACAACATGCACCAGGCCGAGGAGTGGTTCAAGTGCCGCTACGCCAAGCTCACCGAGGCGGCCGAGCAGAACAAGGAGGCGATCCGCTCCGCCAAGGAGGAGATCGCCGAGTACCGCCGGCAGCTGCAGTCCAAGAGCATCGAGCTCGAGTCGGTGCGCGGCACCAAGGAGTCGCTGGAGAGGCAGCTCAGCGACATCGAGGAGCGCCACAATAACGACCTCACCACCTATCAGGTACCGGGGAGGCGGCGCGGGGCTGTCCCGAGCCCGGCGGGGAGGCGGGGGGGTGCCCGGTGCCGGCTCTGGGAGGAGGGATGCGGGAGGTGCCCGGTGCCGGCTCTGGGAGGAGGGATGCGGGAGGTGCCCGGTGCCGGCTCTGGGAGGAGGGATGCGGGAGGTGCCCGGTGCCGGCTCCGCAGCGAAGGATGCAGGGATGCGGAAGGCGGGGGGAGGATGCTGCGGAGGGCGGTGGGAGCGGGTGGGTCCTGCTCTGATGCCGGCCCTGCCTCCCCGAGCGGCGGAAAGAGTTTCTGAAAGTCCCTTCAGAGAAGTTGTGCCCTCTCTGTCCCCGCGCACAGCCTCTGCCCGTGTCACAGGGGTTTTCTGCCTCTCCCTTGCAGGACACGATTCACCAGCTGGAAAACGAGCTCAGAGGAACGAAGTGGGAAATGGCTCGTCACTTGCGGGAGTACCAGGACCTCCTCAATGTCAAGATGGCCCTGGACATCGAAATTGCTGCGTACAGGTACGGGGGGATCACTGCAGACGTGTCTGGAATATTAATAGCACTGCGGATGCTGCTGGCCCGGGAGGCTTTGCCACAGCTAAGAAGTCTCTGCATGCAGCGAACACGGGTAAAATTAGAGCCTGGCTAAATCATTGCAACCATTACCCAGCCCGGTGAGAGCCCAGAAGGTCATTAGGGACCAGCTAATCCGCGGCAGAGCTGCCAGCAAGCCCCGCGGGCACAGCACAGCGTGACTCAGTGCGGTGGCTCCCGTGCCGCATTCTGTCCTTGGCTGCACGGGCAGGAGATGCAGCGAAAGACGAGTTTATTTTTACTTCTTGTCTGCTTTGCAGATGCCAGGCGTGCAGGGCTTGTCACCAGAGCTCCCTTTCATCGCCTGGGAGAGACAGGGAATTTGCTTGATCATGTTTTGAGGCAGCGAGCACTGATCTGCCTGTCACAAACACTTTTGCTTTTCTTGCTCAACTTTCCTTCAGAGGCATCTGCTCTAATCTGGAGCTGAGCGTTGCTTGCTGTTGCCATCACCTGGCAGGTTTTTTTAGTCTCCGCTGTATCACTTCAGAACTCTCACTGGAGAGCTCCTGATTTTTCTGGGTCACAGGCTTAGATGAAAAACATTTGAGTAGAAGAAAAGTAAAAACACCTAAAAAACCACTCCCATCTCCAGATCTATTGAAATTCCTGAGGTTGTTCAGACACACAGACACCCGGGGGGCTGTAGCTGGCTGCTCCCAAAGTCAGCTGAAGTCTCCAGTTCTCAAATTCCCACAAAAAAAAAAAAAAAGGTGGATGCCCAAATTGCTGAATTAGAACACGTGCCCTAATCAGCTGTGCCTGCCTCAGACACAATATTTGATTTGGGTCTGTTGGCTGTGTCAAATTCTGTTTGCCTAAGTGGTAATGAATCCTATGAAATTAATTAGCTTGTCCTAATCCCTACTGATTTACACTGTAATGGAGCTTTCTGACACTAAAGATGAGTTTGAAGCGATCACTGAAGGTGTCACACCTGCCACGAGCAACCCGAGCTAAAACCTGCTGGATGTGAGTTCTGCAAGGGGCGGGTTCCAGGCCAGCTGGGCTGGGCTGGGAGCAGTGGCTGGCACTGGGCAGTTCCAGCACATTCCACAGCAGACTGGTTCTGCCCTGCTGGCAGGGGAGCAGCGCAGCAGGGAATGGGATAGAATCCTGGAATGGTGTGGGTTGGAAGAGACCTTAAAGCCCATCCCAAAGCAGGGACACCTTTCCCTATCCCAGGTTGTTCCATGCCCTGTCCAGCCTGGCCTTGGACACTCCCAGGGATGGGACAGCCACAATTATTGCAACAACTGTCCCTTATTTTGGGTTTTTATGCTCATTTTCTTCTTTTCTCACCTCCTGATTCCCTCAGGAAGCTGCTGGAGGGTGAAGAGACAAGATTCAGTGCCTTCTCTGGAAGCATTACTGGTCCCATATTCACACACAGACAACCATCTGTCACAATAGCATCCACCAAAATCCAGAAAACAAAAATCGAACCACCAAAGCTGAAGGTCCAGCACAAGTTTGTAGAAGAAATCATTGAAGAGACGAAGGTGGAGGATGAAAAGTCTGAAATGGAAGATGCCCTGGCAGCCATCGCAGAGGAAATGGCAGCCAAGGCACAGCAAGAGGAGCAGGAGGAAGAAAAAGCAGAAGAAGCTGCAGAGGAAGAAGTTTCTGAGAAGGCTTCTGCAGAAGAAGAAGCTGCAGCTGAGGAGGGAGAGAAGGAGGAAGAAGAAGCAGAGGAGGAAGAAGAAGCTGCAAAATCTGACGCCGCAGAAGAAGGTGGCTCTGAAAAAGAAGAAATTGAGGAAAAGGAAGAAGGGGAGGAAGCTGAGGAAGAGGAGGAAAAACCTGAGGCCAAAGGCAAAGCTGAAGAGGTACCAGCAAAGGCAGAGAAGGTCAAAACACCTCCCGCCAAGTCCCCCCCAAAATCCCCCCCAAAATCCCCCATAACAGAGCCGGCCAAGGCCGCCCCGAAAGAAAAAGCTGCGGAAGCAGCGAAAGAACAGAAGGTGGAGAAAGCGGAGAAGGCGGCCAAGGAGGAGGAGAAAGCGGCGTCTCCAGAGAAACCTGCCACACCAAAGGTGACCTCCCCGGAGAAACCCGCCACCCCGGAGAAACCCGCCACCCCAGAGAAGGCCGTGACACCGGAGAAAGCCGTGGCCCTGGAGAAGCTGGCGACGCCGGAGAAGCCGCGCTCCCCCGAAAAGCCGGCGAGCCCGGTGAAGCCGCGCACTCCCGAGAAGGCCGTGACTCCCGAGAAGCCCCGGTCCCCGGAGAAGCCTCCCTCCCCGGTCAAGGATGCCAAGGCCGTGGTGGAGGAGACCATCACTGTCACCAAGGTAACGAAAGTGAGCGCCGAGGTCGAGAAGGAGTCCAGGAAAGAGGACATCGCGGTCAACGGGGAGGTGGAGGAGAAAAAGGAGGAATCCAAAGAGAAGGAGGAGGAAGACAAGGGAGTGGTCACCAATGGTCTCGATGTGAGCCCTGTGGATGACAAGGCTGAGAAAATCGTAGTAACCAAAAAAGTAGAGAAAATCACAGGGGAGGGTGGGGACAGCGGGACCACGTTTGTCACAAAGTCGGTGACCGTCACTCAGAAGGTGGAGGAGCATGAAGAAAGCTTCGAGGAGAAGTTGGTGTCCACCAAGAAAGTGGAGAAAGTCACCTCGCACGCTGTAGTAAAGGAGATTAAAGAGAGCGAATAAAACCAACCATAGCTAAAATTCAAACCAATTCAAGAGCTTGGGTCGGTGCAAAAGGTTAAGCCATAGACAGCTGCAAAATGCATGTGGGTGACGGCTTCAAAGCAGATCGGGTTCTCTCACGGAGGCTCCAGACACACAGTATTTTACTTTTTCGTGCAATATAGGGAAGGGGGGGGGAATGCATGCAGGCTCAAGATGTACTCCCTCCACAGAGCTTGGGGATCTACAAAAAAATACTACTACTACTAGTGCATGAGATGAAATGTGCAGAGGAAGCTTTTCTGAATTTCCTGAGCTGTTGGAGGGACATCTCTGAGGAACGAGTTCCGATGTATTATGCAAAGAACCAACTGAGCCAAAACCAAACCGAAAACAGTAATAGAGTATTCATGAGAGCCAGAACTCTCCTAGCCTTAAAAAAAAAAAAAAATAAAAAAAGCTACTTATAACTAATTATGTTTACCTCACTGGTGCAATTAGGGTGGACTTTTGCTCCTGGGAGAACCTTGTTGACATGCACAGTACGCAACCTTTTGTTGTTTGATGTAAAACAGTCACAGCAGTTCTTGCTCAATAAAGGTCAATATGAAAACATGACTGGTTTTTCTGGTGGCTTTTTCCCTGATTTAAACCCTTCCCTAAGCTGGATCCTCTCTCCTGAAGGGGAATGGAAAATTGCTGGAGTTTTTTTTTTTCCAAGTGTCCTCGTTTAGGGGTTGGACTTGGATGGTCCTTGGAGGTCCCATCCAGCTCGGGATGTTCTGTGGTTTGGGAATTGGCTGTGCTGTGATGGAGAAATTTCCTGTGACAGCACAAGGGCTGGGTTAAGAAAATAAGAGCCATATCCCGCATTTTCTAGAGGAAAGGGGAATCCATTGAAATCTTCTGCCTGGCCTTGAGGTGCTTAGAGGGGTTGCAGTTGCTTTTTACAGTGAGGGGAAGGTGTCTAAGCCCTCAGTCCTGCTTGTGCTGAACCAAGAAGTGATAAAATCTGCTGTAAGTATCATTTTCCTCCTTGCACCCCAACATCCACATGTAAAGAGAGCCAATTTCCAAATAATTCCTTGATTTTCCTGGGGAGAGAGGCTGCATGAACCACAGCTGGGTGTGGCATCTTCAGTTTGTCACAAAACTGAGCAAAAATCCCCTGAGAACTCACCCAGGCCCCCACAACGTCCTCAGAATGGGCTTGGTTCTGGTTATTTCACCCCCTCTTGCTTTCATTGGATGGGAACCTCCTTATCAATTCTCCAGCTCAAATGATCAAGAGGTTCAATCTCCCTCAAAACACAAAATTCTAAAATCAAAAATTAACCCAAGGGTTATAAACCCAACATTTTAAAATTTCCAATGGAAAGACTTCCTAAGTGGTGGCCTCTTCCAGGCTGGCTTTATTAAGAATAAAGCCAACCAAAAATTCCACTACATGGAAAAATAAAGGGAGACAAATGAAACAAAGAGAAGAAGATAAAGGCCCCCAACTCCAATGTGGGAATTAACAAATCACTATAGGATTAATTTTGTGTTTATTCCCCATTTCAAAAGGAAAATGAAGAATGCAGCTGCTGCCCCACCTCCCATAAATCACAAAGAAACACAAATAATTTTCAAGCCTGGACTCAGGCCATGGACTGCCCTGAAATCTGTTGCCTACTTGAGGGTCTGATCAAAATCTACGATTTCCATGTGCCTTCGATTCTTCACCCCAACAATAATTGAAGATCAAGGAGTTTTTAATTGAAAGAGTTCCTCACTGGAGAAGCGATGGAGAGCCCCCAGCAGACAAGGCTTTCAAATCCATCTGGGTGTCCTTGTGGAGCAAAGCACTGGGTGTTTCTCCTGCTGCTGTCAGTGATGGGGATCTGTGCTCGACAGCTCGGCTGCTGAGTGATGTTTAATTAAAGCAGAGTTAGCAAATTAAACGGCAGCTTCTCCGTGGTCACGTGTGGGCGTGACACAAAAATAACTTTACCTTTAGGAATGAGGAGTTAAGCACTCCCCTATTTCTGGTGTCTGCACCAAAGGTTTGTGAGCTTTGAAGGTGTTTTCCCCTTGGATTTAAAGAAAGTTGTCAAGAGAACACCATGACTCAACCCCAAAACCAAACCAGAGACAAGAATTAACATGAAATTACATTTGGATGCTTTTGATTAAGGTCTGGAAGGCACAAAAACGTCCCAAACTGCAAAAACCTCCCCTCAGAGTGGAAAGCTGGGAATCTTCAGCACGGAGAGGAAGGGTCACCTTGCCCAGTGGATGAAATGCTGGTGTCAGCAGGAGGCTCGAGAACATTGAACGTGTGCAGGGTGGGATCCCAGCCTGGATATTTTTCCTGCTGGGCTTCCTTTCCAGCTTCTTTCTCTTCATCCCTGGCAGGACACAGCTCCAGGGACCCCAAACTCATCATTTGTGCTGCTTTTCTCCTGTTTGCGCTTTGGCAATGCAGGGTTGCAGGTCCTGGGATGAGGGGCTGGAGGACCAACCCCTCTGCCCAGGGTAAATCCCTTCCCTGCATGGTTTTGGGAGGCAAACCCTCGGCATGATGTGTTTCATACATCCTCATTTCCTCCCTTTTCCCACCCAAAATACATCACAGCTTTTAGTTACTACCCACAGCTGTATCCCCCCCGCTCTAACACACCAAATTTGTGAATTTTGCCCATTTCCCACTGCAGATGTTCCCAGCAAATCCTAAGAGGAACAAGTGAGTGGTTAACACATTTCTAAATGTTTATAAGACCATAAGAACTGATTAATATTTCATGGTGCCAAGAGGTTTTGTCTACTGACATCTGCAATCAAACGGTTTCAAAGGAGAGCACAATTCCCGGGCAGAGAGGCATAAATAGGATGTTATTGCCTGTTCTGCACCAATTACTCGTCCAGACTGCACAGAGCCACTGAGGGGAATAATTATTTTCAGACAGAGAAGTTCATTAAACAATAAAAAAATCCACGAAGGGAAAAACAATAATTAAAGGAATTTACAGTGAAGATTTGTTCATGTTTTTAAAGGTGGGATATCGAGACCACCGTGGTTTCAGGAGCTGGAGGGCTCTAAACCAGGATCTTTTTCCTGTGCTGGGTTGTGGAGATGCCACAGTTATTCTTCAGCATCCCAGAACAAAATTCCAGGTGGGAACAAACTGGGAAGCGTTACAAAACACAAATAGCTGCACTTGCCAGGGAGCTGAGTCAGGCACCAGAATTTTCTCCAGTCATCAGGGTTTGTGCTCTCCCCACTCACATGTGGGCTCTATTCCTGCTTTTTTTTCAGGATTAAAGTATCCTTAACTAATCTGGGAAGGCAGCAAATGATGAGTTGTTAATTGTTTAGTTACTCAAAGGTGAGTTTCTGGACCCTGGATGTTCTGTACAGGTGTTCCCCGTGCTGAGGGGAGGGGAGGGGGTGTATGAGCATGTCAGGGAAAGCATCCAGCACCTCCCTGGCTGTTCCCTGGGATGAGATCTCAGCCAGATCCAGACCCAAAGAGCAGGAAAAAAACCCCCAGGACACTCCTGGCTTTTCTTGCAGCTGCAACTCGGGTGAAAGTTTCTCCTGAGCCTCCCTCTGCCAGCTTTTACTGCATTGCGTCAAAGCCAGCGCCTGGATTTTCCAAGGTAAAGCGAGTGCTGGCAGCAGGATCCATCCCACAGCCCTGGGAGCAGCCGGGAGCACACACCCAGCCCAGCCCCCCTCCCACCAGTCTGGGCAGCGGGGCTGCACTGGGGGCCCAGCCCGGGCGGTCTCTGCGGAGTCAGCCCTGCTGCAGCTCGTGCTGGGGCTGACTCACAGAGCCCTGCGGAGCTGCAGTGCAATAAAAATAACAGAGGGAGCAGGGATCAGCCTGGGAAAGGCAGCAGGAGAGAGGGGAGAGCTGGGGGGCTCTGGATGTGCTGCTCTGGAGCAGCCCTGGCTGCACAGGGAACTTCGCTTCTCAAAGTGATGGATGCAAAGGGCTGAGGGAAGGAGGAGTTTGCAAGAAAAAGTCGTGGAAGAGGAAGTAAAATTGGGTTTTGAAGAGTTAAAAGGAGCTCAGAGTGCTGGAGAAAGGCAGGATTTAATGTGTCATGGAATGGTTTGGGTTGGAAGGGACCTTAAATCCCATCCAGAGCCACCCCTGCCACGCCAGAGCCACTTCCCACTGTCCCAGGCTGCTCCAACCTGGCCTTGGACACTTCCAGGGATCCAGGGGCAGCCACAGCTGCTCTGGGAATTCCATCCCTGCCCCTCAAGATCCTATGAATAGAGAATCTCTTCCCAATATCCCATCTAAACCTCCTCCCTGTCAGTCTGAAGCCGCTTCCCCTTGTCCTCCACGCCTTGTCAGGGCTCTCTCCAGCCGAGCTGTCCAGCTGTGCTCTGGCTTTGATGCTCCTGCTGGGCTCTGACCAGGGCTGGAACAGGTTCTTCCTCCTCAGGAGCAGCCCCTCTCTCCCGGCTGAGTGCGGGCGGCACTTCCTGCTGGAGAACTAAGGGAGTTTCCGAGAACCAGCTCTGAATTCCGAGAACCGGCTCCTGCTCCTTATCTCGGAGCGGCAGCCCCGGCAGGCTGCTGGGGGAGCTGGAGGTGTCACACCCCCGGGGGAGCAGCTCCCCTCCATCCCAACAGCCTCACAAGCACTCGGTAAAGAGCGCTGCAAGTTCCCCCAACACCGCCCACCACCGTCCTGGAGAGGGAAAATAAAACCTGCTCTGTGAGGTAGGTCTGCACAAAACCAGGGAGGAAAATCTCCATTAAAAGCAGGAGGGAAATGTGGAAAGAAATATTCAAGAGGTGTTGTTGAAGAAAGTGAAAATTATTTTACTTCTTTTCCTTCTGGTTCTCCAAAGCATCAAACTCCCAGGAAAGTAGGGGAAAGATTTTGGAAATTATACTGGAACTCCCTGAGCCACTGGAATTACAGCTTTTCCAAATGGTTTGACCAAGCTTCCTTTTCTTTCTGCTGCTTTTCTTCGGAATGGGGAATAAAATTATAATTTTTAGTGCTCACTTCATCCAGCATAATCTCTTTTATCACCCTTTAAACACTGAAAACGGAGATGCTTTTGGAACACCCCTTAAATTTGTATAAAAATACAGATTTCCTTTCTCTCTGAACAAAGCCGCTGAGGAGAACCAATGCAAATCAATTGATACCACACCACCAGTGCATCCAATGAAAAGTTACCCCAAAACCCTGTGCAAAAATTCATCCAGCCAAGTCTGTCTGTGAAGTTGTAGTGCAGCCATGTCACGTGTATTTTAACCCAGGTTTCCATGGGTTTAGTTTATTTAAACTGCTTTAATTTGCAGCATTAGCCCAGTGCTTGCCCTCACGGGGTTTAATTTCATGTATCAGCTTCAGGTAATTGAACATGAACAGGCCCAGAGCACAGGACAGGGCTCGTGGCATGGCCAGGCTCTGCTGCTGTCAAGATGCTCCTTTTCTGTGCCTTTTTTAGCTCAGCCAAAACTTTAAAAATCCTTGAAAAATTCTCAGAATGAGCCTCTGCAGCCCAGAGAGGGCTGAGTTCTGCACCTGGGGGAGAGAGGCAGCTCCTTCCCCCACACCATCCATCCCTCTCACTGCTCATCATGTTTGATTTGAACATTAGTTTTGAAGAGATTCTTTCTCCAAGCCTCACCCACAGCCTCAGTCACTCTTCCCTCTCACCACCGATCCACCAGGCACTGAACAACTTCCTGCCACCTCGAACAGCCACATTTGCTTTTCCCTCTGTATTGGTTTGGTAAAATTCCCATTTTTCAGAAGGGAGCTCGTGCTTGTTGCACCCCCCAGCCCTGCCCCCCACCACTCCTCAGGGCATTTTTATTATTTGTAGGAAATTTTACACCCTCAAGAGATTTCCCCCACTTCTCATTCACAGGATCAGTGGGACAAACCCCTTTATGAACCTTTTAGGGGCACCAGAGACACAGGACAGGCACGAGGAATCCGTGTAAGCATTTCTGGAACTTTATTGACTGCTTTATTGCACGTACTTAATGAAGCCTCCATCACTTCCCCCACCCACCGTTTCCATAATTATTTTAAATGCAAGTTAAAGGTAACCTCTCATTCCCAGCACTTCTTTTCCCTACCATTTTAAATGTTAAGGTTCTGGGTCACCCAGGGAAGACAGAAGCCCTGAACTCATACGTGGAACCATGCGGCACTCGGGGAGCAAGCCTTGGGTGCTCTGCAAGCAAACTCAGACTCTGCACAGGGAGAAACATCATAATCATGAACTTGGAACCTCAGTGGTCACTGAATTAAATAGGTGAGACTGCAGCTGGAGCTCAGTCAGTCGCTGGTTCTGATGGAAAGCTGCCCTCAGATCAAGCCTTCTTCTTGCCTTCGCTCTCTTCCTTTCCTGCTGCTTCTTTCTCTTCCTTCTCCTCCTTCTCCTCCTCAGCAGCTTCCTCAGCAGCTTCCTGGGACTCCTCCCCTTCTTCTGCTGCTGTTTCTTCCCCTTCTCCTTCCTCTTCCTCACCCTCTTTGGCTTCGTCTGATTCCTCCTTAGCCCCTTTGAAGGACAAAAAGACATTTCACAACCAGGTCCAATTCCTGATCCCAATTCAGTGGGATCCCCCTTTAGCCCCACACATTTTGGCAGCCAGCTACAGCAAAACTGCATAACCAATTTATCCTGGATTTCAGGGGAGTGAAAGACTATAAAAAACATCACAGCCTTGAAAACTATCAGTTCCAGGCCCACTGCTAAAAGCTTTATCCAAAGACCTGAAGAATCTGTCCCTGCTCTCCAATTAGCTCTTTAGCTGTAATTTCCCTATAATTAAACTTGACACCAATGAACCCCTCAGAGTTCAGTGGGCACCAATGCCCTGCAGAGATGTGACACTGCCAAGCACTGAACCCAGGAATTCCAGCCCCAGACATCAGCTGACGTTCCCGTTCCTCGGGCTGCTCTCTGGGAATTCAGATCTAGCTCAGCATGTCCTTGGTCCTTCTTTTTGAGGATATCCCTAATAACTGAGTGCTGCTTGCTACCTGAACATTATCACTGAGGGTTTTGGAAACCTATAATCAGCCTGACTGAACATTTAACCTTCTCTTCCATTCAGTATTCAGACTTCCCTGCTTAAATTCCATGTGCTTAATGCCACCATCCTTTGGCTCATGGAAGTAGAAAATAAAAGAATTTTAATCATTAGATTTAATCACTGGGATTTCTGGGATTTATCCCATAGGAGCAGGGATGAATGTATTTCATGAAACATGAAAAAAAGGGATTTAGAAGTAACTCTAAGTACCTTCCTCCTCTTCTTCAGCCTCTTCTCCCGCTTCTTCCTCGCCTTCCTCTTTCTCTTCCTCCTCACCCTCTTCTGCGGGAGCTGCCTTGGCTTCTCCTGCTTTGGCAGCCTCGATGGTTTCCTCGATTTCAATCTGCTCCTCCTGCACGTGGCTGGAGTAGTAGGTGGGGAAGGAGCGGGTGGTCATCAGGTAGGAGCTGGACTGGAGGCCGCTGTAGGCGGACCTGCCGAAGGTGGGGGCACTCTGGCTGTAGCCACTGGTGATGCTGCCCACGCTGGTGAAGCTGAGCCGGGTCTCTTCCCCTTCCAGCAGTTTCCTAGCAGGGAAAAATAAAAGCAAGGAGAAAGGAATTGGTTGTGCTGCAGAAGGATTCAGCATCTCAAGCCCTGCAGGCTGCATATGTGGGTATTAATTAAGGGCAAGCTTCACACCATGCGCCAGTGCTACCCTATTTTCTCAGAATAATTTCTTTCAGATGTGTCCATTGTGGGGGAATTAATACTTTTCCTTGTTAGAATAAACAGGAGAACCTCTCTAGAACCAGGTTCCTCTAGCAGGTGAGGCTAGAGGTGGATTGTGCCCCCCTGCAGCTTGCACAGACCAGCATAACTGTGACAATTTGCTGCTGAGCTGTCAGACAAGGCTTGGAGCTGCTCTCTCAGTATTCCCCCTTGTGGCTTCCACCGAAATTCTGTTCCAGCATCAAAATCTCTCAGTATCTGGGACAGAACATCACAGTTATTTAGCGGCAATTCTGCTGGAAAATATTTAATTTGTAGATTTGCAAGTCAGAAGCAAACCCCATTCTTGAGGGCATTTGAGGGATTTCCCATTCTGAAAATGAACTGTTTTTATTGAGGAATTCCACTGACACAAAATCCCTTCCCCACGTACAGAATAGGTACTTTTATCTGTAAGGATGGAGAACTGAGATCCTTTATTGCCAAGCTAAAAATTCTGTGTGGACAGAGAGGACAGATTAAACTCTGCCACAAATCCGTGAAAATTTCTACTGGGGGAATGATAAATAACCTGAATTCTCCTGAGGAGAATGGGAACTTCTCCCGTTAAAACATCTCCCACCATACCTATAGGCTGCAATTTCGATGTCCAGGGCCATTTTCACATTGAGCAGGTCCTGATATTCCTTCAAGTACCGAGCCATCTCACTCTTCGTGGTTCTCAGCTCGTTCTCCAATTTGTTGATTGTATCCTGTTGGATGGAACAATATTGACAGCGTGAAATTCTGTCCTCTCAAGTCTGGCAATAATCACAAGGAATTTCTCTAATCCTTTTCATTTAATCTTGCTCTAGCAGACAGAAACTGCCCAGCTCCCATTCCACCCTCAGCCAAAAAGCCTCATTTAACACCTTCCCTGGCAGGTTTTCTGCAGCACATTATTGCAGCCCTATTTAACACACAGAGCCAAATCTTCTGGTACTCAAGTGCCAAAGCATCCATGAAATTCGTGCATTGTTTCATTTTGATTTTGGCCTCTATGTGCTTTTTCTAATTTTAGCTTAGAGATATCCACTGATGATCCCTGCAGGTCCCTTCCAGCTGGGGGTATTCTGCAATTCCATGATTTATTTTGTACAGAACAGTTCAGGCTGCAGCAGTACATGGACACATGAATTCGTGCTTTATCAGGGGCATTCTGCACTATGATTTTATACTTCAGATAAGCAACACCAGAATGCCCCTGTCTCTGGGATGATTTTGGTAATTCAGATCCTGATTGGGGTCTGTATTTCCATGCCACATCCTGCTTTACTGCTCTGTGGCATTCTGCTCTGAGATTTTAGGATGCCTTATCTGCAACACAGGCACAGCACAAGCCAGGAGCGATGCCCTCGACAACTTCCCCCTGCAAACCCTGTTCCCTTCATCTGTGAGGCTCTGCAGACCTCAGCTCCCCTCATCGGCAGAACCCTTCAAACCCCGACATCCATCCCTTCAACTGCAGAGCCCAGAAAACCCTGAACGCCTTCACCTCCAGGGAACCTGCAGATCTTTATCCTCCTCACATGCAGGGACCCCACAAATCCCGAAACCCCTCACCTCCAGAACTCTTCAAACCCTAACATCCCTTCACCTGCAGAGTCCAGAAAATCCCGACCCCTGTCACCTGCAGAGTCCTTCAAACCCCATCATCCCTCACCGGCAGCGCCCTTCAAACCCCATCATCACCCCCCGGCAGCGCCCTTCAAACCCCATCATCACCTCACCTGCAGAACCCTTTAAACTCCATCATTCCATACCTGCAGAGCCCTTCAACCCCCATCATCCCCTCACCGGCAGAACCCTTTAAACCCCAGCATCCCCCACCTGCGGGACCCTTCAAACCCCATCATCCCTCCCCTGCAGGGACCCTTCCAGCCCCCACCCCCTCACCTGCAGCGCAGAGATATCCGCGCTCTGCTTCTCTTCCAGCTCCTGCAGCTGCTTCTCCAGCGCCTCGTTCATGCCGCGGGTGGCCTCGATCTCCAGCGTCTTGGCCTTGAGCAGGCGGCGGCTCTCGGACACCTCGTCCTTGGCGGCGCGCACGGCGTCCGTGTTCTTGGCCGCGCTCTCGCTGAGCACGGTGAAGCGGCTGCGGAACCACTCCTCGGCGTTCTGCATGTTGCGCGCCGCCAGCTTCTCGTACTGCGCGCGGATGTCGCGCAGCGCGGCCGACAGGTCGGGCTTGGCCGACACGTCCATCTCCACGGACAGGTGCGCGTACTGGATCTGCGCCTGCAGCTCGGCCAGCTCCTCCTCGTGCACCTTCTTGAGGAAGGCCAGCTCGTCCAGCAGGCTGTCCACGCGCTTCTCCAGCTCCGCCCGCGCCAGCGCCGCCTCGTCCGCGCCTTTGCGCACCTCGAGCAGCCGCGCCTCCGCGTCCTCGCGGCTCAGCACCTCCTCCTCGTAGCGCGCCTGGAGCCCGCGCAGCGTCTCCTCCAGGCTCTCCCGCTCGCCCTGCAGCGCCTGCTTCTCGCTCGTCGCCTCCTCCGCGGCCAAGCGCAGCTCGCGGATCTCCTGCTCGTAGAGCGCGCGGAAGCGGGAGGGCTCGGCGTGCTTCTGCCGCAGCACCAGCAGCTCGGCCTCCAGCACCTTGTTCTGCTGCTCCAGCTCGTGCACGCGCTCGATGAAGCAGGCGAAGCGGTCGTTGAGGTCCTGCAGCTGCGCTCGCTCCTGGCTGCGGATGGACTTGAGGTCGTTGCTGATGGCGGCCACCTGGCTCAGGTCCAGGCTGTCCACCGAGTGCAGCAGCGAGCCCGAGGCGCTGGAGGTGGCGTAGCTGCGGCGCACGGACACGGAGGACACGGGCGCGGACAGGCTGGAGTACGCGGAGCGCGCCGAGCCGAAGCCGCCGCCGCTGCGCACCGACACATGGATGCGCGGGCTCTCCGCGTAGCGCCGCTTGTAGGACGGGAAGAACGGGTCGTAGCCGTACGAGCTCATGGCTGCGGAGGCTCCGGCGGCTGCTCTGCGACGGGCGTCGCCCGCACCCCGCTATTTATGCTCGGGGAGGGCGGGTGGAGCGGCCGCCGGGCGGGGACGGGGCGGGGCGCGGCGGCATCGCCGCGGTGAGGTGGCGCCCGGAGTGGTCCAGGCACCGCCGCGGTGAGGTGACGCCCGGAGCGGTCCAGGCATTCCCTCAGGGCTGTGATGCCCCGAGCGGCACGGGCCGGACCTCGCCCCGGTGATGCCTGGACAGCTCCGGGCATCGCAGCAGTGGAGGGATGCCTGGACAGCTCCGGGCATCGCAGCAGTGGAGGGATGCCTGGACAGCTCCGGGCATCCCCGCGGGCACGGGGGCTGTGACCGGCCCTCTCTGGAGCGGCCCCCGCTCGGCCCTTCCTCATCGTCTCAGCCCTGTCTCGGCCCTCCTTGGGCACAGCCTCGGACCCACCTGGGGCATCTTTCGGCCTCCCTTCGGGCCCACCTCTGGCCCTTTGAGATCCAGCTCCCTTCAGGTCTATCTGCAGCCCTCAACCCGCCCAGGCTGTGTTAAACACCCCCCTCTTCTTCTCCACAGCTGCCCTGGCAGAAGCCTCGGGGATGTGCTGCAAACCCCAGGCTGTGGCCGAGGTCCCCTCAGCGAGGCTGGGGGACACCTGGCTGCACCTCAGAACCCCCAGGCACGTGTAAATAGCATTTTTTCCCTTCAGTTTGCAGTTTTCACAAGGCATGAGTGCTCTCCGAGCCCTTGCACCCTCACCATGTCCTTTCTTACAAGTGGTCCCTAATAACCAGGTAATTAGAGGATCATGGAATCATGGAGTGGTTTGGGTTGGGAGGGACCTTAAAGCTCATCCAGTGCCACACCTGCCATGGGCAGGGACACTTCCCACTGTCCCAGGCTGCTCCAAGCCCCATCCAACCTGGCCTGGGACACTTCAGGGGAAGCCTGGCAGTGTTATTTGTCCTTTCATTACACGAAAGAAGCAGCAGACACTGGGCGGTTCTCAGTCCTGGCAGAATACCCTGGTACCTGGTTCCCTGAGGCTCCCTGGAGCCAAAGTCTGTCTGAGACACGGGTCACAGGGACAGGATATTCATCCTTGCCTAATCTGGCTAATTCAGAGATTAAACTGGACAGCTGCATTGCAGCTACCTCGGGGCCAGGTTATTAGCACTGCTTATTAAAACTGAGCAGTATTTATGTAGCAGAGATTTGTCAGAGGTAAATTAGGGATTTATCGGGCACAGACTGCATGGGAGGCTCAAAGAGACGATGAGAATTCACCTTTTGGAGTCAGAAGGGCAAATATAACACACAACAAACTCTTCAAAGCTTTCTCAAGGAAGGAATAAAGGTCAGTACAGACTGGGGGATATTTATTAAACAGATACCACAAAAACGCTGAGGTGCTTCCTAAAGAAAGGGGAAGGGCTTAGTAACGAGTATGAATGAATGTGCCTGTCACTAATTGCAGTGGCACTTGGGTATTGCTGGCACAAGCCAACGTTTGTTTGAGAGCAGCCATTTAGGAAAGGCAGAGCAGGGTGGATTTAATGTATTTCCCACTGTTTTCCAGGGACCTCACACAGAACATCACCTGTTGTGTTCCAGCTTTTCCAGAAGTTTCAGGGTATTTCAATATAAGGATCACAGAGCTGTGAAGGGCAACGGCCTCTCAGAGGTACAAAGCTGCAGTCCCTGCTCATCCGAGCTTATTCTGGATGGAATGAACTGCACCAAGAGCTCATAAAGGCTTAAGTGTCACTCATATCCCAGCAGAGCTGCTGGGAGACTTTATTCTGCAGATCTACAGAGTCCTCCCCGAGATCAGTGGAGCTGCTCTCAATTTGCCAGCCCTGCAAGCCCGGCTTCTGCCTCGATTTTTATTCACAAATTGTTTTTTAAATGCGAGTCGTGGCTGCATTCATGCATGTCAGAGCAGCCATTCATTATTCAGAACATGCATAGAGCAGCGCAGGTAGAGTTTTCTGTGCTAATCTATTTTATCTTTAGCAGGGATTGGGCTTGAAAGGGGAAGAAATGAGGAGTAGAGACGTTGTAGAGAGGAGGATTCCCAGCAGGTTGGTCAGGGATCAGCGAGCTGATATTTTCTGTGATATTCAACTCCTGCAAACTGAAATACCTTGTTTCATGCCGATGGATTTATGCTAATCTTCCCTACAGCAACCTGAGCAGAGGATTTAATTATTAATGCTATCATTTATTATGCCGTGTATTAATAAAGGAATGTAGCTCAGCTTGTAAAAACCACTGCACTTCAGATCCCAGCAAAACAAGCTGTGTAACTGTAGGCTGTTAATATTCCTTCTCACTTTTTTTTGGAGTGGAAAACCCTTTGCTGTGTGCCAGGAGGGCGGGGAGTGTGTCTGCAGACAGCCCTGCAGGGTGGAACTTCCACGGGACTCGGGGTGAGGATGGAGCTTTGATACTACAAGGAAAGAAAAGCCACTCCTGAAGGCATCCTGCTCCCAAAACTGTAATTCCAGGCACAGGGGAGTGCTGATGGATTCCCCCATTCCCTTTGTGTCCCTTTTGTTGCTTTCTGCCAAGGAGGCAGAAATCAAGGAGGATAATCAAGCCCCTGGATGTGTTACTGTTAGAAAAATCAATACAGTGAGCAGAGGAAGGGGATAAAGCAGGGCTGGTTCCAGCCAGGATGGAGTGGCCTTGTGCCACTTGTCTCAGCTGCAGCAGCTCAGCATTGTCTCCCCTGCCCCTGATGGAGTTAAAGCTGCTCCCTTACTGGTTTTACTGGGTGTGAGTGTCCCCAGCCCATCAACACTTCAGGCACAGGATCCCAAGCCCAGGTTCACCCCTTGCAAATCTCCCCTGGGTGACCTAAATAAAGCAAATTATTCTGAGGGATGGTGCAGAAATGAAAAGGCAGCTGTGCCCCATCCCTGGCAGTGCCCAAGGCCAGGCTGGAGCAGCCTGGGACAGCGGGAGGTGTCCCTGGGCATGGCAGGGCGTTGGAACCACACAATCTTAAAGGTCCCCCCCAACCCAAACTATTCCATGCTTCCAAATCCCACTGCTGCCCAAGGAAAAGCAACAACTCCATGACAAAAATTTCCCGTTCTTTCTTTTTCCTCTGCTGCATCCAGGATTAACACATCCCAACCTGCAACTGGCATTTCCTGCAGGAAAAGCTCAGCCCTGAGCCCTGTGCTGGGGCCTCACTGAGCACCAAGAAATTACCTGAATGCACCCCGTGAACTCTAGTGGGGTTTGCCTTTTTTTCCTTCTTTAATCAAATAATTTTCCCATCAGAAAGTGCAACAGGGACATTTCGGGTGGAGCCTGCAGTGCCTGCTGCTGCTGCTTTCATTGCAGAAGCAGAGGAGGAGCTGTGCCTGCTTACTTGGGATTTACACAGATATCAAGCAGTCCTGAGTGAAAAAAAAAGAAGCAAAAGCAGTGGTTTTCCTTTTTTTAAAAACTATTTTACTTCAGAAAAGCCCGGCTCTGAGGGAGTGGGGAATCAGGCACCCCCACTGCTAAAAACATTCAATAGCTCCGATGTCAGGCCTTATGTACTTGTCTAAAATTATATCAAAGTCTCTGGATGAGTTGAATTAAAACAGGCAAATGAAAATGCTCTGATCTCCTTTGATGAATTGGAACAAAATCTCACATTTTAGGAATTCCTCTTCCTATATTGCAAACAGTCCTTTTAATACGAGACAACACTCACAGGAATTTCCAAACCAAAGCAGAATTTTGTCTGCAAGGACTGAACTACAGTCTCCAGGAGGCTCAGAAGAAATGCAAATAAGTGTTTAATTTCTTTCCTTTGAACCACTGTTTGCTTTGTTGGTGCCAGACATAGCAAGTGCCCGGGCAGCTTTCACAATTTTATTGTTATTTACACCAATTTCTGCACACAGTAGCAGCAATTTGCTCACTTTGAGTTTGTTCTGTCTCTTGATTACAGGAGCTGGAGGAAGCAGGCAGCCAATTCTTTCATCTGAGCTCTATCAGGGAACGCTTAATTAGAAGAGTCATTAATTAGCTTTGTTTACTTGTTGGATCAGGCCTCCAAACTAGGCCGCAAAACCTGATGGCAGATCCCAGGGCTGGTTCTTGTCTCCCAGAATCAATTAAAGGGATGTTCTGTTTTGGTTCCAACAATTAAACACCAACTGAGAGGGTTTGGGGCCAAATCCTGGAATGGTTAGGGTGGAAGGGACCTTAAAAAACATCTTTTTCCACCTCCTGCCATGGGCAGGACACCTTCCTCTGGACCGGGGTGCTCCCGCCTGGCCTTGGGCACTTCCAGGGATGGGGCAGCTCCTCTGGACAAAAAAAACTCCGGAAAAAAACCTCCCAGCCCATTTGGAAAGAGATCATTTATTACTTTGCTAAGTTTCATTGCTTTAATTGAGTCTTCTCCAACGTGAGGAGCAAGGGTTGGACCCTACAGCCCCAGGGCCACACCAGGGGCTGGGTTAAGCTGGGGTGGCTTTAGGCTTCACTGGAGTCCCCCACTTAAGGCCACCTGACGAGCTGAGTTGAGCTGAGCTTTGCTGTGCCCCAAAGAGCTGCTCTGGGAACCAGCTCCATCCCTGCTGCAAAGATTTAAGGGGTCTCCAATAACAATTCCATTTTTGTGGTGTTGGTTGGGGGCTGGGTGCTGAAGGAACATGTGCTTGAACAAGTGCAGCTGGTAATAATAGGAGAAATTCAATATCCCTCGTGTTTTGGGAGCTAAATCCTCACAGCAGCAGCAATATCCAGGGGGAAGCAGTGGGAATATTTCCCTATTTTCCCATTTTTGCTGTGCCAGCTGAAGTAAGTCCTGTTGCTGACAGGGCAAAGAGAGAAAGCTGCATTTACAACCCAGCTGAGAGCACGTGGAGGCTCATAATGCAGCCAGAGACTCCATTTCCTTCCCCAAATTTTCCAGTATGAATGAAAATAAAGATAAAACATGGGTGTAAAAGAGCATTTATTTGTGGGCTGCGCAGACAATTAAAAAGCAGAGAGGTTTTACAGCTGTGGTTTTATCCGCAGGGAGCTGAAGCAGAGAATTCCAGGATGTTCTTCCTTTGGTCACAGAGAGGGGATGAACAGCTGAGGAATGCTTTCCCTGTAATTCAGTTATTTCAGTCTCTGGGATATTTTTTCCCCTTGCTGCAGAGGCAGCAATAAAATCCACGTGGGGTGTTCACAAAGCACCTCTGAGCGAGTGAATCATCTCCCCACACGCACAAGTGCAAAGCATTTCTTGGGAAGATGTAAAAATCCCTTTATTTCCCAGCCTGGCCCGAGCTGCTGCCCATAAAACACAGAGCCAGGGAGCAGCAAAGCTGGCAGAGCTCTGCTGCAGTGAGGTGCCTCGAGGCAGCTGAACATGCTCAGCTCTGCAGTCTGGGACTAAAAATCCCCAAATTCTGCAGCCAGAGCTCCTGACCTCCCAGCCCAGACCTCCCCGCAGGCAGCACATTCCTGGTGCTGTCCTCAGGGATGGGAGTCCAGGATTTCTGTGGGATGGAATAGGAATCACCTCCATCACTCTGGGTTTATTTTAATATCACTTAATTGAAAGGTTTGCAGAGTTCTGCAAATTCTCGTCTCTATTGCAGCTATTTCATTGCTGGCACTTCTCCTCCTGGAGAGAAAAGGGCTTTGCACCACTCTGAGGCAGAGATTAAATTATAAATTACCCAGCCTGGATGAGAGGCTCTCACAGCACAGGTTACTGGGAGAATCAGGGGTTTTGTTGGCACTGCTGATAAGTGAAGATAAGGAGTTGCTGGTTTTAATTTTTGCAGGTTTTTTGAGGGAAATATTTTTGTGAATTTTTCTTTGTGCAATTTTTTTGAGGAATATTTCACTGCCATTAAACTGCAGTTGGGTTTTTCCTTTTGTTTTTCTCTTTTAACATCTCTATCTCTTAGTCCTTTCTATGACTCTCAATAAAACCTTAAATGGCAAAAACTTGAGTATTAAAATTTCTGTTTCAGATGTTTTATTTGGATCTTTTAATCATGTTCACATTAATAAATCTTTATCAATTTTTTCAGTTGCTTTGATCATTATAATCATATTTTCCTGGTTTGTTAAATGTACATTCATTATTCTTCCTACAATCTTATCCTCAGTCCAATCCCATCTCAGGGTGTGTTTCCTCTAGACTCAATTGATGCCAAAAGCAGTTCAGAGCCTGTTTTTTCTGGAGAAGACCTTAAGGATATTCAGGATTTTTCAGTACCCCAGCACTCGCATTGTGACTATTTTAGACCCTTCAAAAGCCCTCAGATTGGTGGAAACTCACAGCATCAATTTGGCTTTTATAGAAAAGAAATGTATTATTGAAACAACAAAGTCGTTTGGCCCCAGTCATTAACCAGGACATTTCCCAGGCCGGCCCATTGCAATGGGGTGAAATTCCCCCAGCAGCGCAAGGGCTGCAGTTTTGAGGCCTCCACAGCCTCAAATAAATCAGAGATAAATCTTCAAGGCTCTGCTGATTCCCAAACAGGGCCATCAGAACCACCTGGAAATGGCTTTGACTCTGCTTTTCCAGGAGAACAACGTTTAGCTCTGCTTTTCCAGGAGAACAACATTTAACTCTGCTTTTCCAGGAGAACAATGTCTAACTCTGCTTTTCCAGGAGAACAACATTTAGCTCTGCTTTTCCAGGAGAACAACTTTTAACTCTGCTTTTCCAGGAGAACAACATTTAGCTCTGCTTTTCCAGGAGAACAATGTCTAACTCTGCTTTTCCAGGAGAACAACATTTAGCTCTGCTTTTCCAGGAGAACAACCCGGCCCTCTGTCCCAAGGCAGGACAAGGCACCTGAGCTGGGGCTGCAGAGAGCAGGCAGGGGATTGGGAAGGATGAGGCAGATTTCTCCTTTATCCCTCATTTTCCTGCTTCCCCTCATGGGATCCATGAGAGGCCGCTTGTGAAGCTGGAAAAGGACATTCCAGAGGCTGAAGGAAGCAGGGAAGGTCCCGTTTCACCTTCCAACACAGGATAAAGCAGCTGGGCAGTGTTGTTGGTTTTCGGGGGAGGGTTTTGGGGTGGATTCTCCCTGGTTTGTGCCTGGTGCAGCTGGAATGACCTTTGGGGGAGCTGAGAGAGCTCTCTGAGCCCCAGCACTGCACAGTGGTGATTCCATGCTCTGGAATGAAGCTCTTTTTGTGGGATACAGGCACCAAAGTGATAAAATGATGGGAGCAAGAAATAACCAGGAGAGGAGAGAGGGTAGCAAAGGGTTTTCAAGTGAGGAATTCACTGAACCATCCAACCAGGAGTGTGCCACAGTTTGGGTGGCCACACGTGCATTATAAATCCAGCCAAGGTGCTCTCTCCCAGTTCCATGCTTTGGGCTGGAATTCCAGGAAATTTGCAGTTTGTAGAGGATAAAACACCTCAAGCTCTTTGTGTTCCTAAGAAGGAGAGGTTTGCATCTCCCAGTGACACCTGCAAGGGCTGGGGGGGGTCACGAGCTGGCTCTGTGTCAGAGGAAAATCCTGTGTGGTTTTGGGAAGTGTTGCCTTGGTGTTCAGAGGCTGCAGAGGCCTCTCACATCCCCAAAAAAGCAGATTTAAGTCCATAGACACCCCAAAAGTTGTTATCAGATTGAAGGGCCTGGGTGACTCAGTCTCTCCTCACACACCTTCACAGGCGCTCTGGAGAGCAGCAGCTGAGCAGGTGTCTCAGATTTCTGGTGAACATTTCCCCTCCCTGCTTCTACTTCCCAAATTCCACTGCAGGCTCTCCCGGAATTTATTCCCTCACACGACCGATGTGGCTCTAACGTGTGGCAATAACAATAAACCATGGAAGTGGCACCTCAAGGCCAGTGAGGACAGAGGTTTGTTCTCCTGAGGGGAAATGTGCTTTGAAAGGCTCGGGGAAGATTTTGTACAAGCTGCAGCTTTGAAGTTCTGGGAAAAAGATTTCAAAATAGCTTTTTATGCTTTAGAGCTAAATTTTTAGATTTCAGGAGAAGATGCCTTGCTTTCTATGCCTGTTGCACATCATGGAGAGAGGATTCTGGAATGCTTTTGGGGTTTTGGGGGGTTTTTTTTTCTTTAGTTTGGCTACAAGCAACTTGTTTTCCATCTCCCTCTTTCTTGTGAGTGTGCACATGAAGAGAGCAAAGAGGAAATTTTCCCATTCCCCTGGGACATCTCTGTGAGGTTGGGATGCTCCTTCTGCTGGATTTACTGCTCTGGGAGTGGGGCAGTGCTGCTTCCCTCTAATCCGAGCACACGAGAGGCACAACCTGGGCTGCTCCTGTCACTAAAATCCCCTTTAAATCCTGGTAACACCCGAATATTTGTTTAAAGACCACAAAGCCGGGTGGATGCTCTGACTCTGCAGGTTCGGCCGCAGGAGGGGGAGGCGTTTTGGCAGCTCCTGCACAGCCAGGAGGGAGCAAAGGCCCAGCACGGGCAGGTGCAGGTGCATTTTTGGGCTGTTTCCTCCAGGGGCGTGTGTGAAACAGCTGGGGGCAAGCAAAGGGGAAGGGAGGAGGTATTCCTGACAGAAATGCAGCTGGTGAATAAAACAGAAGGCAGCCACTGAGCTCAGAGGAGGGGAAAAATCTCCAATCTGCAGATTTCATTTGGGCTGGGCAAGAGTGTCCAAATCTGGAGTTGCCATCCCTCTCTTCTGACCCAAATCATCCCTCGGGAGCTTGTCTTGCCTGGAGCAGCCTGCACGGAGCTGGGAGGTGCTGTGGGAGGGGAAGGGAAAGAATGCAGCAAGGGTTAATTCTGGATTTGCAGGTCCCTGGGGGAAACCCGCAGGAGTTTGCGGCTCCTCCAGCGCCTCCTTCTGGGAATTCAGCCCAGGCAGCTGCGATTTGGGGGCTAAGGGAAGGCAGAGAGGGAGCAGAAACTCCTCTTGCTGGACTTTTTGAGGGGAAAACCTCCTGCAGGAGCTCCAGGGTGTCAGGAGAGCACCAGAGGCAGCTGCAGCCCCAGAGCAAAGCCGGAGCCGAGCACCTCTGCTTCCTTAGGGGGGAATGGCACGTGGGAAACAGGGATTTGGCCTTTTCCAGTGGAAAAGGAGAGCAAACTCAGTTGCAGGAGCCCTTGGCAGTGCCCACTGCCGTGTCCAGACGTGGTGGTGGGACCCTGAGCTGCGCCCAGGGGTTCATGGGTGTCCTGAGGAGGAGGGAGAAGGGGTTGTTTGAGCCCTGCTGTCAGGAGGAGCTCAGGGAGAGCATTTGCTCCCTCTGCCTGTTCCCTCCTCCCTCTGGAAAGCTGCTGCTGCTGCAGGTCCAGTGCTGGCAAAAGTTCAACGCTGCACCAGCCTGAAACGGAGACGAGAGGGGAGGGAGAGAGGAGGAGAGTCCCGCAGAAAGGAGGAGCTCTGGAGCTCCAGGCCACCTTTGGCCGGCTGCAGAGCTGCTGCAAGCCAGGGAAGGGCTGCAAAGAGCCCCTTTCCCTTTTCCATCAGCAATTCCTGCTGTGCCCCAGCCTCCAGAGGGTTAAACAGGCTTTTACTTCCTCCAGGCCTCGCCCCGAGAGCTGCGGTTTAGGTTTTATACCACATAAAACTCACCCCAAGTATCAAAAATGCTGCAGCAAGAGGAGTGGGATGTCCATGGGAGCAGAACAGTTTTGTACCAGGGAAGGTGGTTTGGTTTTCAATGAGGGAAGGGGCCAGGTGAAATTGGGTGAGGGGAGAAAAAAAGTCCATTTACAGCCCAAATCAACAACACTCAGGAGGAGGGTGTTAAATGAGGAATAGAGAGGTAGGATGGGAACAGATGGAAAATCAAGAGTGGGTTTTGTACCAGCCTTGGGGCTCTTCTCCCTTGTTCCTGACACCTTTCCCAAGCACTGAAACACGGCAGAGCCCGTGGACACCAAGTGCTTCACCACAGCATGACCAGGCTGCAGGAACTGGGCCCAGTCCTGCGGTGGGAGTGGGAAGAGCCAGGATTCCCACTGTGGGATGGAGTTCCCTGCTGTGGGATCGAGTTCCCTGCTGTGGAATCGAGTTCCCCACCTGTCTTCACACCCCTGACAGAACAATCCCAGGTCCTGGTCCTGTGTGCAGCTCCCCTGCTGCTGCTGCAGGAGAGCAGCCTCAGCTGTGCAGGGCTGGGAATTTGTCCCATTTTCCCCCCATTTTTTGCTCCCATGCCAATTACTGAACCAATTACACTTCTGTGAGAATTTGGAGGGGTGCAGGACAAGAGGGATCAGCTGCTCTTGAGGAGTGGGAGGTGAAATGGCAGAGTGGGAGCGGACAGCAATTCCTGCGGATCCCGGGGAGCGTGGTGGTGTCCCTGGATTGCAGAGGGAGCTGGGAACATCCCAGCCCTGCCGGTGCTCTCCCTGCAGCCAGGCCCTGGGAAGGGGCTCCGTGGTTTGGGGTGGCTTTGGCGGGCGCTGGTTTTGGCAGGGGGATTTTGGGGCCGGGGGGAGCAGCTGCCCTGGGCAGGGGTCCGGCGTGGCCGGGGGTCTCTCCCGCAGGGATTGCCGCTGGAGAAGGGCAGGAGCCGTGCCGGCAGCCGGGCAGGGCTGTGCCACGGCCCCGCTTTGCCGCAGGAGGAGGAGGAGGATGGATGGAGGGATGGATGCTGAGTCACTCCCGCAGCTCCTCCGCCCCAGCTCCCCAGCCTTTCCCGCAGTGAAGAGGACGGAGAGAGCTCATTCTTCTCCCACAGCCTGACTTCTGGTTCTCTTTCCTCTCTTCCTCTCTCGTTTTTCCCCCCTTCCTGAGTCCCAATCAAAAGGAATCATTGCTTTAAAATAAAGATCTACGGCTGCAGCTGCCACGAGGGGCGGCTGAATCCCTTCTCCTTTGCTAATGGATCTTCCCATTCCTCGGGAGAGCGGCAGTAATCTTGGATGCACACAGAGAATGCTGCAGCAATTTTCTTCTTTAAAGGAGCCCTCCCGGGCACTGAATGAGTCAGCACCGATTCTCCATTATCGGCACTTCTTGGAAGAAGGGCTGGGCTGGGGGAAACTTGATTTTTTTCATTTCTTGCAGGAATTGGCAGCAATAAAAAGCTCTCTGCTGCTGCTGCTTCGAGCTGTCTGCTGTACAAGCTACTCCTTTAGCCTCTTTTCCCTCTGGGATTCCTGAAAAAGAGCTCAGTAGAACTCTCAGAAATTGCCTGATGTGCAGCTTTGGGGGAAATGGGAATGGGAAAGGGGCACCGAGGCCAGGCTGGGTGGAGCAGCCTGGTCAGGGGAAGGTTCCTGCCCGTGGCAGAGGCTGGAATGAGGTGGGATTTAATGTCTCTTCCAACCCAAACGAGCCTGGGGTTCTGTGGTTCATCCCTTGCCTCCAGCTCTACTTTGAAAACCCCACTTTCATATGTCCAGAACTTTTATATAGAATACGAAAAAGAAAAAAAAAAAACCCAAGCCCAACTTTTGCTTTAGAATCTCTTTTGCCTTCCCATATTTTATTTTGCAATGCAACAATGGTGAGCATTATTGCACAGTTGTGTCTCGTTTCCTTATGACAAAGTTTTTTAATTAAGTGATAATGCACAATTTTTTCCAGAGCACTTGTAGATTTATACAGTGAACTGAGGTTTATACATGAACATTTCATCCTCTTTCTGTAGTGTTTAACCCTGTGTAGCGTTTAGAAAATTCTGCAGGTAATACCTTTAGTTTTTATGGGGTTTTTTCCATGATGATCACACTGTAAATAATTGTAAAATGCATTAAATGGTGAAATAGATGCAAAAAGAAACATTTTACCATTTGAGAAACCCCTAAAATCCAGTTTCTCCTCCATTTCAGGACCAGCCAAGGCCAGTTGTGGGTAGTCCTGCCATAAATCTGCCTCATTAACAATTCCTGGCCTGAAATCTCCCTACAGAAATGAAAATATCCACGGGAGCAGCAGGGTACCACGGCTACACATGAAAAACCCTGATCCCTGCTCTGGCATTTGTAACTCTGGCTTTTATTTCACTTTGGTGGCCACAAATCCAAATGTCACCTGTCATCCTTGGCTCTAAATCTCACCCAGCCCAACTCCTGGCTCCTTCGGGAACACGACTTCCAGAATTTTCTGCAGGGACAGAACTTGAAAATTTGTCCCTGAGCTCTGAAATTCCAGCTTTTCGTGAGCTGCTGGTGAGGTGCAGCAAAAACCTTTTCCTTGTTCCTCGGAATCTGCTCACGTAGTTGTTGCTCCCTCTTTTGAATCCATGTCTGGCTCAGCTGCTCGGCTGTGGGGGGTGCAGTGGTGAATATCGGAGTTCAGAGCTGCCGTGGGGGTTTGGGATTAGGAAATCCTTTATCTCCAGCCCTGTAATTTCCATCGAGTTGTTTCTCCACGCAGAATTGTCTGTGTGACATCAGGGTTTCCTCTGAGCAGCCCGAAGGGGGCTGATCAAATCACCAGGGAGTGTGTGTGAGGGTGCAGGTCTTCCCCTCTCTCTGTGTCTCTGCCTTCCTCCCACCTTCCCCATCAAAGTCTCCAGGGCTGATAAACTCCTTTGGAACATTTGGAACTGATCCCTCGGAGGCTCCTCTGGGGGCAGCTCCTTCCTGCCACACTTCGTGCAGCTCCAAAAGGAGCACTAAAACCCAGGCTCCTGAAACGTAAAGGCTCATCAAAGAAACATAATTAAAGGATGGAGGAAAATGGAAAGGAGAGGAAGCAACAAGGTTTTCCCAGGGACTGAATTTCAGTGGGTGTCTCTAAGTATGAGAACAACAGAGGGAAACGTTGTCTTGTTCTGGAGATTTTCACGTGCAGACCTCAAGATGCATCACGAACACAAATCAGCTGCAAAGCAGATTTGGATTGTCCTGGCTAAATATCGAGTGAAGATCCTTTCAGTGGCCCTGGCAATGGTTCCCAAGGATGTTCCTGTTGCATTTGCTCACTAAAAACACCACAGGCACCCACTGGCTCCTCACGAGCTGCTCTAAAATTAGACCCCTGCAAGATGAACCCAAATGGGAACGTTTCTCTCAGTGCCTCATGTTAATGGGTTTGATTATTGACCCTGCTGCAGAATCGGGGCTGTGCCCTGCCAGAGGGAAATGCTGTGTGTGCCCTGCCCTGTGCCAGCCTTTGGAGTGACCCTGTGCACAACAGCTCCTCACTGCACCAGGCACACAACCCCGGCCTGCCGCAGGAGGGATTTACACAACAAGGCTCAAAATGGGCTTTCCTTGCCGGGGATAATTGGGATGCAGATCTGCCACCTGAGCCCCTGCTGCAGCCACTGCTGCAGCCACTGCTGCCCCGTGGGACCTGGGAGGCTGGGCTTTGGGCTGGGCTGGGCTGGGGGAAAACTCCCATGGACAGACCAACCTGGGCTTTGGGCCAGGGGAAAACTCTCCCATGGACAGACCAACCTGGGCTTTGGGCCAGGGGAAAACTCTCCCATGGACAGACCAACCCGGGCTTTGGGCTGGGGAGCTGCAGATGGGTCCCAGTTGAAGCCCTGAGCATTCCCAGTGCCCTTCATGGGGAGCAGGAGGTGGAACAGCCTCTGTTTATTCCAGCCTCTGACAGCCCAATTTAGAAAAAGCTTTATATTCTCTTGAGGTGTTTTGTGTACAGGTTATCAATGGTGAGTTCATTAATAGAATGATTATTAATGGAATAATTGATTAATTACTGCACTGGGAAGGAGGGAGTGTGGACTGAAATACAGAGTTAGGGCCTGGCTATCAGAGTGTTGAAGAACATTCATTTATTAACATTTAAGGGCACCTCTGTTATGGATACAACACTGTCTGTCATTACCTGGGCCTTGCTCAGGGCTATTTCATTTTAAAATAAAATCTCTGAGAGTTTCAAGGTGTCAGGGCAAGGGAACCAACTTGGTCTCAAAGTTGCTGTCATTGGGGATTTATTTCTCTGGACCAGGCCCTCCCTGGACCAGCAGTGCTACAGCTCTGACACAGGAGCGAACCTTCCCCTGCTCCAGAAAATCCAGGCAGGAACAGCTTTAGGAACAGCACCAGAGATGTCCACAGGTGATTTCCTGAGCACATCCACAGCAGGGCAGGGACCTGAATTCAGCCCTGCTGTTATCCCAGAAACTCCCTGTTCTCGTGGTACAGAAATAATGATCCCAATGAAAAATGAGAGAGGCCAAAATCTGCCCAGCTGCACCCACAGAGAGCCCAGGCTTGGGATTGCCCTGGGTTTACACCTGGCTGGGGTTGTCTCATCCGCTGCCCCAAATCTGCAGCACTCTGTGGTGCACCTGCCCAGAACAATCAGGAATAAAGGAATAAATTAGGCTGCTAGGGGGGCTGCAGAGTCTATTCCACATGCAGCTGCTGCAACGTTTTTAATTCAATTTATTAAAGGATATAGACATCAGCTCTATTAAATTACCTGCCCATGAGGAATGGGGGAGGGAGGGACCATTAGCAAATGCCATTTGCTGACCTCAGCCTCGGCCACGGGGGGAGATGAATTATGAACAAAGACACATCCCCCATTTGTGGATGTCTCAGGAGGAAGGGGCTTAAAGGGTCAGCACATCCATTATTCCTGGAGACCAGGGGACGGGGTCTGGGCGAGGGACAGATGTGAGATGGGATGGATATTCCTGATTACGGCCCAACAACGGCTGAGCAGGGGGATCCAGCTGGGCTCGGGCTCACGCTGGATGTAATGAGGCTGATCTGCCACCTTGGCCCCCGGCAGGAGCCGCGGCAGGGATGGGAGGGGGCAGGAAAAGGCCCGGTGTTGGATCCTGGGGGGCTGCCAGGGCACAGCTGTGCTGCTGTCCCTGAGAGGGGCAGAGCCCCCAGGGCAGGAAAAGGCCCGGTGTTGGATCCTGGGGGGCTGCCAGGGCACAGCTGTGCTGCTGTCCCTGAGAGGGGCAGAGCCCCCAGCCCTGCCCGGGCTCCTGTCCCTGCCGAGGGAGGGAGGGAGGGGGGCACCTTTGCAGCTCTGCACTGGCAGCTCCACTCCTGGAAAGACTCCATCAGGCGTCCTTGGCTCACAGCTCTCTTCTCCCACATGGGCCCTTCCAGCCCAGAGAGCAGAACATAAACTGTTCTGAGGCTGCTCTAGTTAATCCTCACCTCCCAAATAATGAGAATTAAATCAGATTTTATTCAGAGTTCTTTAGATAATTCAGATTTGTTTTTTACCAGCAGATCCACCTTCCAGCCCAGAGAGCAAAACACAATCAAAGTGTTCCAAGGCTCCTCTAATTAATCCTTACCTCCCTAAAACTGGGAATATAATCCAGATTTATCGAGATTTTTTTAGATAATTCAGGCTTTTTTACCAGTACACCCATATTTCAGCTATTTGATGAGACATTTTCCTCCAAATGCTTTTTACTGCAGTGTTCCAGGCCTGTTCAGACCCCTGACCTTGCTTTGCTTTTCAGAGCTGTTCTGTAGCTCCCATTATGTTTTCCTGGTTCAGGACTAAACCCCAGCGTGCCTGCAGAGGATAAATAATGTATGGAATCAAGCAGGAAGCTGTCTAGAAGATAATTGCCTGCAGTCCTGCAGTTTGGGGTCGCATTTAAGGTCACATTTCCCTCCCGAAGGCCGATGCCAGGCGCAGTGCTCGTGCACAGGAGCTGTTTGGGATCAGCTCCTTGCTGCTGCTCCCTCTCCGTGTCCATTGATCGGGTGTGCAGCTGCAGGCCCCAATCCATCAATCAATCAATCAATAGGGTCAGGCCCTGCAGCTGATCAGTGGCTGCATTTAAAAGGCTGCAGAGCACCTTACAGGGGCACCTGCTCCTGTGGGCTCAGCAGATGTGGCTGCAGGCTGGGATTGGCCTGGAAATGGGATTAAAAGAGAGCCAGGCTCTCCTGCCCCTGCCCTGCTCCCTTTGCTGGGAGGTGCCCGTTCTAAACCCCTTTTTGTGCCCCTCTGGCACAGCCTGAAATTCGTTTGGGGTTTTTCCTTCTGTTCCATTCTTTGCACAAAGCAGAGGGAATTTCCCATCGGAGAAGCTGCCCCAGCCCTGCCTGTGCTGATCAATAGCACTGCACATAGTGACTCAATATCCACTGGGAAAGCAATTAACTCCCATTATTCTGCCTGATTCCCATCCTGGAGGCACCAAGCAGTGCTGGGGAAGTGCTGGAGCTGGGCAGTTCAGGGATCTTTTACCAGCCATGACCAGGATTTATTTCCTTCCAATGGATGTGCAAAAATGTGTGGTTTATTTTTGCAAATCAGCCTCTCTTTTGTCACTTTTCCACATTCTCATACGTGACATTCTGACATATTAATCATCTTCTGGAGGCTCAGCCCAGTGGGAAGATGACATTAAAAAGCTGAGAATGAAATATCCAGGTTTGTGGGAGTTCTGGAGGAGAACTCTGCAAGCAGAGGTTCCCCCTGCGATATTGTGAATTTCTGAGGCCAGGAAACAATGGGAGATTTGCCCAAACTGACACAAAGCAGTGAGGAAGAGCAATCTGAACCTGGGTATTATTCCCAGTTATCCACTAATTACTGTCCCTCCTTAAATCCCACGTGAAAATAGAGGAAATCCCACATGAAAATAGAGGAAATTCCATGTGATTCCATACAGGAATTCCAGCTGTGATCTCACCCATCAAGTGCTTCACTCCACCCACAGCGTGCCCCAATAAATCCCCACATCCTAAAGCACCTGAAGGAATTGGGACTCTTGAATTCTCTGGGCTTTTAATTAGGGACCTGCCTTTAATTAGGGCCACAAACTGCCTGAGTCTGTTACAATTCCCCCCAGCTCAGGAGAGTATTTTTGCTCCTGGTTTCTCAAGCCAGCAGGAGTTTTCTGTGGAATGGGGACAGCACTGTGCACCCCCATCTCCTCTGAGAGGGGTAGAAATGAAGAGAAGCTTTTGGGGGTTTGTGCCAAGTGTTTTTAATTCAGTAACAGCCATGGCTGAGCTCCAGAGACATTAAAATACCCCAAAAATCTGTTCCTTTCACACCACATTTCAGCTCAGGGATCCTTTCCCCCCAAACCCCAGTGCCCTCACCCTGTTCCAGGGCTGATGCTCCCTCCAGATCTCTCTGTCCCATTTATAACAGCTCTGTTCTTTTGAAATGCAAACCAGTGGCAGGAACTGGAGTGGGGGGAGAATCCTGAGTCTGTCTCTGAGGAATCTTCATTTTAATAATGGGGGGTTCATGAACAGGAAAGGAAAGGGACATTGGGGTTGGCTCTTCCTTACCAGGGTGCTGATAATTCCTGCTCTCATCCATAACTGCTTGGAGCCATCCCATTCCAGTGTACACTGAATTCCAGCCTGATTTTTATAGATCCTGGCATTAAAGGAAGGGAATATCAGACCCCGGACCACAGGAACAATGCAAGGCTGTAAAACGTTACAGGAAAAATCAAGAATCATAAAATGGTTGGGGCTGGAAGGGACATTAAAGCCCACCCAGTGCCACCCCTGCCATGGGCAGGGACACCTCCCACTGTCTCAGGGTGCTCCAACCTGGCCTTGGACACTTCCAAGGATACAAGGGAAACCACAGCTGCTCTGGGAATCCCATCCCAGCCCCTCACCCCCTCACAGGGGGAAATTCTTCTAATAAAAGAACCCTCATACGTTTAAAATTTCTGTTACCAATGACCAAATCCTGCTTATTTTGCTTCTATTTTTGCCGGGAGGATGTTGTGTAAGGAGAGATTCAGGATGGATTTTGCCTTTTATCCTTCCCAAGACCATTTCTGCCCAGCCTGGCTTGGCACAGCCGCACGGTGACAGCGCCTGAGCTGCCTGGAGATCGCCAGTGACAGCAGAACATGACACAGATAACAGCAAACAAAGTGACCTCGTGTATCCCGCGTGGCACTGCACCAAACCTCTCTGTTCTGCTGCAAACAGCTGCTTTCTTTCCCTGCTTTTCCTTCTCTCCGTGCTTTTTTCCCCCCACTATTCTTTAAATGTCCTTTTTTCCTCCCCAGAAGACTCCCAGCAAAGATTATTGATTTTGTGCAGTGCAAATTCACTCTTTCCCCACCACCCTTTGCTTCGTCCTTCTCCTGTGCACCCCACACTTCTTGTTCCAGCCACCTCAGGATCCTGACTTCATCCAGTTCCCCTTTTAATTAAATTACATCATGCCATGAAGTTTCTTTCAATTTTTTGTTTGCTCCTTCAGTCCCTGGAAGGCCACAATGAGGTCACCTCAAAGCTTCTCCTCTCCAGGCTGGACAATCCCAGCTCTCGCAGCCTTTCCTCTCCGCAGAGCTGCTCCATCCCTCTGATCATCCTGGAGCCTCCTCTGGACTCTCTCCAACACCTCCACGTCCTCCCTGTGCTGGGCCCAGGGCTGGGGCAGCTCTGCAGGTGGGGCATCCCCTGAGGAACAGAATCTGGGCAATGTTTCCATTGTCCTCTGGCCTCACCGGGACATTCCTTCGGGAGAACCAGCCCCACCACCCCTGTGCTCCACGGTCACCCAGCCTGGCTCAGCAGGGACAGCCAGGCTTGCCTGTGGAGCCAAAACCCAACCAAAACCCCCTGACAGGTTTCTGTTTCTGCTGCTGGAGCTCCAGGAGTTGCTGTGAGCAGAACACAGTCCAGTTTCCTGCAGCGGGCTCTGGAGCCTGCCCTGTGCTGGAGGGCTCAGCGCCACTCCTGCCTCCTCCCAGGGCATTTGTTTCACTCCTTCCCTCCCTCACTGGGGGTGTTTCACCCTTCCCTCAGCCCTGCACTCCCCCCTAGTTTTCCCCTCTCTCAGTCCAGTTTCCTGCAGCGGGCTCTGGAGCCTGCCCTGTGCTGGAGGGCTCAGCGCCACTCCTGCCTCCTCCCAGGGCATTTGTTTCACTCCTTCCCTCCCTCACTGGGGGTGTTTCACCCTTCCCTCAGCCTGCCCTGCACTCCCCCCTGGTTTTCCCCTCTCTCAGCCCAGGCTGTGAGCGGCAGGGCTGGCAGGGCTCTGGGCTGGCTGTGCAGTGCATCCTCCAGCCCCTGCTGCAGGGCTGTTCCTAAACCCAGAGCGTCCTCGGCGCAGCCGGGCTGCCCTTCTCAGGGAGTGAGGACGGTGCTGCTCCCGCTCTTCCCAGATCCAAATCGCTTCTGACCTCGGGGGCTGCTCTAATTTATTGTCTGTGGCAGCTCTTTCACACCAGTGACAGATCAGGAGTAGGAAACTGCAGAATCTCCTGTCCAGGCTTCCTCAGATCCCTGCACTGGGCTTCATCCAAGGAAGAGCAGCAATCCAAGTGAAATTTCTGTGTGGAATAGATGGATTTATTTGATGATCTGACATAGATTCTTATCCTGGAAAGAAATTCAGGTCAGTTGTGAAATTAGAAGTCAAAGACCTTCCTTTAGGAGATGTTTCTCTGATTAACTTCAGCAAAGTTCCACTTCATCCTTCTGGCCAAGAGTATTTTCTGAAGCAGAGCTGAATTTACAAATAGGTGATTTTTCACCAAAAGCAAAGCCTGTGAGAGAATTAGTGTAGAGCCTATGCCTCAGTTTACCAGATAAACCAGCTGGGCTTGGGAAAATTGCAGAGTCATTCCTGCCTTTGCAGTGAGGATGCAGGAATTTGGATTCCCAGGCAGGCGTTTCAAACCCTGCAGCGAGGAGAGAAAAACAACAAACAAAAATATCCTTTCCATGCCCACATGCACAGAAATACCTCTCGAAACTTTGTTTGGAGGGAAGGGGCAGTTGCAGGGAACACAAATCACTCCTATCTGCAGTTTCTGCCTCAAGCCCTGCAGTTTTTCTGCTTTTTTTCTATTTTTGAGGCAGTTTGCCCTGAAAAGAGTTAAGGCCTGGGTTTGACGCCAGCATTGCAGCAAGGGGATGAGCAAAGCTGAAGGGCAGCAGGGATGGATGTGCTGCATCTTTAACTGGGTGTGCCCAGCCACTTGCTGCAGTCTCTGCTGCAGTGAGGGCTCTGCTGCCTCGTTAACCCTCCTCGGCTAATGAGAATTGCAGCTGGTCTCACACTCAGACAGGGAATTTGTCTGGAGGTTAATAAGAAACAACAATCAGCCCGTGAAGGGTGGGAAGCCTCCCCCAGCACATCCCCCGGCTCTGCCAACACCCATTGCAGGGAAACTGTCCCTGATCCTGCGCTTTAGGGAGTTAAAAGGCGCTGCTGGGCACAAAGAGGAGCCAGGCAGAGGTTTCAGCACCCGCAGCACCTCGCCCCGCTAGAGCTTCACACGGTCATCAAACATTTTCTGCAGAGTCTGCTGGATTTGGCACTTCCGAGGAGATCATTGGGCTGCTGGGTTTGCTTCAAATTTGTAACAGTCCTTTAAACTCATTCGATGTGTGGTCATGAAAGGTGCTGCTTCTAAAAGCCCTGAGACGCAGCTTTTAGAGGATTAAGAGAGAAATCAGGCTGAAATTGTGTATTCTGCCTTCCCAACTGCAGTGGCAGCCGGGCTGGGCTGGGCAGCCACCGGTGCTGTGAGGGTTTGGTGATCCAAAGCTTTCCCATGTCTCCTGATAAAAACAGCCTTCCCCAGTCTCCTGACAAAAACAGCCATCTGTGACAGAAATGCCACATTAAAATCCTGGGGGATTTGTTTATTCTAAACCTGGCAGACAGCGTTTGCAGGTATTTTTAGACATTTCCTCAGCACACCTTGTAATTCCTGGCTGCTCAGACACAAGTGCTGCTCTCAGAACAATCCCAATGTCACCGGCTGCACTCGCTGCTCCAAATCTCATCCTTTTTTAATTGAGGTTTTGATCACAATATGCATCTGAGACTTGATCTTCACTCTGAGAAGCTGAAGATGGGGTTTTTTTTAACCTAAATCCGAAAGCGATACTTACCCACAATAAAACTATAATTTAGTTGCTGCTTTAATAGCAACTTGCACGTTCTCACACATTCATGGCTGGGGCTCATGGGTATGCATGAGCTCCTGCAGGATGTGTGGGACTCAGATAAACCCCCCCTGCTCCTGGGAAGGGCTGATTGCAGCATCAATCCCTGCAATTAGGGGAGGGCAGACATCATCTCTGCTGCCTGTGAAGTGCTCGCTGTACTTTTGGCACTGGGAATGGGAGATGTTGTTCCGTTCCCACTGATGCTGTGAAAATTCACAATTCTGAAGCCCCGTGGAGACTTCAGAGGGGCCCGCAGGAAGCAGAGACATTTCACTCAGGATTAGGCAGCGCTGACATTTCCAGAGGAATCGCAGAGCCAGGATCGGGAGCTCGGGGAGGGGTGGAACAGAGCGAACCGTTCCGGACCCCAGCGAGCATCCCAGGGAAATGCTGCTGATTCATCCGCGCCTCCCCTGCCCTCGGACGAGCTCTGGTGCCACCAAGTGCCAGTTCCCCGGCCAGGAACCAGCCCTGCCTGCCTGACACACGCTCCCAGCTGATCCTTCCCCCGGAATGCAGCGATCTGTGTGGGACCGGAGATAAAATAACCCTGAAACAGCACTAGAAAGGCTTGAAGTGGGGATTTACACCATGGATTCTTCCAGAGCCTTAAACCTGATTGCAAATCAGCTGTTAATGAGTGATTTAGCCACGCTCTGAGCTTAAATGTGACTGAAATGGCAGAAAGACCAACTCAGGAGTTGACACAGCAGGTGTAGACCCTGCAGCACAGTTTAGACCCAAAAAAGTGCCAGATGCTTCACTCCTGACCGTGATTCTCCTCCCCAGCCAGAGCCTGGGCAGGTTACTCAGCAGAAATGTGCAGGGCTGGCCTGAGAGCCAACAGGAGGGTGCTGGGCTGGGTTTTGCATGCAGGGAAAGAGCTGGAAAGGATCGTTCTCTTGGCCCCTGACACCCGAATGGAAACAGAAAGGGAGGGAAGGTACAGCCTTGAATCGCGGCAGCTTTAAAGCACCGATGGGTGAGACAATGACACATCCCGGGGATGCACTGATCTTATGTAATGTCAGATGCAAGAGTGCCAGCACTGACGTCAGCAGGGAGCTGGGACATTTTTAGGAGTTCACTGCTGAGTCTCAAGGGGCCCGGCTCTGCCAGCACTCCCTGGGCCGCTTGGCTTTGTTTCTCCACCCCTCAAGGTGATCCAGGCTTGGCCTGCATTCCTTCTGCTGTGCTCTGCGAAGGGAACAATGCCTGCGGTTCAGAGCTCAGGGAATTCATAAATATAAACTCCTGCCGCTCTCTTCCCATCAGCAGAGCTTTGCTGGATTGCACCATCTCCAGCGGTTGGGGCTTTTTTTAGCCCTTGATTCCATTTGAACAAAATGTGGAATACTTTATCCTGGCTAATGATGGTGTAGCATCACTACAGCAGTGCGTAGTAAGACTGGAATGCTTTCTTGTGAAGTTAAACCTGTACCAGCAGCCAGCTCTGAGTGTTTGCAGCATGCCCCTGCTGGAATGGGCACTTCAGTGCAGAATTTTTCCCCACAGTGGATTTTCTAATCACTGTTTTCACTGACAGCTCCCAAGTCAGTGAAGACTGGAAGCAGCCACAGCACAGATAAGGCTCTCTGAACTTTCCTTTTCTGCTGTAGAAGAAAGGACATAGTCCCTCAGACTCTGCAGAGAGGATCACGAACCTCCCCAGGAGCTCAGTCTGC
The DNA here is from genome assembly GCA_013398015.1 of Oreocharis arfaki. Taxonomy (NCBI): domain Eukaryota; kingdom Metazoa; phylum Chordata; class Aves; order Passeriformes; family Paramythiidae; genus Oreocharis; species Oreocharis arfaki. The sequence goes on from VZRR01006007.1 coordinate 41,653, forward strand.
TCCTGCAGCGCTGAACAAAACCTTTGCGTGTTCACAGGGCTGGGGATGATGAAGTGGCAGCTCCACTCTGCTCTGCCTCTGCCCTGCCCGCCCTGAGCCCATCCATCGATGTCCCCCCAGCTGGGGCTCGCTGGGAGCTGAATCACGGCCCTGCACTGAGTCAGAGCGGGGCTGCAATGGATGGATTCGTGTCTTGTGAGGAACATTCAGGGGTGGGAGAGGTGTCGGTGCAGGCGGAGGGTGGGGCTGACTTACAGCAGCTCAGCTCCTCCGCTCTCCTTTGCTTTCCAGTGCACATTTGGATCAGTAATTAGGGACCGATGGAAGAAATGTGCTTCTTTAATGGAAGAAATGTGCTTATTTTCTCTTAGCACAAAAGGCTCCACCAAAAGGCAGTTTGGGGGAGTTTTCCCCATTTCTTAAGCAGTGTGTCTCTAATTCATGTCTGAAGCCTGATTTAACATTCCAGGCTGGAGGCTCTCGTCTCTCTACTTCTCCCACCTCACAGGCTTATTGAAGAACGTGCCTGGATCTGGAATCTCACAGAGCTTCATCCTCCACCCTGAAAGCTGCTGCTGAGTCAGGCACTTTGTCTTACACTGACCAGACTTTGATTAATAAAGCAATAATATAACCAAGCCTTCCTGCCTGCCACTGCAGCGTTGCTGAAATTAGGCTGCTGTGCAAGGGATAACTCTTATTTGGGCTGAATTACTGGGGCGGGCTATTGACAAGCTGTTCCTCTTCCATATCTCCTCTAAACTCAATAATTAAAATCCCGACAAATAGGACGACACAGAGAAGCTTTTCCTCACCCACTACAGCGAGTTACAAGTTGCCAGCAAGCGATTTTATTTTCCTTTGCTTGCTCCGGGCAGTGGGTACAGCTCTGAACGCCTGGCAACAGCGAGCTGACGTCAGCCCAGCACTGCTGAGCCTCAGAAGCTTTGTCAGGAATTCTCCTTGGAGAGAGCCACGTCCAGCTCCTGCAGGGACAGCCTGGCTCCCGCATTCCCTGCGAGCAGGGAGGTGGGAATAGGTGCTGGGGCTGGCTGGGCGGCGGGTGATCAATTCGTGCTGCTGGTGGGCTGGGAACAGCACGAGCTGCTTCCCTGCAGGAGGAAGTCCCTGCTGGTCGCGCGGTGGCACCTCCTGCGTGTGCCAGAGCCGCTGCTCTCAGCGTCCCATGCAAGGCAGTGCTCCCCAGTCGCTCCCAGTTCCGTAGGAGCTGTGGGGTGGGTGACGCCTGTCCCAGCTGGCAGTGCCCCCTCTCAGAGCCTCCTGCCCTCCTGGGCTCCCATAGTCACTCAGAAGGGGAGATTTTACTAAAAAACCCCCAATAAATATTCGTGTATGACATCCTCAAACCGAGGCGGGGCTGGGTCCGACGGGAGCCTGCCGAGGGGATTTGTCACGGGGCTGGGAAGTTTGGGGGTTAAAAACCCAATGCTTTGTCACTCCTAACACTTCAGACAGCCGCTGAAGGCTTGGAAAAGTGAGGGTGTGGGGGTTGTACTCGATGTCCTCAGCGCTACGGGATCGTGACAGAGCACGACTCTGCAGATGCATTTCTGTCCCTGCACGCAGGACGGGATCGTTTTCCATCCCACCTCGTGTCTCTGTGCTGCAGGGGGTGGATTTGATGCAGGAGAACATCAAACCCCTGCTCGCTCTTGCTGTTTGCTGCAGAAACCTCGGAGGCGAGCAGCGCCTTCAGAAATCCCCGCGGGCACCGGAGCGCCGCTCGCTGCCCGCAAGCCGCTCCCTTCCCAGGCATTTCTGGAGCTCTTCCCGTCCCTCTCGCGGTGCTGCCGGCCGGGAACCGGCCCGTGGCCCCCCGGCATCCCAGAGCGAGCTGGGGCCGTGCCACCCCCGCTCGGGGCTGTTCCCGGCGTGCGGAGCATCCTCTGCCCCGGGCTGGGCTCCTCCCCGCCGGCCCCGGGCTGCTGCTGCCCACGCCGATCTCGTGGTGGCATCTGGCGTTCGACACCGGCAACAGCGGCTCCTCCCGGCCCTGGGCTGCAGGAATTCCTAAAATAAAGCGCTTCAGGTCTCTTCGTGCGGAGAATACCCAGCCCCGGCCGCGGGCTGGAGGCTCAGACTTCTTAAAAGCAGCTGTAGGATAAGGGGGAATGGCCCGACGCTGAAGGAGGGGGGGTTTAGATGAGATTTCAGGGAGAAATTCCTCCCTGTGAGGGTGGGCAGGGGCTAAGATGGAATTTCCAGAGCAGCTGTGGCTGCCCCTGGATCCCTGGCAGTGCCCAAGGCCAGGCTGGATGGGGCTTGGAGCACCCTGGGACAGTGGGAGGTGTCCCTGCCCATGGCAGGGGTGGCACTGGATGGGATTTAAAATCCCTCCCGACCCAAACCATTCCAGGATGGCACTGGCTCTCATTCTCTTCTCCTCCCTCCATCCTTTGATTTTGGTATTTAGTGAGTCCTTTCTTAAATTCTGATCACTGATTTTCACTCTTGGGGCTCCACTGCCCTCAGCTCTGCTCTCCCTGGCCCCACAGCAGAGATTTTACCAGCCTGGTGCAGCTGTAAAAGTTCTGCAAGAAGGGAGCACCAGTTTCACCCAGCATCACCCAGCATCACCCAGCATCACCCAACATCACCCAACATCCCCCAATACCACCCAGCATCACCCAAAATCCCCCAACCTCCCCCAATATCACCCAACATCCCCCAATATCACCCAGCATCACCCAGCATCACCCAACATCCCCCAATCTCACCCAATATCATCCAGTATCCCCCAACATGCCCCAATATCACTCAGTATCACCCAATATCACCCAAACCTGGATTTCTGGAATGGAGGAGGTCCCAGGTGAATCCAGCCTCTGGAGATTCAAACCTGACTGTGCCTTTACAATCAATTTCCTTTAAAAATTAAGGCCTTTTCCAAGCCAGAGAGAACTGANGCATCGCCCAACATCACCCAACATCTCCCAACATCCCCCAATCTCACCCAATATCATCCAGTATCCCCCAACATGCCCCAATATCACTCAGTATCACCCAATATCACCCAAACCTGGATTTCTGGAATGGAGGAGGTCCCAGGTGAATCCAGCCTCTGGAGATTCAAACCTGACTGTGCCTTTACAATCAATTTCCTTTAAAAATTAAGGCCTTTTCCAAGCCAGAGAGAACTGATTTACAGAGGACATTGGAAGCTCTCAAGTCTCTTATCAGCAGCACTGCAAGCAGCAGTATCCTGGAAAAGAGATTATTGTGCTGCTTCTGCTTCCCAGTTTTGGTTCTCTGCATTGGGAATGTGTCTCTTTCCTCTTTCTCAATGGGACAAAAGGGAAATAAAGTTAAATTTAAAAAAATTAGAAAGATAAAACCCATGAAAGGAGTCAGCATTGGATGAATGGAGAAATTCTTGGGGCTCTGAATGTATCACTGATGTGCTCATTTATTCCTATGCAAATGCAGCTGAGTCATAAAAAGCAGACAGACTTTATTTTTTTAATTCTAAAATGTGCCTCTGCTTTTTCAGAGCATCCCTTATGAAGATCTCTAAGCTGCCCATGCAAATAAACCAAACCCTGCAGCAAACACAGAGAATTTGTGTTCAGTGAGGATGCAAAGATGCTGCCCTTAAGTTGTAAATTAATACCCGTGAAGAATTGCACAGAACCTCTCATTATCTGCAGCAAAATCAAGCCCATCTGGGGTTTGTAGCTCCATCTCAAGTGGAGATCAGTCTGAGCCACAAAATCTGGGGTTTGTGGGGGTTTTTGGGCCCTTTATTGTTTGTGATTAGGTTTAAGAACTGCTTGAGCTCATCAGCTCTAAGATCTGGATTTTATTTTTCTTTTTCAGCAGCATTGATTTGTTTCTGAAGCAATACTTAAATGTGACAGCAGAGAAGGGGAAGCAGCAAACCCTGGGAGAACACTCAACTCCTTCCCTGATGCTGCTCTCTGTCCATTGGAATCCACAGTTCCCATCCCGAACCAAAATCCCTGATTTTTGTGGGAAACAACCTCTGAACCGAGGCTGAACAATCATTTTTTGGTATAAAATGCATCAGAATTCCTCATGCATCAGTGTTTTAAGAAAAACACTTTACTCCCATAAGGGGCTGGAGAGGGGCTTTGGGGTGCGTGGCAGGGGTGGCACTGGATGATCTTTAAGGTCCTTTCAGACCATTCCACGATCCCAAGCACACTTCCAGTAGAAATATGTGATTTGGGCTCTCTGCTCTGACTGCCAAAATCAGCAGCTTCATTTTATAGCAACACTTTCCACACAAACCTCCCAGGAGCACAGGGGAAAAAAAATAAAATAAAAGATTACTGCTTTTAAAAAAGAGAATTATTGATTGCCATCTGCTGAAGACAAGTCCCAAGAATTATTGGGAGCTCACTTCCAGCCTGGGAAATGTTGATTAAATCTGGCCACACCACCCCCCTGCTGAGGACACTTTCGGGAACAAGGCATTAAAGATGTAAGAGCTGCATTAAATGGAAAATAATCAATAGCCAGGACCCAGCTGTGATGGATGGACACCACGGGCACTGCAAGAGGCTCCTCCTCGCAGGCACTTCGCAATTAGCCAGGGGTTCTTAATGAGAATCCTGCCAGCACTTCCTCCTTTTAATCTTCCCCGGGATCTGGGAAGGGAGGGAGGAGCAGAGTTACTGGCACAGATGGTAAAATGGGAATTCAGAGTCAGAATTCTCGTGGCACCCCTGGGTTTGGGGCAGTTGTGCCCCCGTGGCTCTGGTTGAGGGTACAGAGGTGCAGGAACAAGGAGGGGACTGGAAAAACTCCACCTGGATTCACACTGGTGTAAAAAAACCCAGAGTTTCTGCCTTAGATGCCAAAAATTTGCCTGAAATTTGTCTTATCAGCCCAACCATCACTCCTGACCATCTCAGCTCCTCCAGTGTTGCCCAAACACCTTTTTGTTCCCGGTGCTGAACCCAAACCCACCCCAGCTCTCCTTGCTGTGCAGGAATTAGGAATTCCCTCATCTTTTCCTTCATCCTTCAGCCTTTTTTCCAGGGAAATCCCTCTCCCAGGTGGGTGAGAAATGCCACAAGAGCAGAGTTTATTCTCCCGCCAGGAAATGAACCAAGCTCTGTTCTGTGGCTCTGATTGTAAATCCAGTTTTGGTGCCAAGGTAAATGGGAACAATGGAACAGAAGAAGCCCCACAGAACCTCAGTACAGAAATTCAGCATTTTATCAGCCACACATTCCTACAAAACATTTCTGTCCCCAGTAATTACTGGGGCACAGAGCACGGAGCGGGGGGCCAGGCACATTCTCAGTGTCAGAAACCTCATCTTGCCCTGGGGACACTTCTGCTGCTGTTCCAAATCCAGCAGCATTCCCTGCTTCCTTTGCTCAGCTCCAAACCATCCACGGAGCTGCTCTCTGGGATTCTCTGCACAGAAAAGAGTAATAGATAATGTGTGAATGTGGGATTTTTAATATGGCTGGAAACAAGGGGCCAAACCCAACCCTGTGACCTTTTAGTTCTGTAGAAATCAAGAGTTGGATGAAAGAAAGAAGAGGGAAGAGAAGAGAAGAGAAGAGAAGAGAAGAGAAGAGAAGAGAAGAGAAGAGAAGAGAAGAGAAGAGAAGAGAAGAGAAGAGAAGAGAAGAGAAGAGAAGAGATCTTTATCTCCAAACATTTTGTAATGAAAGCTGGGAGTATTAAAGTTCATTTCTGCCAGGCTTGTTCACTCTTTTATTTCCTAGAAATAGTCACAACTTCCAGCCCAAGAGCTTTGATGCTGAGATTTTACCCAAGGCCACTGACTTGCAAAACCTTTCATCAAACTTTCAGCAGCCCTCCAGACAGAGGGACCTGCAGCACGACCTTCTGCTCACCCGGTTATGGGGTGCTCAAAAGCAAGACAGAACAGCTCTGCTGCAGGGAAGGACCTTGGCATCACGGCTTCAAACGCACCAGCGAGGCAGAATTCATGTCACAGCCCTGCCGGCACTGCTGAGAGCAAGGTTTGGTGTGTGCAGCGTGAAGAGAAGGTAAAATACCTCCTGTCAGTGAAGCTGTGCTGATTCCACCCCCCGAGCGAGGCACTGACGTGAGGGACAAAGCCCGGCTCCCAGCAGGAGCTCAGTGGGAGCCCAGGGGTTCCGACTGCTGCTGCCCGGGAGGCTCTTCCCCTTCTAAACGGGGAAAATTCCCAGGTGAGAGCTCTGCCTGCTCCACCACCTGAGCTATCGCTTCCCATCCTGTTTCCCTTCAGGGATATTGGTTTTTGGGACTTCACACCTTCCTCCCGGAGTTGCTGGTGGCCTTCTCTCCCCGAGCTGGTGCAGATAAGGACATTCAGGCATTTATCTCGCTGGCACTGGCAGCTCGGGACGGGCTCTGAAGCGCTGCACCCGCTGGGGGCACCCCGCAAACACCCCCTGAGCTTTGCTGCTGCTGCGAACGCTGCTCTGCGCGATTGATGCTCCGATCGGCACGGACAAAGGGAAGTCACCACCTGCAGAAAGCGCTCACTGGGTGGGGAGGTTCTGCTGCTTTTCCTTAGAAAGAAGCGGATGGAGGAGGGGCAGCGAAGCCAAGCTTTGAAATTTTAATAAACTCGGCCATAAAAATACAAAGCGATTAAAATGGAAGCCGCCTGACGCTTCCTCAGGAGCTGCTGCTCCGACTGCCGGATCCATCAAGGCAGAAACTCCCCCAGCTGCCCGAGGGCTGCTGCAGTCCCCGCTCCCGTTTAATCGAGAGCGAGTCAGGTTTCAGGAGCCAGGTGGCTTTGAAAATGTTCGCACGGAATCACGGAACGCCGAAGATGACATTTTAGGGAATATTCCTCTGGAGAAAAAGCCATGAACCTGTCTGACGATTCACTGCCCTGCTCAGCTCCGTGCTGCCCCAATTTAACAGGGGCAAAACTGTCCTGAACCAACAGCTCTGCCCCACTGGGGCTGAGGGGATGCGGGGCTGACTGTGAATCCAGGGAATTCCGTGGCACTGGGGAAGAATCCCATGCCAGGTCCTGCTGATGAAGGGAATTAAAACCCTCGAGACCTCTCCAGGAAGTCTGTGCCTGTCTATTGTTGGAATGGCAGAGGGGAAGTCACCAAAACTGGGAGGTTTTGGGCATGGCTGAGCCCAGCTGAGATGTGAGGAGCCAGCGGTGGAGGCACCAGCCCTGGAAGTGTCCAAAGGAAGAGTGGGATTTGAGGGTGTGCTGGGCACGGTGGGACGGGCTGAGGTTGGGCTGGATGATCTTGGAGGTCTCTCTCAGCCCCGGAGCTCTTTCCCAGCCCCGGTGATCCCGTGCAGCTGCTGGGTTGGAGCTGTCAGTGCTGGGGATGTGCAAAGCCAGGTCATTGTTAACTCTGACACAGGGAAAAACCCAAACCCGAGCGATTCCTGGGAAATTTACAATCCCTGGATTCATTTCAGCAGGAATCTGAGGGATTTTTGAATTCCTACAAGGCACCTTTCAGCATCACTAAGCACTTAAACACCTTCCCAGCTCTGTCCCCAGGAAATCTTCTGTCCACACCCTGCAACTTTTGGTAGTTTCACACAAAAGCAACAACTTCAGGAGCACGGATCCCGTTTCCAGCTGAAGAACACGCAGAGGACTGTGCAACCCACAGCAGCTCATGCTTTGCTGCAAGGTTTCTGCCTCCTGCAAATCCATTTCCGTGTGTTCCACCTCCCTGCAGGGATGGAAAGAAATTGTTTCTCCACTGGAAGGAACAACAATTTTTCTCTCCCCTGTCCAGCTGCAGAGGGGAACAAGTTTGTCACACCTTGGCTCCATCAGAGTGGGTTGTGCTGCCTGTAAATTCTGCTTAATTCATTAATCTCTGCCCTTTCTCACAGCTCTGCTGGCCCCGGGGGAGCTGGTGGCAGGTAAAGAGTGGTTTTGCTGAAAAAATGTTTTGAAATATCCCTGTCACTGCAACAGAGCACAAAAGGAACTGCCAAGGGGGTGCTGCAAACCCAGGGACAAAATGAACATTTCCAGACAATCGGGGTAACAAAACGTGCACTGGAATATTCAGACAGAACGAATGTGGGCAATGAGATTGTCAGATAACATCTTAAACATTGTTCCATGATAAAACTTGTCCAGGCAGAGGGATAAACCTTCTGTTTTCTCCTAGTTGTGGGGTATTTGCATATTTAATTGCTTATCTACCCTACTCTGCTGCTTTCTCTGTATGGTTTCTGCTGGGGATTGAAAATTAAGAGTTCAATTCTTCTCAGACCTGATCATCCATCTCTGAGAGGGACTGACATTAAAGTCATGAACAGATGGCTTTTGTTGTACGAGTGTTTTTGTTGGCTCCGTTACTTTTTCCTCCACAGTTTCCATGTCCTTTCTCTTGCTTTAATACAAACTGGTTTATTCAAGGCCCTCTTTGCTGTTTGTACATGCACAGAACCCGGCTCGAGAGGATCCAGGCTGATCCAGGAGAGTTCTCGAGCGTTATCCCAGCAAAAAACCCTTTTTTTCCTTTCTTTCCCCATCGTTTTAGTGACACTTTCACCGCTGTAGGTTTGATTTGGACACAGGAGGGCACCAGAATTCCATTCCTTAAACTTCAGTTGTGCCACAAAAAGAGAAGAGAGGATTCCAGAGAAGTCTGTAAGAACGGGGCTTCTTTTTAATGACCTTAATTTCACATTTAGAAACACCGAATTTAGAGAAAGGTTTTGTTCTGCAGCCTGGTTGTTTGCAAATGTGCTGCTCTTTCAGCTGTAAAGGGCCCAGGAGCAAAATGACTTTTTTAGAGCACTAAAAACGAGGATGAACCTCAGCCACCCAAATTCTCCCCAGCTCTGATCTGTCCCGTGACCTCAGAATTGGGGGTTTGATGTGGTTGGGAGTTAATTTCTGCTGTAGCCTCAATTAGGATTTAATTATTTATCCTGCTCCTGCTCGGGGCAGAGAAGAACAGGCTCCCCATCAATGGTCCTATGAAGCAACAGAGAAAACGAGAAGGAAAACATGGATTTGGTGACAAAAAACGAAATAAAAGGCTTTCTGAAATAACCCCTCCTTTCAGTGAGGGCTGAGCTCGCTTCCTGATGTTCGCAAATCCTCAATTCGACGGAACATTCCCCAGCTTCCCCCACTGGGGCAGAACCAGCCACTCCAGTTGCTACTTGCCTGCCTTTCATGCTTTGCTCTGGTTTTCATTTGCTGCCAAGAATTTGTTTCACCTGGGCTGGAAAAACACTGGCACAGCTCAGGCAGCTTATCTAAAAATCAGGGATCTTACAGTAAAATCAGGGTCTGGGCTGTCAGCTCCGCTCCTGAGCAGAGAATTGGCAGCCAGAATTCAGGAGGGCTTGGAAAAGACTCGGTGCCTCCATGAAAACTTTTCTTCGTTAATGATCTGGCCCCAGATCTCAGCACATTCCCCAGTCCCCCTCCTGTCCCCTCCAGGACACCTCTCATGGAGCTGCTTCTCCTCTGGTTTTGGGGTGCTGCTGCAGAAACCCACACCCAGGCCAAGCAAAACAAAAGAAATACAGAAAGAAATGGAAGTGCCTTTCCCAGAAAGAAACAGCTGGGTTTGCCCTGCTGAGGAAAAGTGTTTCACCTGCTTTTGGGTGTTAGCACACACAGGGCACCTTGAATTTCAGCAAGGGATATTTAATTCAAAGCACTGAAACTTTTACACCATTTAACCCTTCGTGTGCTGCTACAGCAGCCCTGGAGGGGTGGGTGGGTGTTGGATGGAGCGTTCCCAGGAAGGAAGAGAATGCAGAGTGATCCACAAACCCACCCTCCTCTGCATCTCTTGTTGCCATACACGGCAGAAAGGGCACAGAAGAGCCACATCCCAATCGTAGCAGGGAATATTTTGGAATGCAGGTGGTCTAAGATCAGACCTAGAACATCCTATTTAATTGTCTTGATATCCCAGTGACGTTGCTTTCCATGTTTAGGCCTCAAAGCCCTTTGCAATATTAAGTTTCCACTTATAAATGTTGGGTGAATCTTCCAGAGCAACAGGATTTGCAAAATATGGAAATATTTTCTCTTCACAGAGCTGGGAGGGGGCTTGGCAGGGCCTGAGCTCTCTGTGAGCTCCCAGCTCCAGGGACACACAAGGATTGTGTTTACTGGCACCCCTCAATCTTTAACCAGAGGAGCTGGAGCTTTCTCTGCACGAGAACAATGATTTTATGTGCCAGAGCAACCTCTGAGCGTGGCTGGCTGCGCTGAGCTCGTGTTTTATAAATAACAAATCAGTTAAGCAGCTCCAGCTTGCCAACCTCGTCTCCTTTTCCTCCTGTCCCTCCCTGCCACGCTCTGTGCTGAGGCCTCAGGTGCTGCTGGAGCTCCGCAGGAGCACCCTGAGCCCCTGGGCTGCCGTGTCCCGGGGCACCCAGGGAGCAGCTCCGGGAGCATCTCGCACGAGCAGCCCTCGGGACCAGATGCCAACATCATTTCAGGGAAGGGTTTGGCTGCCTGCTGCTCAGTGGATGTGACACGGCTGCACACCACAGGTGAGTAACGCTCTGTGTGTGTGACAGAGCCAGCTCCATCCTCGGGAGGGGACAGATCCCCGCTGTTGTTACAAAGAGCAGTGGCTGAGTGACACCGAGTGTCCTGTGTGCAGCTTTCTGCTGCCCAAAGACAGCTTTATTAGAGCAAATTACTCATAATTAATTCTTATTTATGCTGCTCTGCCCCTTCCAGGCGCCAGCGAAGAGGAAGGAAAACTGAACTTACTGGAAACACAGGTGGGAGAGGAGGGAGTGGAAAGCTCCTCCTGAACACGCCAGGCTGGAATCAGAGAGATCCAAAGGGATCTGCCCAGGACACCCCAGAGCTGGGCAGTAACTCTGCCCTGGTGCCTCTCACTTGTAGTGAGAAATGATCAAAATCGTGATGATCACTCTGGCTCTTCACACTTTAGTGCAATTAAAGAAGTGGTCAGGTGTTAAAATATTTGGAATTATCATTGTTCTCTTTCATGAGAGACAGAGGTGTCCTGCCCATGGAGGGGGTTGGAAGGAGGTAAGATTGAAAGTCCCCTCCAGCCCAGACTATTCCATGATTCCATGGGCTCCACAGGCACTAATACAGACCAGATCCAGCCCCTACAGCCCTACAGAGATGGGGAGAACCTGCATCTGCTCAGTTTGGCCCTCAGGCTGGGTGAACAGTGTGATTTAACACCTCTTCAGGCGCCCACACACCTGCAGGATCCAGCCAGCCCGGTTCTGGCCCTGCAGGACCCAGTTCGTGCTCAGCCGGTCCCTGTGTCCCCAGCTCGAGGTCCTTTAACTCAAACCTTCTCTGGAGTGGCCAGTGCCAGCCCTGGAGAGCAGCTTTAGGTCACCGAGAGCCGAGTCAATCTCCAGAACATCGCGTCTCCCTCCAAGCGCAGCCCTGGCACCATTTCCCAGATGCCCGGAGTGCTTTAGAGTAACCTCCTTGTTTTCTTAGCTATTAATGAGTTACTTTTAACAGCTCAGGAGCCTTGGAGCAGCTTGGGCTGGTGGCAGGGGTTGGGATGAGATGGGCATCAAGGTCCCTTCCAACCCAAACCATCCTGTGATTCTGCAGAACCACAGAATATCCTGAGCTGGAAGGACCCACCAGGACCGCTGCTCTAACCCCTGGCCCTGCACAGACACCCCAAAATCCCACCCTATGCACCCCTGGCAGCGCTGTCCAAACGCTCCTGGAGCTCTGGCAGCCTCGGGGCCGTGCCCATTCTCTGGGAAGCCTGGGCAGTGCCCAGCACCCTCTGGGGGAAGAACCTTTCCCTGATATCCAACCTTTCCCTGATCTCCAGCCTGTGAGTGACTCAGTGAAACCCAACACTCCCAGTGCCAGCGGGGCCATTTCCGCACGTTCACCTCGAACCTTTTCAGCAGTAACGAAACCACGAACCGCGCCTGCCCGGAGCGCTGCGCCCGCGGCCGCTCGCGGCTCCGGCCGGCTCCGGCTCCGGCTCCGGGTCCCAGTCCCGCTCCCGGGGCGGGGCCGTGCGGGGCAGGTGATGCCGGCGGGGCGGGGAGAGCCGCCTCCTCCTCCTCTTCTTCCTCCTCTTTCTCCTCCTCCCGCTCCTGCTCTCGGCGCGCCGGGGGAGGCTGCGAAGTTGGGCGTGTGCCGGGGAGTTTTTGGAGCGAGTTTTGGGCAGGTTTGGGATCGAGTTTGGGAGCCAGGAGCGGAGCATGGCTGAGCAGCCCGGGGCGCCCGGCCCGCGGCTCCAGCGCGGGGCTGCGGCGGGCGAGGAGCCGCGCTGAGCGAACCCCCCGAGTCCCCCGGGACCCCCGAACCCGCCGGCATGGCCCGCTGGATCCCCACCAAGCGCGAGAAGTACGGGGTCGGTGAGTGAGTGCCGGCCGGGGTGCCCCGGAGCCGTGCGCCCCTTCCCATCCCTTTCCCTTCCCTTTCCATGCCTTCCCTTCTCTCCCAGCCCATCCCATGCCTTCCCTTCCTTTCCATCCCCTTCCCCTCCCTGTCCATGTCTTCCCTCTTTTCCATACCTTCCCTTCCCTTCCCTTCCCTTCCCTTCTCTTCCCTTCCCTTCCCCTCCTTCCCCTCCTCGAGCCTTCCCCGCACCGCTCGGGCGGTTTTGTCCCCGCTCTGGGCATCCCTTTTCGGCTTCTTTCCCATTCCCAGTTCGCGCTGTGCCGCTCGCAGGTCCGGCACTGTCCGCTCTCCGAATCCATCGCGGAGGCTACAGGCGGTGTCCAGGAATCCCTCAAAGTTCAGGGCTGACTTTTATAATTTTGCCTCTCCGGCGTGTTTTACACTGAAAAAAGCCCTAAGGCAGCAGAAAGAATTTGACTGCTGCTGGGGATGGAAGGGGATGTGGTTGGAAAAGGACAAGGAGGGTGTCATGGGCAAACTGAGGGCGCTGGGTGACGTCTTTGCCAGGGGCTGGAAATCTTGATTTAGGGTGAGGGATGGGGAAAGCCGGACTGGAAGTGGCCCAGGCCTGGCTGGACGGGGCTCGGAGCCACCTGGGATAGTGGAAGGTGTCCCTGCCCGTGGCAGAAATGAAACTGGATGAGCTTTAAGGTCCTTCCAGCCCAAACCATTCTCTGATTCTGTGACTGACACCGTGTACCTCCTGCCCTGCCCTCTGTGTGAGAGGGTTGTGCTCAATGCTGGCTCACTTGTCTCTGACAGGAACAGAACAGTGGTGTTGCTGATAAAATTCTGCTTTGCTGGAGGGTGTAAAACCCACAGTTTTGAGGTTGCTTGTGGGAATCGGGCAGGGAACAGTTGTCAGGAAGTTGTCAGAGTGATTTTCTGTGCCACTGGCGCTCAGCAGCGGGCTTCTCAACGTGAGAAAAAATGACTGATTTCACGCTTGCGAAGTGTTCATTGCCCCGGCTCCCATGGGGGTGTTCAGCCCGCGAGTTTGAAGGTGAAAAACCTCACCCTGCTCGATTTGCACAGCGACTTGGAGCTGGGTGACCCCTCCAGCCCGGAGCGGCTTTGCGGGGAGGCAGCTCAGGACTGCGGCTCGAGCTGCAGGGCCATTTCACACAGCACGGCCTTATCTGGTTTCTCCAGGTAACCGGCAGGGTGGGGAGCGCTGAGCACCCTGAACTTTGTTTCTTGCGGCGCGGGGAGCAGCCCGCAGCGTTGGGAAGTGCGCGCTCGGGCCGCTGAGAGCGCTGCGGGCAGCCCGAATTCCCAACCTTCGCTGGGGGATCGCACAGCCCGGGTGCTGCCGGGGCGCTTGGCTGTGCTGGGAGCTCTCTGAGCACACCTTTGAGCGAGGCCGTTCCACGGCCCAGGATGGCCTTGGGCAGCAGGATGAATCAGAGGCACTCCCCTGGCTTCCTTTTATTTCTCACCTTCCGGGGTGAGTTTTCCGTGCCGGCCTCAGCCAGCTGCTCCTTGTGACAGCTCCTCTCCCTTGGCTTGTGAGCAAGCAGGGTGGAGGGGAAAAATGCCTCTTCCTGCGTGTTTCCACTCAAAAAGTGCGTGGTGGGACGTGCCCTGTGACTGCCGGCTGATCAGCTGGGTGAAAAAGGGGCTTTTTGGGTGCACATAGACACCCGAGTGACACAGAGGCTGTCATGCTGCAGCTCTGGGTTTCATTTATTTATTTAATTACCACTTGCAGTGGTAATTTTGTCAGTTTGGTGTTTGCACACTTGATGAGTTTCTTATCTGCAAGTGCGTCCCGTGCCCTGCTCGAGGGCCCCGTTCTCGCTGGCCTGGGCTTGCTTTGGAGGGGCTGATGAGGACTGAGAGGGAGGTTGGAGCCACTTGGGCTGGGCCAGTGGTGAAGAGGCTGCAAGGAGGGGAATGCCCCGCTTTGTGTGGGGTGGTGTCAGGTGTGAAGGGTAAAGACACAACTTCCGTTCAGAAAGAAAAGAGAAGACTGAGAGGGGATCCCCTCAATCCGCAGAAACTTCTCCAAAGGGTGTCAGGATGGTGCCAGGCCCTTCCCAGTGATGGCCATAAAACAAAACACAACAAGTTCCACCTCAGCATGAGGAAGAACTTTTTCCGTGGAGGTGGCAGAGCCCTGGAGCAGCTCCAGGGAGGGCCTGGAGTCTCCCTCTCCGGTGACATCCCAAACCCACCTGGATGATCCCTGTGCCACCTGCTCCAGGTGACCCTGCCGGGGCAGGGGCTTGGACTGGATGAGCTCCAGAGGTCCCTTCCACCTCTAAATATTCTGGAATTCTGCAAAAGGACACCCAGATTGTGGCTGCTGGTGATGTCTGCTTTGGAAACTGCTGTAGAACTACTTGGATTTATTTTAAACACACCCCTGGATGTCATGGCAATGGAGTGGGAAATTCCAGGAAGTCAGCTGTGTGATTCAGTGTCACTTGTCTGATTTCTGCCCTTCAGGAGGGTTTCTGTCCTGGGTTGTATTTTACAGATCCATGGAGTGCGAGTTCAAATGGATTTGCTGGGTTTCAGTTCTGTCCTGAACTGGTTAAAGCTGGGGAGGGCTCCCTTCCCACAGATGGCAAAGGGCTGAGTTTGGGATGGCAGCAGGGAGTGCAAAACTGGGAATTGCAGAGCTTTTAGGGAAGCAAACGTGAGAGACAGGCAGCTTGCAGCTCTTGCAGCTTCTCACTCGCAGTGAATTCTCCACCGAGTGCCAGATGGGATTTGGGAAGGGACAGAAACGCTGAGGATCAGCTCCTGGGCAGCTTCTCCTCCCTGAGCAACAGGAGCTTCCTGGAGGGTCTCACAGAGCCTCCTTGCCACAGGCTTCACCTCGGATTTAGGACTGAAGGAGCCTCTTCTTGGGAGGCTGAGCAGTTTTGGGGCCAACCTGAACAAAAGAACCTATTCTGGTCATGTCCTTCTCTCAAAAAGGAGTCATCAGTTGCAGAAATCCTTTCACAGAGACTCTTCCCAGTCAAGAAACCGTGCTCTGAGGAAAAGAACACCTGAGTGACTTCACAGGATTTTTAACTTTTATTATCTATTTGTTTTAAAATTATTAACTTCGAGCATAAGGAACCAGTGATGTAATCACTTTCTTTTTCTGCTGGCACTAATGTGGATTTGCACTGACTTCAACTCCAGAGCTACACCTGGGTTGTAAAAGCAACTCTGTTGTTACTCAGCTGTTCTCACTCTGGGGACTGAAGACTGTTAATGGAGTCTGTGGAATCCTAAATTAGTCTGTAATAAATCCATTATAAACAAGCAGCCAGATCCCTTCTCCTGACTCCTTCCTGCTGGAGTGGCTGAGTGCTGGGCCAGGGCAGGGAGCTGACCCAGCTCCAGAGCTGGGTTTGGGGCCAGGGTGGTTTCCAGGTGCCCGCAGTGATGATGGGTCAGGCACACGAGGTTCTTGTGGCACCTCTGACTATGAACCAACAGGATGTGAAGTGTTTGTTCATCCCTGTGCAGCCTGAGCTGCAAATGCGCCAATTGTTCGGTGAATACACAAATCTGAACTTCCAGAAGGAGGAATTATTAACTCGGGTTTGGTTGGAAGAGCTCTGAGATGTGAAAACCAGAATAATTTGAATTTTGATGGACAGGGTGGCTTGCACTGGTAGGACTGGGGGGATTCCATTGCCCTGAGGGAACAGCTGGAGCTGTGCCAGGGGGTTTAGGTTGGATTTTAGGAAAAAGTTCTTCCCCAGGGAATGGGCACGGCCCCGAGGCTGCCAGAGCTCCAGGAGCGTTTGGACAGCACTGCCAGGGACGCGCAGGGTGGGATTTTGGGGTGTCTGTGCAGGGCCAGGCCCTGGGCTCTGATCCCTGTGGGACCCTTCCAGCCCAGGACATTCCGTGGTTCCTTGACCCTGATTTTTGGGGCAGTGGGGCTGTTCCACAGAGTTTGTGTGGCGGGTCTGGGGAGGGACCTGGCAGATATCCTGGAATTACCAGTAATTCCCCGTGCCAGGTTTTGGTGGCCTCTCACCCTGGCACTCGTCCTGGCTGGCAGGACCAGAGCTTTGGGCTGCTTTTTTCAAAAATAAATGTTTAAGTCTCTCCTTTGTCAGATCCCACGAGGTGTTTGGGCTCCAATCGGCTCCGTCACGGCTCAGGAACGGCAGCAATTCCTCAAACACGAACCGGGGCCTGCCAGCCCCTGGGTGAGGGATGGGAGCAGGGATGCCAGGGGGAGGGAGGGAGGGAGGTGCTGCAGGACCAGCTTTGCTCGCTGATGGTTTGGTTTGTGGTGACTCTCGGGGTGCTGGGCCAGCAGCCCTGGCTCCCTGTCCCTGTTCCAGGCACCTGCAGAGCTCTCTGCACAGCCAGCCTGGGATCAAAGCCCTTGCACAGTGCTGGGAGTCAAATCGTGTCAAATTAGGGCAAAATCCCTGTTTGTCTCAACTTGCTCCTTGCTTTTTCCCTGCCATTCCTGTTCTGCCCTGGAGCTCCCATCCACTGTTGTGCCTCTGCTTCCTGGCAGGGGCTCCAGAAGGATGGAAAAGCCCCTTCCCCCATTCCTGCTGCAGGACTGACCACCTCCCTCCTATCCATGCAAACACTGCTCATTTTCCCTGCCATTTGCTTCATGATGATTTATGGCTAAAAAAAATTGTCCGATGGCAATTCCAAGGAAATCCCCAACGGGGAAAAGCAAAATCTTGGCAGTGTTAACAGCAAAAAATGGAATCTTCACAGCAGATGACACTTCATTTCTGATCTCGTTTCCCAGTTTTTATTGCTGTCTGCAGTTGATTTGATGTGAAATTTGGCTGTGCTGCTTCTTGTTTCCACAGTCCTTTGTCTGTTTTTTAAAGTCCATGTTAGCTAGGGCCTGTGTTCTCTTATTTTTGGTGATTTCTACTCGGTTCTTTAAGTCATTGCCTGTGAAATTAATCCTGTGGACTTCAAAGGCATCACTGCCACGAACAAGATTTGTAAATGTTCCTTACCTCATTCTTACTTTGAAAAGACTTCCCCAAGTGTTTGTGCCTCGTGGTGCTTCAGTTGGTGCCCAGCATCCCCCTGGTGTTCAGGAGCTGTCCCACAGTTCATGTTTTTAACAATTAAATCCCTTCATGGAGGCTCTAAAGGGGCATCCAGAGCTGCTGGGTGCTTCTGGAGCTTGGGCTGAGCTCTCTGCTGCTGATTAAATGTGGTTTAATTGTTCTGAGGTGTCAGGGGGTCGTAAGATCCAGCTTCCCTCAGAGCTGGGTGTGGGACTGGTGCTGAATTTCACCCCAATTCTTGATTATTCTGGTGCTTCTTCCTCTGGCACAGGGGCTGTATTTGCCAGCATAACTGGAAATCAGAGTTATAGAGAGGAAAAGCAAAATAAACACTCAGGAACTGAGAAACTCAAATATATTGGTCAAGAAGCAGTGAGTGTGTAATAATCTTTATCATAATGTGTAATAATCTTCATCATTCAGGTTGAAAAATGCACACCCCTTCTACCTGCAAACTGATCGAAAATCTACATTTTTATGCTTTTCAACTTGCACTTTCCTTGGCTGGCAGGACATTTCTCTTGAGTGCTGCTTTTAGGGAAAAAAAGTCCTATTTCTGCCATTAAAGACACAACCACAGCCAAGCTTAAAACCACCTCAGCCCAAAGCCATAAACACCATTTAAAAAGCCATTTACCCCCTTGCTGCCAGAGCTGAGGGGATGTTTCAGGTCCAGTGCCTTTAACTGCTGATGGAATGCCTGAAATCCTGGAGTGCCTGAAATCCTGCAGTGAATTTGGGTGCATTTGCCAGCAAGCCTGTGCTACTAAAACCAGCCCATAAATATGAAATACTAAATGGTTTCTGGGCTGGCAGTCCGTGGTTGCCTTCAGAAAGCGATGATGTTGCAGAGTTTTAGTTGGAGCAGTTGCTAAAATGATAAAAAATGTCTTTTTGGTGCAGTACAGGCTGTTCTTCCCAGGGAGATCTCCCTGGAACAGAGGGGGAAGCACCATTTAAAGGATTAATTCCTCTGGCAGCCTCCTGCAGATGATGGCTGGCACACTGCCACAGAGCGGAGCCGCAGCCAGCGGTGGCTGTGCTGTGGGGAGGATTCTTTGCTCACCAACACTGAATTTTTGGGAGGTGTCGGTGCAATCCAAGTGCCCCTCGTCCTGGGAAGCGCTGAACCTGAGCCAAAGGTTCATTAAGGCGCAGTGGAGATAACGCTTCCTGCTCTTGGGAAGTTTGGAACTTTGATCCTCCATGGCAATAAAACCATTTATGGCTTCAGCTCCAAAGTTCTGAGTGGCTCAGAATGTCACGGGCAAGTCGTGGCCAGTTGTTTTTGTAAAAGTGCTTTTTTTCCTGCTTTTTTAGCTTATTTCAGGCCTGATTCTTGCAGCACTTCCATTCTCCTGCTCTGACAATGCCATGGGGGCTTCAAGCTGCAGAGAGATGGAGCTTGATGTGAAGGAATAAAGTCGGGAAGGCTTCGGTGGTTCATTCTTCATCTCCTGGCATCTCGAGCAGTTTAATTAAAGCTCATTGCAAATTTCAGAGGAGTTTGTTCTTCCTTCTTCTTGGCACCAAAGGGATCAATGCTCTTGTTTGGCTTTTTGCTTTCAGTGGAATCCCAACACCCCCCCCATTCCCAGCCACGATTTCCTGCTCCTCATTTTAATACTATTCCATTTCTTGTTATCTGGGATGGGTGGCGAGGGAGAAATGCTTTGGAATTCTCATTTCTCTGGGATTGAGAAGCTGTGAAGCAGTTTGTGCAGTGCCAGTTCTGTGACAGAGCTTGTTCTGGGGGTCAGAGAGCCCCAGGGTGAATCTGACCCAAAGCCCACCTCGAGTGAGCAGGACTGGAGGTGCAGAATTTAAATCCCCAATGCTCTGCATGTTAGAAATTCTCCTTGTGTGACCCCTGCCAGCTCCAGAGAGCTCCAGGGTTTCCATGAAGGTGTTTCCCAGTGGAGCTAAAAACTTCCTTGGCACTGAATTCCAGATTTCCCCAAACTGCAAACTTTGCCCCTTGACCTCAGCTCTGGCAGCAAGGGGGTAAAGGTTTGTGGCTTTGGGCTCAGGTGGCTTCAAGCCTGTGTCTTTAATAGCAGAAATAGGACTTTTTTCCCTAAAATCAGTGTGGAGAGCAATGTCCTCAGTCAAGTTAAGTGCGAGTTGAAGAGCAAAAAATACAGATTTTCAATCAAAGTTTGCAGAAATGTGCAGTTTGGGCTGAGCCACGCTATGAGCTCTTTCCCCAAACCGTGGGAGAGCTGCTCTGTCCCCTCCCGAGCCCCTGGCTGGGAAGGGGAAGGGGAAGGTGCTGGTTTGCCTGGTACCAATCCCAGCTGTGCTTCAGGTGGGGTTTGCTGGCAGAGGGGGGTCCCTGAGCTTCTCCTGGCTTTGGAGTTGGATCTTTGATGGTTGTGATGCCAGCAAGGGGCAGCGCTGAAATTTTAACTCACGGGACCTTTCTGGGGAAGTTCAGCCCCGAGGCACAGCTGGACCCTGTGCCCAAATGTTTCACCCCTTGAACCCCTCACCTCTGCCCCTCGCTGCCCCTGGAATGGTGCAAACAGCAGAGCTCGGGCTGGGAGCACTCCCAGCTCTGTGCAGCAGCATCTCCACATCCTCCTCCTCCTCCTTTGATGTTTCATCCAGTGAGAACTGGGACATTAATTCCAAGCCAGTGGCAAATTCAGTTAATTCTTTTGAAAGTGCCACACGCTTTCAAGTTGGAAAGGAGCTGAGTATCCAATTTATGGAGTGATGGGGTCTTGTTTTTGCAAATCTGCCTGAAAATTTCATTGAAAGAGGGTTTTTTTTTTTTTGTACTTAAAGCATCCAAGCACAAATTGCACATTTGGCTCGGAGGGAAAAAGGCAATTGCAGACAGACTTGGTGAAATCCAGTTGCAGTTGTGTGGGTGGTGTAAACAAACATCTGCATCCTCACAGGCCCTAAAAATGGAGATAAAATCAGAGGTTGCTCTTGTGGAACTGGATCTCAGAGCCCTGGCAGGGGTGTGCAGTTATTAAATCAGAATTGGTGCCACAGTACTGACCCCCTTCTTGTGGAGGGGACAGCCCAGGAACGGGTTGGTGCTCCCCCAAGTCTCTTTCTCCAAAGGAGCAGAGCAAAGCTGTGACATTTGCAGTGTGTTGAGCTGCAGTGATGCCAACAGGCTGGGCTGAGCACACAGCAGGTTCTGCCCCCTCGAGAACCAGTGGCAGAGCTGTTTATTCTGTGGTTGTGCTGGGACAGTTTCATGGGGTCAGGGCGATTAGAGAACAGAACAGGACTGTGTTTGGATGTGTTTTTGGGGGAATGCTGATCCTTCGGGCTGGGTGTTGGTGCTGGGATCTCAAAGAGGCAGAACGAAGCTGCAGGGCTTGGAGGAGCAGTAACATCAACACCTTTAACCCTGGCAGGGTCCCTGGCAGGGATCAGCCAGACCTGGAACACTCTGCAGCCTTGAAAACTGTTTGATGCTTGGGCTAAACTTCATTATTTATGAATTATGAAGTTTCCTTTTCATGTTTGGACGCTGTTAGGGAGTTTCTGCTCTCACTGGGAGCAAAAGCCGGGGGCATCCCCCAAACTACAGCCTGGGGAATTGCAGGATCAGGGAATATCAGACTGGAGGAGACCTCAAGGATCATCTGGCCCAGCCTTTCCTGGCCAAACCTTGAAGAGCACCTTGAGCAGATGCATCAAGCCTGATAAATTTACAGAGTGTGAAGGGAGGCCAGGCTGTTTTTCCAGCTGTGTCTCTGCAAAGGGGAGCATTTCCTGGTGTTCCAAGGGGACTGGAATTGCAGGTCTGGGTTTTTGGTTGGGTTTTTTTTCTGAAATCAAGCCCTAGATCTGGTTGGGTGCTGTAAATTCAGGAGCAGGCTGGCTCCTCCACTGGCAGCACTGATTTATTTCTCCTCTGGCTCACAGCACTGCCTCTTACTCCAGACAGAAGCTGAGACAGCTCATGTAGATTAATTCCTTATCTGAGCTTAAACCCCCAGGGGCCCTTTGGAGTGAAAATAATAAGGGAAATGGAGAGCCCAGTGGAGAAAATGACACAGCAGAAGGTTTTTGTGTGTGTTCCTTGGTGTAAAATAAACCCCAGTGTCTGGGAGGGTCAGAGCACAGGAGCAGCTGAAGTTTGGCTCCTTCCACTCCGAGCACACTCAGAGACAAAACAGTTTGTGCTGGGCTGAAATTAATGCTGCTCCCAGAATCTGGGTGTTTAGGGTGTATCTGTGTCCTGTGTGCAGTTTAGGTGCACTCTGAGAACTGAATATTCTTTATTTTTACACAGATACCGTGGTATGAACCCTTTGCAACAAATATCTGTGGGGAGAGTGACTGATGGGAATGCTGCAGACATGACAATACAGATGTTATCTTTTTTTCCTTATAATCAGAGTGTCTCGTGCTTCAGTGGCTCTGAGTGGTCTCAGTTTGCCTGACTTGGATCTGAGAAGCTCTAATTAAAGCCCAGGGACTCATTTGTCCCTGCTCCTGAGCACTGGGGTGGGGCTGCCTGGGGGTTTGGGGGAGGTTAAAGCCATAAGAGACCCTGGGATCCTCTCACGGGAGCCCTCGTGTAACCTTGGGAAAGCCTCCCCATTCCCATGGGCTGGGCTTGGGAAGTTGTTTTTCCTAAAGCAGTCCAGGCTTTAGGAGATTAAACCACGGAGCCCAGGATGTGATCCAGCCTCTGATGGGGACAGAGACAGGATTAGCCCAAAGATGATGAGGGCATGGCTGAAGCCCTTCCCTGCTCCCAGTTTGGCAATCAGTTTGGTTTGCGCTGTTTGGGCGGGACAGAGGCTGCAAAACCTTCCATTATTTGCCTGTCCCACCCCAAGATAATCCATTATCCTGAGGAAATCAGAGAAATCTTTCAGACTTCAATCAAGTGTGCATCAATTCCCTGTCCTCGGTGAGCAGGGACACCCTCATTGGCGTTTGGTTCTTGGAATGGTCTGAGGTTGGAAGGCTCTGGAGGGCAGAGGCTCTTCCTGCTTTTCTCCTGTTCTCCAAAGAAAGGAGTGAATGTAAAACCCAGCAGTTCCAGCGTCCAGGTTAGAAAGTTTGTGTGGCACCCTCCTGCAGAGGCAGGGGATGGCATTTCTCAGCTGATTTAATGCTCATCTTTGAGATAACCCAGCTTAAAAATGTTGAGTGCGTTCCCTGTGTGGGGTCAGCCTGGACCAGCGAGTGCATGAGGTGTTAGAAGTCATAAAAACACAGAATTCCAGGGAGATTTGGGTTGGAAAGGACCTTAAAGATCCTCTCGTTCTCTGGGCAGGGATAGTCCACCTGCAGCGCCTCAGAGGCTGGAATCTGCTGCCTAATGGTGTCTGTTAATGAAAGCATTGCCAGCTGCATAATCCTGTTAATTCTGGACTGCTGGCAGCCCAAATGCTCAGCACTCACTTGGAACCTTTGGAATTGATCTGAATGGCAGCATCCACCATCCAGCAGTGGGAATTTTTTCATAACTGACTCAGTGTCCATATTTCCCAGTGTTGGACCATGAATTACTTCTCTTTTTGAAGCAGAAGAAGTAGCCTGCCATCTAAATCTTAATTATGCTGCTCTCAGTTTGTCAGACACAAATTCCTGGGAAGTTACCAGAATGTTTTTGCTCCAAACATCAAAAAGGCTTTGTTCCTCTGAAGAATTAATTCCTTGGGCAGTTCCTTGTTCTTTAAATAAAGCCTCTGTTTTTTGGCTGGATCTTGGCACCGGGGACCATCCCGGGCTCCTCCAAGCGGGGCTGTCCTGCAGAAAGGCCATTCCTGAATGCTGCAGCAGCAATCAAATCGCTCTGGTTCTGTGCAGTGGGGTCTGGTGTGGGGCTGAGGGGTGGCATGAGCTGGAGCCTGGCTCCTGCAGCAGCCCTGAATGGGCTCCTTTGTTCCCGGAGCAGCCCCAGCCCTCTGCTCCCAGGGGGTGCCAGGGGAACAGGACGTGGCATTTGGACGTGGTTGTGTCTTTGCCGTGGGTGGGGCAGGGGGGTTCTGAGCCAAGTCAGAGATAATGGATCTCGCAGGGGCTCTGTTTTCTGGGCCAATAATCCACATTTCAAGTGCACTCATTGAGGGAAAGATTCCATTTCCTTCTGATCTGAGTTACACAGAAATTGTGAGTGACAGTTCCTGCTTTGTTCTCTTTTCATTTTGGGGAATTTTAGCTCAGCTTTGCTTTTAGGGAAGACTTGAAAATGAGTTATTCTGGGGGGAAAATGGGTCTAGGAGTTAACAGAAACGTGGAATCATGGAATGGTTTGGGTTGGAAGAGACTTCACAGCTCATCTCATCCCACCCCTGCCATGGGCAGGGACACCTCCCACTGTCCCAGGCTGCTCCAACCTGGCCTTGGGCACTTCCAGGGATCCAGGGGCAGCCACAGCTGCTCTGGGAATTCCATCCTAGGCCACCATCAAAGGGAGGAATTCCTTCTCAATATCCCAATCTCCCCTTGCCCCGTGGCAGTTTGAAGCCTTTCCCCCTGAAAATGCCACATCTGCCCCTGGTTCCACTGACCCCCAGCTCAGGCACCACGAGCTGCTCACAAACCTCTTCCAGACTGAGGCTTCTCCCCGGGCTCTTGCACAAAGTGAAGCTTTTAAAGTGTGTTTGGGGTTTTTATTTGCAATAGGATTGTCCTCCTTGTTTTGTGCCCCATGCGTGACACTGAGGCTCTGATGTGTGTAGGTGCCACTGCCAGAGCTCCCTGGCTCAGGGGTGTGCAGGACTGACCCGGTGTCCTGGGGGCTGTCAGAGCTCCCTGGCTCAGGGGTGTGCAGGACTGACCCGGTGTCCTGGGGGCTCTCAGAGCTCCCTGGCTCAGGGGTGTGCAGGACTGACCCGGTGTCCTGGGGGCTGTCAGAGCTCCCTGGCTCAGGGCTGTGCAGGACTGACCCGGTGTCCTGGGGGCTGTCAGAGCTCCCTGGCTCAGGGCTGTGCAGGACTGACCCGGTGTCCTGGGGGCTCTCAGAGCTCCCTGGCTCAGGGGTGTGCAGGACTGACCCGGTGTCCTGGGGGCTGTCAGAGCTCCCTGGCTCAGGGGTGTGCAGGACTGACCCGGTGTCCTGGGGGCTCTCAGAGTTCCCTGGCTCAGGGGTGTGCAGAACTGACCCGGTGTCCTGGGGGCAGTGACAGAGCCGAACCTGCTCCGTGGGTCACCATTCCAAGGCCTGGGGAGCCTGGGCTCTGCCAGGGTTCCTTTGCCCCCCGTGCAGTCCCTGTTTTTGGGGTGACTCTGGAGCAGAGCATCCCCCATGGTTGGGCAATGCCCTGGCAGTTCCTCCTCCATCCCTTCCGAGGAATCACCCTCTGCCCTGGAGCACAGGAGCTGCTGTTTATCTTCACCTTCTGGCCCTGGCTGTGCCATAAAACCATCTGCTCGTGGGATTATCTGCTGCCCTTTCCGATCCTGATGGATTCCGTAGGCTGGGTGCACTTGGAAAACACATTCCTCACCCTTTGAACCAGACTGGAGCACTAAACCAAACACGGGACATTGCCTCCAGTTGTGCCCGAAGAAATGATCATTAAACAAACTCAGGCTCGTGTTTTCCACCTCTGCCTCTCTATTTGGATTAAATTTCCTCAATTTCAGCGCTGCTTTTCATCTGGGATGATAAAAGGAGCAGGATCAACACTCTGAAGTGAATTTCAAAGGACAAAATCACAGCTGAAGTTTAGCTTGAAGCATAAAGACTTAACTTCAGATATTGCTGCAAATTTGAATACAAAAGTCTCTGTATTAATTTTCCTTTTTCCTTTCTCGCTGCTCTGTCAGGATTTCATCGAGAGGGTTTTATTTTTCCATGCCCGTGTTTGTGATGTGAAGCTTCCTTTTCCTTTCAAGTCGGAGAGAGGTCACGGAGGGGCTCAGCAGCACAAATCCCAGCAGATGGGACGGGTTTGGGACAGCGCTGACTTCCAGCAGCAGGAAGCATCACTTGCAGCCAGCAGAGCTCCCAGGGAAAATAGGGCAGCAGTTTGTCTTTTCTAATCTTGTAGAGAACCATCAGGGAGGAGATTCAGACAGGGACCCTCTGTTCTGGCTTGGTTCAGTCTGGCAAGGCAAGGAATGACAAAATTGCCTTTTTTGTTCAGTTGGTTTTGGGTTTTTTTGATGTGGGAGTTCCTCCAGGCTGCAAATGCTGCAGGTTGGGATGTGAAACCTGCCTGGTTGAGCAGGAAGGGGAAGGGAAGGGGAGTGCAGGGTTTGGTTCTGCCTTGTGGCTGCTGTGATCTGTAGGAAGGGGAAGGGAACGGCTGGGTCCTCCCTGGTGCTCTTTGGGCTCAATTCACTCTGTGTTCCCAGCAGAAAGGCCGGGCCTGTGTCCACCCACGTTTCCCTGGGCAGCAATTTATGGGAAGAATGCAGCCTGGTATTTGTGTGATGAGTGATTGTCCCAGAAAAACCTGGGGCGTGCAGGAATTGCGTGTGGGAATCCCTGGGGTGTGGCAGCCCTGCAGCACCACAGCGACCCAGGGGACCAGTCCAGAGGGGAACTCGGGGATGCTCCAGGGCTGGAGCCCCTCTGGAGCCAGGCTGGGAGAGCTGGGAATGCTCACCTGGAGAAGAAAAGGATCCAGGGAGAGCTCAGAGCCCCTGGCAGGGCCTGAAGGGGCTCCAGGAGAGCTGGAGAGGGACTGGGGACAAGGGATGGAGGGACAGGACACAGGGAATGGCTTCCACTGCCAGAGGGCAGGGCTGGATGGGATATGGGAAGGAATTCCTGGCTGTGAGGGTGGGGAGGGGCTGGGATGGAATTCCCAGAGCAGCTGTGGCTGCCCCTGGATCCCTGGCAGTGCCCAAGGCCAGGTTGGAGCCCCCTGGGACAGTGGGAGGTGTCCCTGCCATGGCAGGGGTGGCACTGGATGGGATTTAAGGTCCCACCCAACCCAATCCGTTCTGGGCTTCACATTCGCATTCAGCTTTGGCCAGGAACATTATCCAGATTTTTCTGTTGGAATGTGAATGGAATTTTTACCTCTGTGCCCGTTCTGGGGTCTTTAAGGTGTCTGAGCTGCACACCCAGCTCAGCAATCAGCCTTTAAAATCCTGATTTACAGCCCCTTTGTGGGGAGGGAGAGGAAAGCGGGTGTGGAAGCAGCTCTTAGGAGCAGAAATCCAGTAAAATTTCTGTAATCCTGTGGGAATCATGGATTCGGTGCATAAACTGGGGCCACTGGGAGCAAACCCCACCCTGCAGCCCAGGATGATGTCTCTGCCTGGGATCAGGGGTCCTGCAGGGATTCACATCCCCGGCCTGCTGGTTGGGATATTTTTAGCCACAATATTTTGAAGAAAGCTCCGATCTGGGAGAGAATTTCCGGCGTGGTGCAACCCCCAGGCTGTGCTGGAGCCCGGCCAGGAGCAAAGCACCTCATCCCCACGGAAATGGGAGGCATTTCATGGGAATTTCCTGGCAGAAGAGCTCTGCTGCTTGCTTATTTATTTATTTATTTATTTAATTTCCAGTCCAGAGCTCCTCAAACACAACCCTGGGGGAGTCTGAAGAATTCCCCCCTGGAAATGTTTGGGTGATATTTTTTTGCTTTCTTAAAAACAGATGTGCTCATTCACCAATGGATTTGCTGAGGGAACAGCTTTGGATACGTAAATATGGGAATTTTGTGCATGGGAAGATTTCATTGCTGCATTTAGGATGTGACCTGTTCTTAACTCAGTATTTTAAATAAACCAGCTGGTCTGGGTTTGGTCTGCTCTGACTTTGCTGATCAATTCCTTGAACCACAGCCAAGCATTTCACTGATTTTCTGTCTTTTTACTCGGTTTGAAAGCAAATTCAATTTCAACTTTCTCACTTGGTCCCCGGGGAGGGCTTTGCTCTGCCCAGAGCAACTCCAGCAAGTCCCAGGGAAAAGGACTCGGGAGTGTGAGTTCCCACAGTTAATCCTGTTCCCCCTGGAAATCCCATGAGCACCCAGCTGAACTTTGTCTTTGGGAGGGACTGAGTTTGCAGAGAATCCCAAGTTTTGGTGTTAGAATTGGTGCTTGGCTGGGCAGAGCCTTCAGCAGCAAAAAGTGTGATTTGGTTCGGAAATGAGCTCAGTGTGGAGCAGGGTGGGTTTTGACATCCCATTCCTGATGGATTCTGACTGCAGGCACTCCTGTGAAACACAAAATGGTAATTATGGAGCTGATCAGCCTGAGGGGGGTGACCTCTGTGGGCTGTTTTCGGCAGAGTGGGAATGTGCAGCTGCTCCAGGAGGTGTCACAGGCCTGTCTGGAAGGTAAAACCCACCTTTGCTGGCTGTTAATCGTATTTCTTCATGATAAAATCAGTAAATAGCTCCATGATGCCCTTTCCCAGTGCATTCCATACTCAGGGCGACTCAATCACTTTATTCCTTTTCCCAGACCCTCCCCTGCCTCTGGAGAGCCCATTCCCAAACCTGATTCCCTCATGGCTCTGTTTTTCCCCTTTTTCTCCCCATTTTCCAGCCATCTACAACTACGAGGCGGCGCAGGACGTGGAGCTGTCTCTGCAGGTGGGGGACACCGTTCACATCCTAGAGATGTACGAAGGTAGGTGCAGCTCTCAGGGGGGTTTGAAAGGAAAACAGGAACAAATCGAGATTATTTTTCAAATGTTAGATCTGTATTTTCAGCTTCTGATATGCCCCAAAGCACAAATTTCATGTGTAGTGGTTGCTGCAGCCCCTTAACTTTAAAAACAGTGTTAAAAATGCAGAAATGCAGAGCATTTCTCATCTCTGCGCTGTTCCAGGTTGGGTTTGTCGAGGTGAGGTTTCACCAACATCTCAAGGCAGCACTAAAAGAGAAAGAAACACTTAATTCTGGCTGTTTCCAGCCCACACCTCTCTGCTCTGGCTCCTCTTTGGGCCAGGCCAGGCTCTTGTGCTCATGGGGTGAACTGATCCTGCTGGAAAATAAGAATAAT
>VZRR01006009.1:1590-46433 GCA_013398015.1 Oreocharis arfaki
GGGCTGGGGGTACAGAGCCAATGGGAGGGATCGTGGGAGGGGAAAAACACGAGGTGGGAGGGGAGAAGGTGGCCGTGCCCAGTTCATGGGGAGCGCACTGCAACACAGATGTTTTTACTTTTAAAATACAAAGTTACCAGAAATACAGAATTAGGGCACTTTAGGTACATTAGAAAAAGTACAACTGGTGATCACTCTGTCCTGGTGCTTATTATATCTAGGAACTATCAAAAATGTTTGTTCTTCCTAGGTCCCCTTCTGGGTCCCACATTCTCAGTTTTTTTCTGCTTAAGCTGGAACCTTCAACTCTGCCTTACTTCACTGTTATATTAATGATGCTGATATCCTCATAGGGTTTGTCAGTTTTGGGATTGACTTTGACATTTGAGATTCTCTGAACAACTTCCATTCCTTTAGTCACCCGTCCAAACACACTGTGCTTGTTGTCGAGCCATGGCTGTTCGAGAGCACAGACGGAGAGAAAAGTATATTAAAATAGAAAGCAGCATGTAGGTTAGGTACCAAAACAAAAAGAGAGTAAGTGTACATGGATACATTTCATGTGTCCAGACTATGGAATGCAACACCATATAAATATTAGCATACAAGTAAATATCAGAATGCAGCTAACACATATTTCATATGCATTTGAACTTACCTTTTCAAACGTTTTCTTAAAGTACTACAGAAGTCACATTCTACCAGTGCAGTAGCATAGTACAGTTTATTTTAAAATGTATTCTCAGTTCACAGAAATGTCATTTTCAGTCTATTTCATGGTATTTTCACAGAGGAATTTTAAGTGCCAGTACAGAATACTACCTAATTCAATATTCATATAGGATGCCCAATTTGAATATAGGCCCTAATACAACTTAATAAACCCCAGAACTACGGTAGATGGGTGTCGTTTTTAAAAAAGGACACATGACTTCGAAGTGCTATAAGAACGCAGGTTTTGTAAGTGTTACCTTTAAGGATTTGGTTTTTATCTCTTAGATTCACATACCAAAATTTCCATAGTTAGCTTTGAACTTATATGCAGATCAAATGAAATTTTCAAAACACTGGCTTCTTTGTATAGGTACAATCAGGCAATACTAGGGAGACATCCTGGCACCATATCCAAACCCCAAACAATTGAAGCAATACCTAGGTTTCCATCAAGTTTAAACCACTACTATTAATACAAGATACTCTAGTAATACATAACTACAAACATGCTTAGGAATTTTATACCACCCTCATTCAATTTCAAGGCAAAAGGCCTCTCGATCACAAGTAATAAAAAAGTATTTCTGCCTCTTAAGAGACAGTTTCAGTGAAGCCTACACAGTACAGATTTTGTGCATAATTTATTTTCAAAGTAAGTACTAGTGTGTTCCTTTTCCATGAGAAAAAAATTTGATTTTTCACTATCTAGGTAGCCTCTCAGGCCTTAAATTGAGCTTTTAATATTACTTACCGTTGGCACTACTGTTATAAAAAACTGGGATCCATTGGTATTTGGTCCTGCATTAGCCATGCTGAGTGTGTATGGTCTGTCATGTCGTAACGTGGAATGAAACTCGTCTTCAAATTCTCCTCCCCAAATACTTTCACCTCCCATTCCTGTACCAGTTGGGTCACCAGTCTGAATCATGAAACCCTACACAGAAATTATATGTTATCACATTATTGCACAGAATAAATAACCAGAAGTGTTATATGCAAGGTGCCATATTTTCAAACTTACTGCAAACCTTTCAACAAAATGTGTTAAAATGCGGTGTGTAAGAGAGAAAGCACTTAAGGCTTTTTAAAGTGTCTATCACGTAGCTGTGAAAAAGCAAGGTTACTCACTACTCCTGCTAGTGACGGGCAGAAACCTGACTATCTCTACCTTTTGCAAATTCTTAGGCTCTATCACTTGATTCTGGTGTGACAGAAATAAGATGCCTTCTGACATGAAGCAAAATTTTAATTCAAGCGGAACAGTTGAACTGATCTTTCAATTTTCAGTTTTTTGCCACTTTATCAATTGCAGAACAACTACTACAACTTTAGTAAGTACTAAAGCTGCTTAGAACATCAGAGCTGTTCAGACTTGACAGGGAACTCTAAAGGCATTCCAACAATCCTGTGTGCAAAAAGGAAAGGCAAGTGTTGACAGAGGACTGACCAGCAGAGTACATTACCTAAATTAATACAAAATTAACATGTTGCAAGTTACCTTGATGATGCGGTGAATTATGTGTCCATTGTAGTAACCATTCCTGCTGTGCACACAGAAGTTTTCCACTGTTTTGGGGCACCTAAAATCATGTAACAGAAAACACAGGCTAGGTATTTGTCTGGTGAAAAGGCCATAAAACTTTCAGCCGAGACTAAGACCCTGTTGTGCTGTGCAGTGTTTCAGCACTCTGTAGGAAGGGATTTCACTAAATAAGAAAAAAAGAAATTTTCACCTCCTCAAACCCAGAGTTGAAAGCAAAAAGCTTCAGAAGTAAAAAGCTGCATGATTACACAGAGAGGCAGCAGCAGTGTTGGTTATACAGGGATGTTTTAGCTGTTGCTGAGCAGGGCTTATGCACTGTTGAGGCCTTTTCTGTTCCTCATCCCACCCCAGCAGCGAGAAGGCTGGGGCTGTAGAAGGAGTTGAGAGGGAACCTAGCTGAAACAGCTGAATATAGCTGACCACAGGGATGCTCCATTCTACATATGGCATCATGTTCAGCACATAAAAGCTGAAGGAAGAAGCAGGGGACATGCACAGTAATGGTGATTTGCCTTCCCAAGTACTCACTACACGTAATGGAGCTCCGTTTTCTTGAAGACAGAAGAACATCTGCCTGTCCATGTTCCTTGTTTTGCTTCGCTTGGGTACATGGCTTCTGCTTTCCCTATTAAGTTGTCTGTACCTCAACTCACAAGTGTTCTCACTCTTACTCTTCCTGTGCTCTCCCATTCTACCAAGTGTGATATGAGCGAGTGATTCTGGGGGACTTAGTCGCTGGCTGGGGTTTAAACCATGAGAGCCAGAAAACAAACCTGTCTCCAGTTCAAGGCACCATGGACTACAGGTTCCCCAGCTTTCTACCTGCACTACTTGTTCTGTAGATAAACTATACTTGCTCCATAAGCAGAAGGCTGTTCACTCTTTTGCCTCTACACTTCTTTAAGATACACATGCAAAGGTGTCAAGTGTTGCATGCAAGAAGTGAAAATAGAACTTGCAGTCAGTAGGGTCAGTTATCCTTCTCAGAAACTACTCACCAACACTGTTCGGTGAAGAGATGGAATCTTACTGTTGATGAATAAAAAGGGCCAACCACTTCACCTTCGTGATTTGATTTTTTACTTCTGAGAGTTACTACCAAAGTGAAATTTTTTTACAATGGCTCTTCTGCTATTATAAATACAATTAGTAGCCAGAAAAGATCTACACTGACAGGTTTACACAATCACACATTTTCCTGATAAGGAGGGAATGGCCCAGTTGAGTCCACAGCTGCAGGGTTACCCTACTCTGTGAAAAGGAGCATTAGCTTGGGTTTTAGTGACACTCTAAGCTACCCTGTGAAAAAGAGCACAATGGTATAACTAATGGAATAGACAAGATTATAGTCCCAGTTCTTGCTGAGCAGTACGTAGTCATTCACAACTTTATTTCACAATAAAACGACTAAAGAATTCAAGCGCATACAGAGCCATATCCTATATGCTCTTCTTTAAAGTTTTAATCACATTAAAGAGATGCTAAGCTAAAGCTCAGCTGGGAGAAAATACTACAACAAGAAAGGACAAACCTAACAATAACCAACTCTGGTAATACTGGATTTAATTTCAAATAGCATACAAAACATTGCAGTGAAACACCTTGCAATACTGTGCATGCAGATATGACATACTAGCATGACAATTAAAAAAAAGAAATAGAAATAATGTAGCTTGGCCTGTCACTCACTGGCAAGAGCTGTACCATTACTGCAACTTATATGTTATAATTAGGAATTCCAGAAACTATAGCCTGATGCCAGGAGACACTGGTGCAGACTGCAGCAAAAGCCTGGTAGCCCTACAGGGTAGAATTGAGGTTGCCTTACCTGCGCTTAGGACCAAACATGAATTTGTTTTTGGAGAAGCATGGAGTACATCTGCATGACTTAAGTTTCTATCCATAGCAATATATTATATAGATTTGCTGTTAAATGTCAGAACATTTGCAATTTTTGCATCACAAAGGAGAGATGACATACTGATTTTAGCAATTGTCATGCATAAAACTTTTCAAGTCTATGACTGGTTTTGGATAGACACAACACTAGTATTATATGCTGGTATAAATGTTATATTGCTTTTTAAGGAGCTGCAATAACAAAGTGTAGTACATTGGCCACGTCTGGAAGTTGCAAGTACTATTCTTCTGGTTTGTACAGACCTGCTACCAAATCTACTGCAGCTGCCAACATCATCACTCATGAAGATTGATGCAAACAGCATTGCCTTACAATACAGAGCTCACACAGATTATCATGACCTGTCCAAGAACAAAAGTTAAGAAAGTAATAGCCTCCCTGAAATAATAACTAAATAAACCCAAATACAAGTTCAAAAACTCCCCAGCCTGTTATTTAGTCCAATTTTTACCCTATTTGTGTTTGTCAAGAGTCACATTCCTACCTCGGTGTATTAAGAAACTGTCAGAAAATAAAGACAATAGAAAAAGAGGAAGAAAATAATTATTTATAGTATGACATAAGTCTTGGATACTGCAATCACAAGGGACAGAGGAAAGCAACAAAATGAAACAACAGAAAAAAAACCAAATACATACTCAACAGGAAAAAGCTTGATATGAATATCTCCCATGCTTGTGTGGATAATGGCACTGTCTGACACTCTTTTGGGACCTTCTGCCTGAGTGGCTGCCATGACCTCTTCTTTAGAAGGTTTCTCATTAAATACATCTCTGTCAGAATCTGCACTCTTCGTGTCTTCTGGTTCACGTTTAGTAAACTGAAGCACAAAAGAACAGAAGGTTAACTGCTTTTTTCTTTTTTCCACTTAAAATACACACCCAACACATCAATGTCATTATTCAACCTGCTGAACACTCAATTCAATTTGAAATGTGCAAAGACAATTCATAGACAGTCTATCCTTGCATTTCCATGTTGTGCTACCAGCATTTCCAGTCACAAATTCCAGTAAAACTACATGCAAATCCAACTAATTTTTTGTTATCTGTTATCCTTAAACTTTCCTCTTTACAACAGGAGTCTGCACTTTTTCAGCCTCTTTTCTTTAAAAACAGGTGGAGAATACCACACTATTCTGCTATATTCAGACAAAATTGGCAGGTTTTATGCCAACATGTTTAGCTGTGCTACATAGTTAAAATAAATCCTCTTATTCCAATACTGCATTAATAACAAAACTACAGAAACCCAGCAAATTTAAGGCATAACAGAGAGGCCAATCTCTAACCTTTACGGCTATGACCTCTCAAATCGGCTACTAACCACTCTGAAATTGCTTGTCTGTTTGGTTCCATCTTCACCTAAAAACCAAACTGTGAATAGGAAGATGACTCCTATCTTTCTTGGTTGCCTATAAGGTCCTTGGCGTTTTCAAGCCCTGATACTAGTCTGAAATTTTTTTCCATCATATTTTTTACGCATATAGCTAATTATTGTTTCTTTATAAAATTTGGTTAGTTTTTTTATATGTTCTTACCTAATTTTTTTTCCAACTAGAACAAAAGGATATAATCTTCTTAGGGGAATAAAAATTTATGAAAAAATTACAGCTGTTTCTTGCTAATGTATAGATAGTCCAAGATAAAAACTCTAGAACATGCTTGCAATGTGAAGGGACTCCTTTGTAAAAGCTGCATTTGCAACCACTAAGGACAAAAAGCAGTAAAAGGTGCAAGGAGAAAAACAAAAAAAACCCAAAAGTAGAGAAAACATCAATACAAGAATGGAGCTAATTAAACGGAAATGATACACACCATATAAAACCTATTTTTTTTAAAAGCTGTGCAGATTACTGTTGGATCTGCCTGAATATTCTGGAGAACAGGATTTTCAGATGCCTTCATCTCTATAGTGATTGCAGCACGATGTTTCTTTGCTACTCCTTGGAACAAAGCCAGTTGCATCATTCTGATGTTCTCTTGTTTTCCCAAGATACGAATACACCTGAAGTACAAGACGTAAAGAGGTCACGGTCAGAGAATGTCTCATTTCTGACTGTTAGACTCAGTGCAAAATTCCAAAATCCTCTCAAAATCATTGCTTACTAATCATTTTTATGATGTTTCTCTACTCAAACTTGCTACTTCAATTTACCAGTCAGCCTCCTTATGTAATAAAATCCCAACTGAATGATCCACTTTAACTTATCCCATCCAGTTAGCCAGAGACTAATTGATTAATCACACATTTTTAATACATACAGACTCGCCATGTTTTCTTCTCATTTCAGTAAGCTTTCATCTGCAATGACTCTCTAAAAAGAATGGGAGTACCCTCTCTACAGTCTAATGTAAGGCTCTCAAATAACAACACAAAAAGATTAGACACCTCCAGAGTCATATTAAGTTTTAAATAAGCTATAAATTTGACTGAATAAAGACTTCAAAACAGAAACTTATCTCAATATGTTTCACTGGAACTTACCTGTTAGTCTCTACATTTATGACCTTAATGCCCAACATTGTTCCATAGAGAACGAAGTGTCCAGTTTCATCAAAAATTATATTAATTAATCTTACTGCATCCACTTTCTCCAGCTCACGCTCAACTGCCATACGTCGGCCAAACTCCATGTCAGGCAGCTGCTGTCTCATCTGCTGAAGTTCAGTAAACATCTACAAAAAAACCCCCAGCACTACTATATTAACTTATTTTAAACTTTCTATCCAGTAAAACATTGATCCACATGATTAGAAAATAATGAATTCAAGTGAGATTACTTCACTCAAACTTAACTGAAGGATTTAAATAAATACAAATAATACTCTATTTTAATGACACAATAGTAATAAATACAACAGTAATAATGTTGTAAGACGAGGCTTAGGCACATGAAAGTGCACAGTTGTCTAACAAATTCCTTAGAAGATAACAAATTTAATTAATTATTATGATATTACTTGAAATACGCATTTTCCATAACTGCTTTCTAGTAATCTAGCAGCATGAAAATACAGATGAAAATCAACAACTCTGTTTCACTATGTAGGTAACTTAAATCAGAAAATACTCATTTTGCGGCAAAGCAATCTAAGAGACAAGCAAGAGAACACAGAAGGCCTTTCTTGCAAAAAAAATATAGGAAGGAGGCTTGCATTTAGAAATAAATGATAGCTTAGGTGAATGTGCTGGCAAACAAATTCAAGTAAGTAGAGAAAACATCTTAAAGAAAGAGAAACAAGACAAAACTCACACTCAGAGATTCATCAAAGACTCTCATGAGCTTTCCCGTCAGAAAACGAAAAATTCTAACTTTTCTGTCAGACCCAAGAGTGGCCATTTTCTTGCCATCAGGTGAAAAACTTATACTGGATGGGTAAGCCTTGCATTTAGCAAATTCATATAGATCAGTATCTGTTTTATACTCCCAGTTCACATTCTTGGGAAATTTATATTCATGAGGAGTACCAGTCCAGTACTCAATCATTCCAGACTTGTCAGAAGACACAACTACTTTGTAGACAGGGTTCAAGCGTATCTGAGTAAGTGGGGACATATGGAGTTTATCAAAAACGTGAAGTGGCTGGTTATTTCCTCGTCCATCATATATGAATATTTTTCCTGTGCTTTTCTCAGATGTTGCAACAGAAGATATGGCATCTCCAGGGCAATATACCCATTCACACTGGCCAGGGTGGTAGCTACAACAAAGAGCAGAAAGAAAAAAATTTTAAGAATAAGAAATGGTTTTAATTAGATAAGAGTCAAGTTATGCGGTAAACTTGAAATCAAACATCAGAAGCAAATTTTAAGCTTTATTTACTAGTTTTGCTAATAAATATCTTGCTAATATCCAGCATATTATAGACAAGCTTTACCAAGCAATACCATTCAGCGGATGACTACCAATTTCTGTTGCTTCCATATTGTTTTATAAAGAGGCTGTGACAGTCAAAGTAGAAAGCGGGTAAAAAGGAAGAATAAGGATGGAAATTCAGATAAAAAGCCCAAGTGGCATTAAAGAACAGTACTCAACTTATATGAGTCAATACCATTTCTCTTCCATCTGCTAAGTGAATAATGACTCAGTAGAAATGAAGACAACTGCACCTCTGCCATACATTTACGGAAAAGCTCAACCAGATCTTGCCAGAGAAAAACCCACAAACAACAAAAAACCCAAGAAGTGATATAAACAAAATTAAGACAATCCCCCTATATTCAATCAAGGTTATCAATGCATTTAAGAAGGAATTAATCTGCTACTTGCAAAAGTGTACTCTACAAACAAAACAAGCCAGAGACACAGTCAATAATGTTATGTCTGTTTCAAAGTCTGTAAGCAAATATTCGGAAAACCAGAACTCAAACAAAACAGCAAACATCAAAAAAATTATACAGTCACCATAAGAAACTCATGTTTAGTATCCTTTCATAAATCAAACTAACAGATGCTGAAGGACTGATGATATTCTGACATTATGACAGACACTAATAATTCGGATTTTAAATGTCTGTCGGTAAAGAGAAACAAACACTTAATCTCAGGCTCATTAGAAAGAACAGGATCAAATAAGTAAATATAAAATCTCTGCAGAAAGAGCCAATGTTCTCCAGATCACTGATGGAAGCATAAAGTACGGGGATTTGCAAAGAGCCACACTGTATAGTTAGAACTGGAAAGCTCTGCAGATCAGGAGTCTTTTTTTTAATATTATTTTCTTTTTTCTGTGATTTTACCAATTATGTAGTAACAGAACAGGGCTGCTAAGTCAAAAATAACAG
Source organism: Oreocharis arfaki (assembly GCA_013398015.1). NCBI lineage: Eukaryota > Metazoa > Chordata > Aves > Passeriformes > Paramythiidae > Oreocharis > Oreocharis arfaki. The sequence goes on from VZRR01006009.1 coordinate 10,557, forward strand.
CAAAACCAAAAGAATAAACTTAAATGGAATTTTTCCAGAACAGACAGCCAAGTGGGAAAAAATTCCTATAGGCGAAGTACATTATCTGGAGGATACCGTATCAACTATAACTAGCAAAGGATATAGCATAAGCTTTTATTAGATGTTCCTATGTAAAAGCTTTTTTCCCTGACTTTATACTTCTATTCAGTTTCAAAATTAACCAGTACATGGTAGACTACGAAGAGTTATGTTTTCCAATCCAAAAAGGCTTATGGAGAAAAATGTATTTCTACTGTTCATGACACAGCATTCACCGATCCTCCAGACTTTCAAATTCACCCTTTTGACAGTATGGGGCTTGTTTTCTCCCGGTCTTGTTCTAATCCCAGTAACTTCCATTCCTATTGCTCCCAGATCCTTTAGCTACATACTGCGTAAGGACAGAAATGCTACAAGACTAAAGAAAACAACATTTCTTCTAGAGGAAGAAGGAAACTGTATCCCTATGAAAACAAATAAGACAATACATACAGGCCAAATCCCTTCTCTAATGGAACTGTTGGTGGACGGTAATTTTTAAATTCAGTGCCCAACAACAGAAGGAAACTATGCCTAAATATTTGAAGAAACACTGCATCTTTGTGCATAATATGTAACACTGAGGAAATGCCTTTCCTACTTCTCTCTTACACTGCTGCAGCTGTAATTTTTCCTATTAGTCAGGTGGTCTCTAGCCATTGGATTCATTTCAGACAACGCAATTTACTCAGCTTGATCTGACTGGGACATAGAGGAAGGGGAACAACTCAAGAACCTCAAATTATTGACTTACTTCTCAGCAAAACAACACCCACTTAAAATCTCAAACGAACACTTCCAAGAAGTAAGTAACTTACCCAAGTTTCAGCATGTTGATCATGTCAAAGTTGACTACATCAAACACCTTCATTGCTTTGTCATCTCCAACTGAACAGAATAATGCCCCCTCTGAACTAACAGCAATACTCTCAATAACACCTGTGAATTAAGTTGGGATAGTATAAAAAAACGGAAAAGGACCTCCTTCATTTCACTACTACACAGGGGAAACCTATAGCGGTTTAAACCTGTTTCCCAGCTGTTCTGTCACCTTTTTCAGTTAAAACTCTACCTGACTTCAACAAAATATTATTTAAAAAAAAAAAAAAAATCACAAAACAACACTTCATACCCTGAATGTTTAGACTCAGGTATGTGATAATGAACAATCTACCATAAACATACGTAAGGATTATAATGGCAATTAGTTTAGTTTAAAACGTTGATTTTAGAAAATTGAGAACATTATGATGGAGTAAACACCATGGGCTCCTCAGCTTGCATCTCTCAACAGAGAGAATTCTATCAACTATTACACCCACGATACTCAAAATTACTCTGCAATTGAGCCTCCCATAAATTTCTCACAATGCTGATTTTCGCATGGTAGGTTTTGTTCTCACATTTTGCCTCTGTATATAATAAGAAGCTGATAGCTAAGATTAACAACCTACTTTAGTCTGTCTTGTAACTCTAATAGGAAACAGTACTTTTACAACCTATTATTAAATATTTTTCTTACTGTAACATTGCAGTACATCAATCTAGATTTTTTTCCTTCAGGCATATCATAATATCTAATACCATTGAGAACCTCATTTTCTGTCCAGCCTATTTAATCCTTAGTAGTATTGAAGAGCTTTGTGTATTTATTAGTTCAGAAAATTGGGTTAAAAAAAACAAAGCTTTTCTTAATTGCAATTCAGCTGAAAATTCCAACAATAATGCTGAATTTACCCTACAGTTACAATAACTCCAGATGAAAATAATCACTTTTTTTTCCATACTGCAAGGGGAAGAAAAAAAAGATAAGGGATTGAGGTACCCTTATTTAAAGCAACATATTTTTAAACTTCTCTGGATTTTATGAACCATGTTATGCAGTTTGTTTACTTATGTCCCAGATATTCTCCCCACAAGCAGGGCACAAGGGAATGCAAAGGGTGTAGGAGATCTGTGCAAGCAGAGTCCCACATGCTTCATTCTCATCCTATCCCTGTTGGGTGCAAAATGTAAAAGGACAGACGAATAAATGGAAGATACGCAGACATCATTTAATCTTTGACAGCACTACAAGAATCCCAGAATCTATCTGCACTCTCTTCAAACAACAAAGAGCAAGGGGGAGGAAAAAGTGAGGTCCTTTAGAGAAGAAGGAGCAACTTCTCACCCAAGTGACTTCGGAAGTGTTTAACAAACTCAATCCCTTCTTCTATTTTTTTCCAGAATTTTACATGTCCATCGTGACTGGCTGTTATGATAAAATCTGTCCTACAATTATAAAAGAAAAACAAAAACAAGTAAACAGATATACACATTATGCGCTTTCCCACCGGTTAGTAATTCGCACTATAATTAACACTGCACAGAGAATGAAATCTCAAGAAATTACTGTGACAGTTTGTCTGAATGGGTACTATAACTCCTGGAAAAACAAAACAGGTATTTTACTGCGTTCTGAACTAATTTATTAAAAATCACAGCCTCAACTGAAGAAACATATAACACTATCCCTTTTTTGAATACGTACACGTAACTCTTATTTTAATTGTGTGTGTGTGATCTCGGTAGTTCTGGTGAACGGTATTTTTCCAGAAGCAGTCAGTTGATCTTATTCCTGTATTTACGGCACATTTTAACCAAGATTTTAAGACCCTCCTTTAGTCTATACAAACAATTTTTATCTTGCTTCTAGGTAAACCACTTAGCTTTGAAAAAAAACCCACCACCCTTAAAATACCACTTCAGGACACTGTAACTTTCCATTATAAAACTTCTACAATGAAAACTTGTTGGCATACAAAAATACATCCCTAATGAAGAAATACAATGGAAAACAAAAATACTTACTTAGTACATGCTACGTGTGTAATAACATCTCTGTGCATGTAACTGCGTTCATACATTGAAGCCGATGGTAGATTTTCAAGATAAACGTGTTCAAATTCAAGAACTACACAGAACAAAAAGAAAAATCTTGATTTTTTTTCCCCATAAAGTTACATCTAGTTTCTGCTCTCTTTTACTTATCCTTGTATTGCTTACTCATACTTCAGTCAAAAATACTAGGGATTCTGAGCAAACATAATTAAAGGACTTTTAGCTCTGGCCTTGGACTTAGACTTACACATTTTCCACAGACTAAAGCCCCTCAAATGCTGCTTTAACTCATACTGCTCTTCCCTTTTAAAGCAACTGTCACCTTAATTTTCCTAATGTTAAAAAAAAACAACCCCAAAGTCAATTAACAGCTTTTAAGTTAGTGCCAGGAAACAGAAGGCCATCTGAACCTCATTTCATTCTAAAACCACAGGTACCCTTCTTGTTTTTACGAGACTGTGGTCCCACACAGGTCTTGTAGTCTAAATTTTAAGTGCTGGTACCCACCTATTTCATTGTCTAACTGGCTACCTAAAATAATCTGATTTTGAGTTTTGTCTCTGATTTTTAGATCCTACTCATTAACAGCTGTGCAATGCCCTTTTTTACTGAACCTGCAGGTTTATATCTGCTGAACGTTGTCAAAGTCATATTTACTTCACAGTGATACCCAGAGAGCCAGGAGTTGCTGCACACAGCAATACCACATGCCAAAATACAGCCTAGAGGCTTCTCCTGTTTTTCCAGCTTAGAGCAGTGATCTGAAATATGGATTAAATCCACAGCCGTAAAAAGCACAGCTTCAGCGTGCACAGAAGTGCTCTTAGCCTGAAAGTATCCTCCAGAGGAAGCAAAAGCCATAGAATAGAATGTTAAGGGGCTAGAATAAGCCTTGAACACCATGTTGCCCTAAGCCCCCTCCTACTTTACCAAGTTGCTCAAAGCCTTACTCAACGTGGCTTTGAACACCGCCAGGGTTGCGGCACCCAAAAAATTGCTGGGAAACCCGTGCCAGTACCTCACCACTCTCATAGTAAAGACTTTTTTCCCTATAGCTAATCTCAGTTTCCCCTCCCTGTTTGCACCCATTACTCCTTGTGCTATCACTACAGTGCCTGTCGAAGAGTCCCTCTCCGGCTTCCTTGTTAGCTCCTTTAGAAGCTGGAAGGTTGCTGAGGTCTCCACGTAACCTTCTCTTCTCCAAGCTGAACGGCCACAACTTTCTCAGCACTTGAGACCCTGTAATTCCGCACCCGAGGGGTTCCGTCCCAGCGCGGTCATTTTACATACAAGGCACCGATTCAGGATAAGGGCTTCCGCCAGCTGCCCTCACCCCGTGGCCGCTCCCGCCCGGCGGGGCCTGGAGGAGATCCCACCGCCCCGGACCACACTCGGGGCAGCGCTCCACTCCTCCCCTTACCTCTCCTCTTCTTCGCCTGCGCGGCCTCTCCTGGCAGCGGCCCGACCCAGCGCTCCTCCTCATCCTCCTCGTCCGCTGCCGCCGGGTCCCAGCCGCCCGCCGCCACCTCCTGCTGCTTTCGCTTGCGCTCGGGCTCGGCGGACGCCATGGTGCCGCCGCCACCGTCTCGCACCGCGCTGGGCGCTCTGCGAGTGACGTAGGCGCCGCGGAGCGGACGGCGGGAAGCGGCCATGGTGCCGCCCCGCGCCGCGCTGGGCGCTCTGTGAGTGACGTAGGAGCCGCGGAGCGGACGGCGGGAAGCGGCCATGGTAGTAACGGGCGGGCACGGGCGGCGGGAGAATCCCGGGCGGGTCCCGGCGCTCGGGGGGACCTCAGCGCTCCGACACCTCGGGGCCGGGAGGGGCTCTCGGCCGGTGGGGCTGTGGAGCTGCTTTGTGGGGAGGGCGCTGCCTTCCCGGCTGGGATGGGGCGACGTTCATCCCTCGGCTGTGAGCGGGGACGTCCGCCCGCTGCTGTTGTGGTGCAGGGGTTCGTGACGCGAACAGGGGCGCGGGAGCTCCTTGTCTCACCGCTTTTGCGATGTTGTTTGCACCCTGCCTAGGTTTTGCCTCCCATGGTGCCTTCGTGTCTGTTAACGGACCCGCTGTCAGTTTCCTCTCCCCTCCTGTCTTCCCGCCTTTAGTCGTTTTGTGCTTGGTCACATGACGTATTTCGCCTTCTTAATGTCTATAAGCGTATGAAGGGACAGTGCCAAGAGAACGGATTCAGGCTCTGGTTCTGAGCAATAGGACGAGGGGCAATGGGCAGAAACTGATGCACAAGAAGTTCCACCTGAACATGAGGAAGAATTTCTGTAATGTGTGGGTGACTGAGCATTGGTACAGAATGCCCAGAGAGGGTGTGGAGTCTCCCTCACTGGAGATATTCAAGAACTGCCTGGACACAATCCTATGCCATGTGCTCTGGGATGATCCTGCGTCAGCAGGGACGTTGGACAATACGACCCTCTGTGGTCCCTTCCAACCTGATTGATTCTGTGATTTTTTCACGAAACCTTGGCTAGCATAGAGCCTACATTTGGTCCAGCGTGTATTTTTTTAGCTAATTATATGCTCGTAAAACAAGGTGAAAAGGAGTAACATGTTAAAACTGGAAGACATTACTATTAATGCCAAAAAAGCCTTCAGTTTTCATGCATGGCATGAAAATAGAAATGTAATTTAACCATACTGAGATAGGGAAAACTGGAAGCTACAAGAAAATAACATCTGAAAGTGACACTTCAGTGTGAGTACTGCGTAAGGTAGTTAAGAGCACAGCATTAAGGACTGCAAGTTTGGCTTGTGAGAGCCCTGTCATGTCTCACAATACGTACATTTTGAAATGTTGTGTGAAATTGATCTGGAAACTCAAAGTCAACAACAATAGAATCATTTAATCAGTTTTGTGTGGTGGAGTTTTTTCTGGCTTTCTCTTTAATTTCCTACGATCCTTTCATTGTGATGAACTGTATTATTGCAGGGGACACAGGGGGAATAGTTTTTTATCCCACTCCAAGACCGCTTTCAAATTTCCATAGCATGGGGTTCTTTTTCTCCCCCTTCTTTTTTCTTCCGCCTCCCCACTATCCCCCTAGACCCTCTCTATTTGCCTCCTTAACAGTTTTTTGTCTGAGAAAAAGCTAAGATGGCTTAATTTCTTTCTTAGTTTCTTCTGGGCAGTGTTTGTTGGAGGCATTTCAGAAGTCTTAATAAATTATGTGAACTGGTTCTGTTTTATATTATGGAGACATTCCAAGACTCTTGAGAAGATAATGATTTTCCTTTGCGAAAAACTATGCTCATTAGTTCTTAAAAGATGATGGTAACCTAGATCTTGTAGTGTTCCTTTTTAACTATGGATGCAACAAATTTGCCAGGAAGACTTAGTAGAAGTATTGGCTGCCTGTGAATTCTCTAGTGTAATTCCAGCATTCAGTGAGATATTCTGATTTTCTTTCCTTATCTACTTTACTATGAGGTACTTGAACTTTGGAAGTACTAGTTGAGTATTTCACTCCTTTTAAATTGGGTTTTTGACATAATTTTCTCGGATGCTGTATTTTTGTTCTGAAAAAGAACAAAAGATTGAGTTAGTAATTTGTGCATCATTAAGAAGGTAGAGAGGTGTAATTCTTCTTTAGATCTTTATCTGTTTTTAATGTTTCAATTTAATATCTATGTGTTTGGTAGGCTTAGTGATCCACTAAGGTATTTTTAAAGGCTTCCTGCATGTGGTACATCTAGCCTGTTGGTTGTTTTCCCTTCAAAGAAAAAAACTGGCCCTTCTTATTTTTCCCCTTAATTGCTGATGTCATTCAGGTATCTCTTAATTGAGATAACTAGGATTAAATTTCTGAATTTGTATGTGTTTCTTTCTGACCCAACAGTTTCTCGAAGTTTTTAATTTAACTTGGATTGATTTTTCTTTTGGCTGTCCAGGTGCCCTCTTTCCTTTGTTGCCTGTATATCTTTCAGGTTCTTTTGTTTTTTTTTTCTATTAACTTTGAGGATGCTCAGTTTGTTAGTCATAAATATTCTGAATTCAAATGAAGGAGAAATAGATTAGTACATTTATTGACAGAGCAGAAATAACTGCGTAAAAAGTTTGCAGATATATGGAGGTAGAATGTGGCTTTGTAGATGTGAGATTCTCTTATTGCTTCTATATTAAAGTTGTTGGAAATTAAAAAAGCCATTGCAGATAATCAAAGCAGTTATGAAAATTTAGGACTAGTCATTCAATTTTAAAAGTAAATTATTAGTGTCTTCTAATTTTACTTAGTCATATAGTTAGCTGATTTTGCTTAATGACTGAGTGCTTTCTAGGATTACAGGGGAGTTACCTAAAAGCTTTGGATTAAGGGAGTTTATTCTGTTACGTAGTTGGTCTGAAGTGGGAGGTATGATTTGGTAACCGATATCAGTTATTATTGATCTGCATCATAACTGTTCTATTTGCTTGTTAATAGGCTGAATGTTTATCAGAAATCGCTAACACAGGTGGTCCTGTAGATGCCAAGGAAGAACTCTTGGAGGAATGTGAGAATATTTGGAAGCAGATGGAAGAGGTATGCAAATATAAGTGATAGACCAGATTTATTATAAACCTTTTCCAGAATTATTTTATTTACCACATGCTTGCCCCACTCCCTCCAAAGAAACCACTTCAATAAAAACAAACCAATCAACTAACCAAAAAAAACCAAACCCAAAAAAACCCCAAACAAATGAAAAACAACAAAAAAAAGAGAAAAAAGATCTTCAGAAAGGTCAAAGGTAGAAGTGCTGTCAGGGGTGAAGCATGCCTTGTAGTGTCAACGTGCTGATGTTATGATTTAGTTAGCATGGGAGTATATGTTAAAATTAAGGAAAACTAACCTATTTACTTCTGTTGTGGTAGTATCAGCATACTGAGACCCTTCTCTCTTTAGTCTCTCAAAAGATGGGATTCCAGATCACATGTACTGTGGATCTTAAAGGAGAGAGAGGCAGAGGAGGACAATTGTGTTTGCATAGGCTTATGTAAACTGACAATTACATTTTCATGGTTAAAGTTTCTTTCTTGATATATGGTGCAGTATGCTAACAATAACACTTTAGGGCTGGTTATTTTTATTTACAGAATTCTCAGAAAAGATAAACTTCTATCAGTTCTGAGGGAATACTGTTATTTCTTTAAGATTCTGCTGAGTCTAATGAAAACTCATGTTCTAAATTGTAATTTCGGAGTCTTAATCACTTCACTCAATTTTGTATGGTATTTACATGCTATTTGCTTGAGTTCTGAGTTGTAGGTTCAAAATATTAAAATATCAGAAACTGAAGTAAAACAGTTCCCAAACTTCTGTTCTTCCAAACAGCTTGGGTTAGAAAGTACAGACAACTTACAGTGCAATAATTTTACAGAATTTGATTTTAAAAGACTTAATGTGACTTTATTTCATGTTGAGTATTTGGGTAAGTTTGCGTGTAACAAGTAGCAGGCAATTCTGTGTCTGAGTTTCTGAACTTTTGGTTGGGACCACTTTGGAGGGCCTGAACTTACTTTCAAATTTTCAAATTAGAAGGTAAATTTGAATGTTTGCTATTTTGAATTTAATTGAAAGTATTTGATATCTTGTGTCTCATTCCCAGCATGCTCAAAATAGTACAGGAAGTGAAGTGTTATTTTTGGAAGTTGATAAAAACAGTAGGATTTTTATTACTTTGATTTTGCATCCTGGATGCACTGATGTTTTCAGCAAGAAGTTTAAACTAGTAGTCGTTTAATTATCTCCTAGGTTATATGGTTACATGTAATGTTGCAATGATTGTGTGTCATTATGAGCAGTTTTTGTGGGAGAAATCCTATATAGTGTTCTGGTATCCAAATGTTAACAGCAAGGTTTCCAAAGTACCGCTTAGTAGTTCTACTGCTTAGTAGAATACATCCTGCCTTGTCGTGGGGCGGGTTAGATTGGTGACAGGAAAAAAAGAGAGCTTATCAAGTGTCTCCGGTTTATGCTTTGGATATTTGTGGTGGCCTGAATTTCAGGCTGCATATACACCACATTGCAGTCATAGGAGCTGATGTGGTGTACTCCCAAAAATCAGACCTCTTCTGAGCTGTACAGTATACTGCCCTAAAATACTTAAAATTAAAAATGTGTATTATAGTGTGATTGCTCTGCTTGCAGATCCAGAAGAGTAGCAGAAAGTGTGTTAACTTCTCAGTAGCTTCCCTGTTCAACCTTGTCCATGACTCTTCCCAGCTTCTTACATTCTTCATTTGTTCTATGCCTTTCCCCATATGAACTGTTCCCTCATAACTTGCCTTTTTACTCAAATGATACATCTTTCTTTAGCTGCTACTTGTCTACTTCCTGGTTAATTAATTTCTACTTCACTGTGGAATGATTTAAAAAGATTTCTTAATTTGCTCTTCTTGGTTGGGGTATAAGGGATGTGGTAGGATCCAAGTTAAAATTCTTTTATTCCTATATTTAAAAAGTTAAGTTAAATTTCTAAGAACTGTGTTTTGTTCTTACAAAAGAGAAGAGTAAACAAACTTTCTTTGTGTTTTATTTGTTTTCTACCAAGTCTCAGAGCAAGGTAATGCTTCTAGGAACAGACACACTGGTACGATCAGATGCCAAGGTAAGACAGTGGTTTTTTTTAAATACTTCATTTTCTGTTAAGACCATAGAATCACAGAATAGCTTGGGTTAGAAAGGACCTTAAAGATCTTAAAGTTCTAACCCCTCTGGCAGGGACACCTTCCACTAGATCAGCTTGCTCAAAGCCCCATCCAACCTGGCTTTGAACCCTTCTGTGGAGGGGTCATCTGCAGCTTCTCTGGTCAACCTGTTCCAGTGTCTCTGTGCTTATACAATAAAGAGTTTCTTCCTAATACCTAATCTAAACCTGCCCGCTGTCAGCTTAAGGCCATTTTCCCTTGTCCTATCATTACATGTGCTTGTAAACAGTTCCTCTCCTTTCTTTTAGGCCCCATTCAGGTACTGGATGGTGCTATAAGGTTTCCCTGGAGCTTTCTCCAGGCTGACCAACCTCAACTCTACTCACCTGTCTTTATAGGAGAGGTGTTCCAGCCCTCCAGTCATCTTTGTGATTTTTCTCCAGGCTTACTTGAGCAAGTTCACATCCGTCGTATGTTGGGGACCCCAGAGCTGGATGCAGCACTCCAGCTGGGGTCTCTCCAGAGCAGAGCAGAGGGGCAGAATCACCTCCCTGGCCCTGCTGGCCATGTTGCTTTTGATGCAGAGATTATGATTGGCTTTCTGGGCTGCAAGTGCATGTGTCCAGCTTTTCATCCACCAGGATCCCGAAGTCTTTCTTGTCAGGGCTGCTCCCAGTCAGCCTGTATTGATACTGGGGGTTGCCCTGACCCAGATACAGGAACTTGTGCTTGGTCTTGTTGAACTTCGTGAGTTTCATCCTAGCCCAGCTCTCAAGCCTGTCCAGGTCCCTCTGGATGCCATCCCTCCCCTGCAGCATGTCACTGCCCCACACAGCCTGCTGCTGTCAGTGAACTGGCTGAGGGTGCCCTTGATCCCTCTGTCCGTATCCTTGACAAAGGTGTTACACAGTGCCCATCTCAGAAACAAGGCCTAAGGAACAGCCACTCATCACTAATCTCCACTTGGATGCTGAACTGTTGACTGCACTTTTGAGTGTGACCATCCAGCCAATTCCTTACCCACTGGGTGGTCTGTCCATCAAATCTGTGTCTCTCCAGTTTAGTGACAAGGATGTTCTGGACAGTGTCAAGTGCTTCGTGCAACTCCCAAATAGATGACATCAGTAGCTCTTGCCTTATCCACCAATGCTGTAATCCTGTTATAGGGGGCCACCAAATTTGTCAGACATGATTTAGCCTTAAAGTCATGTTGCTTAATACCAATTGCCTCTTAATTTTCCACATGCCTTAGCATAATTTTGAGGAGGATCTGCTCCATGGTCTTGTTGGGCACAGAGGTGAGAATGACCAATCTGTATTTCCCAGATCTTTCTTTTTCTCTTTTTAAAAATACGGGTTATGTTGACAGCACTGAGGGACAAGAGGCCTTACAAGGGGATCTAGCTGTCTTAGAACATTAGGCAGTCATCAGTGGCATGACATTTAATGACAACACATGATGGACTCTGCATCTAGGACTTAAGAGCAATGCTGGGCACAAGGATAAAGTGGGAAAGGAGTGGCTTTAGGGCAGCCCTGCAGGAAGGGATCTGAAGGTGCTGGTTGACAGCAGCTCAGTGTGAGCCCTCAGTGTGCCCTGGCAGCCCAAAAGGCAAATGGCATCCCTGGAGCCTCGAGCACGGCACTGCCAGCAATGAGAGGGGATTATCCCACTGTATTCGGTGCTGTGCAGCCTCACCTGGAGTGCTCAGTGCAGGTCTGCACCCCACAATTTAAGAAGGTTCTGGAGGTCCGTGTGTGCGGGCAACAAAGCTGTTGAGAGGGCTGGAAAGCCACGTCCTGTGAGGAACTGCTGAGGACTTTGGGCCTCTCTGCTTTGTAAAGAAGGAGCTGAGGGGTGACCTGCTTCCTCTCTGCAGCTTCCTCAGGGATATCTTCTTCCTGAAACCCAGTGATACTATGTATGGAGTGGTTCAGAGATATGCAAGGGGAGATTCAAAGATGACATTAGAAAGCATTTCTTTACCTATATGAGCCTTCCTCTGAAGGACCTTCACAACTCTACCAACTCTGACTCCTTCGCTTTTCCCTCCTTGAAATAATAATAGAAACATTTCTTGATCCCTGCAAGTGACTGTAAAATATTTATAAGGAATTAGTGTTCTGTTGTAATAGATGCTCTTTCGTTTTCTACTGTATCAACTTAATAACTCAATTTCTATCCCATTCTACCTCATTTTATGCCAGTGCCACTCAACACACTTCAAGAGATGTCTCTTTTCTTGTTACACAGCTTTCCTTGTTAATGCTGCAATGGAAAGCTTTAACAGTAGATTATCGTCAGTGGCAAGCAAGAAGTCCTGAAAGTAAGTAACTGTTTCCCTGTAGAGTGCTTATATAAACTTCTGCAAAGTTTCTTTCATCTAGGCCATGGGTGTATTGAATGTCTGCTGATTGTATTTTCATTCTGTAACTACTTAAAAATTGAAATAAATTTAATGCTACTAAAAAAGCAGCATGTATGTTTCATTTCTTCATTATTTTTACACTTCAATTCTAAGTTGTCTTGAAATTAAAAGTGAATTCCACTGTAACTTAATCGTACGATTCTGCACAAATAAATGCATGGTTAATACCACCATTCATCTGTCAGTTAAATGGAAAAACAACTGTTAGCAGATCTCCTAACCAAATAAGAAAAGTTTATTATATTGTTACCCACCTTCTTATTCTTTTCTGTGTGATTGTTTTTTCTCCATCTTTCATTTATATTTCCTTTTTAGAACAGAACTACTTTGGCAAATAATATTGTCTTCATTTTGTCTTTTAAGAAACTGATGCATTTTTTATCTTTGCGAGTATTGCTAATAAGCTAACAATAATTTGCCTAGATGTATTTTTAACCATACATCTTCGGATTATTTTTTTATTAATATTTTACAAAGGTATGTTGTTTTACGATGTGCCAGTTTAAACTTTGAAGTAGACTTCTAGTGCTAAGCCCATTACACTGTAGTAAAATACCCATTTTGAATTAACAGGGATTGGAGATTTCAGGTCAAGATAAGGTAGTAAGAGACACTAGAATTTTTAAACATCAGGAATCCAGAATGCTTACTGATCCTGAGAAGCACAAACCACTTAGACTAGTGGTAGTTCTTATTTTTGTTAGGCATTATCAGTCAAAAGGTATGAATTCCTCAGTTCCCTCAAAATTGTCTCTGTACATAAGCATCAGTGCTGACTGATTTCACTCTCTTTCAAGGCTGATGTGGCCAGACACTGGAAATAAAAACATTCGGGATCTAAGTGCGAGTAAAGTAATCTTTGTTTTCAGATGTCCCATACGGAGATTCCTAAAACAGTTACACTACACTATCATTAATATTCTGGTAGTACTCTTAGTAGTGTCTCCTGTCAAGGACCTGTTAGTACCAGTCAATCCAGTAAAACATCTAGTTAATCTTTAAATTAATATATCGACTCATTTGAGTATTTTTATGCCAGTAGAGGCTTGGTTTTATAGTATTTGAAAAATTATAGGAATGTGTTTTAGACAGCACATGGTGATTTCCAGTGTTTTGTCATTTAGCCAAATGGAAATGCCTTTTCAGATCAACATTAGAGGCAGTTCTCCAACTTCTTTCAAGGTCTATGGACTTGTTGCATATCATCATCAAATAAGAGAAGCTGGGAAAAAATATTATTTCTTTCTTATAAATAGATATTGTGGCTCTGTTAGAATAAATTCATAGTTCAGTGTTGTTAGCCTCACTCCAAGAACTGTCAGCCTCCAATGCTTCTGAGGTATGTAGACCAAAGGCATGTCAGTGAATGAATTTGGGACATACTGGTTCCTGGCTGCTGTTCATGAATAAGATGCTGGTTTAAAGCAGATTAATTGAAAGCACTTAGTTTTTATCTGAGTAAAATACCTGAGGACATTAGATTTCCTTACTAACATATGTATATTAAACTTCAAGCTATTGGCTTAAAAATATCCTTGGCCTATTTTTTTGGCTTGATGACTTGCTTTGTTCAGCCATTCTTACTTATTCCCAGATGATAATATTTCTTATTAGAAATCTTAATTTTGTAATAGAGAAATTATCTCTTTGTAATTAATACTTTGTAGCTGAATCTTTGCCTTTTTTGGCTCCCTTTCCAGTGGAAGAAAAAAAAGTTGCTGCTAAGAATTTGAATAGAGTTATAGTGCTTGTATAAGAACAAGGAGTTCACTTTGCTTATTTCTCTGTCTTGGCTTCTTTCTACCTACTGTTTGTTTTGAAGGAGGAATCACTTAATTGAAAACATTATCTGATTTTATCTTAATAGAAATCGCAGAAATACTGATTTCATACAGTTTACTTACAGAGCATGAATGTCAGGCTGTCTTGTTACTTTGGTTTCTGCTTTTAGTAGTGGCCAGTTCATTTCCTGTAAATGAGGGCCTGTCAGCATTTCAATCTTAAACCTTATTTTCAGAGGTTATAACTTGGCAGTTCTACATTTTTTTGAGCACAATATTGGCAAACAGACTTGAATTCACAATGCAAATTTTATTTTTGCAAAGCTTTTACTATAGTCTCTTTTTCATTCTCACTTTCTGGTATTATTTATGTAGCTCTAGATCTGCTAAATCAGCTGAATTAAAACTTTTTAAAAAGGATTTGGCTTATAAAAATAGGATTTAACTTTTACCTTTGCAAAATAAGGGAGTGAAAGCAACCATATTTTAAACCATTTAAAACAGTCGTGGTCTCCGCATAATTTCTGGTTTTCTTTGCTAAATAGCCGTATTCTGCCAAATACCTTTTTGTTTTATTTTAATAAAAAATGTTTCTGTATAAACATGTGCATAGTAGTTGCTTTTACATTCCTAGCATCTGGTAGTATTTTGCTTAGTAGTTGTACTGTGTATCACTAGGCAACTTTCTGATGTTTGATTTTTGCAAGTGTAGTGATTGTACAACTGAAAAAGATTTAACTGATAGTGGATTGAGCAACCCATGGATTTACAGCAGCAGCTGGCATAAGTGTGTTGTCCCAGTGTTTCAGATCTGCATTGTTCCTTCACTAAATTATGGTTAGTGATTTCTTTCCCAGGAAGACAGGGCCTTGTATTCTGATACTCACACAGTATGAACATTGAATGGGAAGCATGAACTCAGGATTAGGTATCTAGAAATAAAGAAGTGTTATAAGGCAATTGTAGAAATTGATTGTAATTGGTAAGGGAGTGCTTATAAAGATGATGTCAGAAGGAAGTGGCGGGGGAAGAATTGTATGGGTTTTTTCAGATATGTCAATGAATGTGAATAAAACTGCACCAATGAATTTTATCACATGTAGGTAGGATATTCATGTAAATAAACAAATCTTACTTTAATAAAGCACAGGCCACTATCTCCCGCAGCTCTTAACCTTAATTTGGGAGCACAGTACTCAAATTTTGTGTCAAGATTTAGAAATAATAATTATTTCAGTAAAAGGAATTTTATTGAAGCATTTAGTATAATGCCTCTTTAACTCAGTAGTTTTTCTGATACTCATCTGAGAACAAACAGTACTTTTAAAACTACTAATCTAAAGCCTCTTAAAATTTGTTAAGTAATATAACATTACCAAAGAAAGTATTTTTCTGAATTTATTAAATCAACTGTATGTATTTAGATGTTTAATGCTGTCATGAGAGGGTTAAGGGTTTCCTTTTTGTTAAAGGAATTCTTTTATTTAAATAATAATTTGTAAGGTTAGAGATTTCAAGCACAAACTTTCACAAAAAAATCTGTCCTATAAAGATTCAAATCCGTTAGAATAGCTTTCTTATCTCCTGTTGATGTAGACTGGAATCTGTTGAACGCAGTAAAATACAAGAACTCAATTTTTATTCTGGAAATGAATGAGTCATAAATTACTCCATTTTGTAGAAGCATTCTGGGGAAACATTTCCATGTTCTTGAATTGTACTTTGCTTTCCCTTAGATATTGGTGTTGCTCAGGGTTGGAGTTACGATATTGGCCTTGCTGGGCCTTTCATCTCCCTATATATAGCTGTTCTTCTGAACAGTAAGGATGGTGACATGCTTCTGAAGTTATAAAAACTAGGTTCTGTAGTCCTGATCAAGCATTTGGGAGGCTGTTTAACAAGGAATTGGAAGACTAGAAGAATTTGATTGCCCACGTTGGTAATGTTGTTTGAATGTGCTCTGCTGAAAAAATCAGGCTCACTTGTCTTGAAGTATATAGGAATGTGTGGTTCATTCATTATGTACCTACACCAATGTGCTTAGAGCTAGTTCAGATATTAAAAAAAAGATGCACAAGCATTAACACTGCACTTTTTTCAGTCTAATTTAACTTGCTGAATAGTGTTAATAGGTTAGCCCTGCAGGACACCACAGCATGTGGATAAACTGCTGCTGACGGCCAAACTTTTTTAGAAGGTACACAAATTTCTCTCTAGCCAGGCTGCTTTTCAGTATCAATAAATCTTTATCATCCAATGCAAAAAATAACCAATTCATTTTATTTTTCAGTAATTTCTACCAATCCAGATGTACTGGTAGAATTAGGAAAAGAAGCGGTAAGTCTTTTTGTTTGTAAGAGATAGTAAAATTTTGTTGGGGAAAAAAAGAAAAACAGTATATACAATTGCTGCATTTTCCTATGACTTTTCATAGGGTGGACTACTGGTAAAATACTGTGTATTTTCCTTCAGCTGTTTTTGTTGTTCTAATGCTTTTTTCCTCCTGTAGTATAACTAGTAAAATTTCCTAGTTGTGAATGAGGTTTTAAATTGACTTATAGCACAAGTCAGTGAGTAATGCACAATAAACAGTATTTTGCCTCTGGACACACCACCTAATCACAGTAGCTCAACAAGATCATCTGCGTGCAATGAAAATGGTGTGATAATCAACATCCCTGCTACATTAATGCTCCAAGGCCTCACTCAGGTTTGGAGTCCCATTGTGCTGGGTGCCACCAGGAGACAGAAATCTTGTGCCAAGGAGAGTGATGACCATGCCTTGCAAAGATTTAGCCATCATCTTTAACATCATGCAACAGGGCCCATTTCTAGGGCTAAAGCCTACACATGTACTTTTCGAGACTACTTTCATTTAACATTGCAAAAGTCCTTGGGCAAGAGGATCCATTCAGAATTGAGTGTTTCAAGATGATCCATGGCTGAATTTTAAGTGCTAAGTGGACTTTGTCACATAGTGTCTGGAGTTGGAAGGGACCTCTGGAGACAGAATTGTAGAATAGTTTAGGTTGGAAAAGACCTCTAAGATCCTCAAGTCCAACCATCCAAATCCACCACTAAACCCTGGCCCTAAGTGCCTCACAGGATTGTGTTGAGGTGGCATTTGAATATCTTCTAAGAAGGAGACTTCACAGCCTCTCTGGGCAGCCTGTTACAGTGCTAAGTCCCCCTCCAGTAAAGCAGTTTTTCCTAATTTTCAGATGGAACTTCCTGTATTTTAGTTTGTGCCTGTTGCCCCGTGTCCTATCGCTTGGCACCACTGAAAAGAGTGACTCTGTCCTCTGACACCTGCCTTTAAGATATTTATGTTTTTTTTAAACAAAAAGTTACAATATATCGCATTTCATACTTAATAGAAAATTATATAATAATATGTGTTACAGGGAAGAGTCAGTTATCTTAGACATGGAGTTTTGTGGCAATAATTTGCAAGTAGTTTGTTGAATTCCTCCATTGGAAGAAAAAGCAAATCAAGAATGTCTTGTGGGTAACATTACACTATATTGATGGGACATAGGAATGCTACGTGACTTGAGAATATTCCTGTGTTTAATGCCTTCTAGTATCACTCACAACAGCAAACTCAACTGCGGTTAAGAGTCGTTGTCAAAAACTTGTTAGATTACACACTTTGATTTGCCTGTATAGCTATCTCATGTTGGTCTGATATTTGAGGATTCCAGGTTTTTTCAGATGTTGTATATAAGGAGTATATTTGCTTCTATGGCATATTTTCAGAATTTGTATTTCTTTGAGCTAAATTCTCAAGTGCTCCTATTTTGTATGGAAGCAAAAAGAAATACATCCAAATCATAGGTTAATATTTGAAAAAGTGGAAACTACAAAACTACATTGCTTTGTAGAAGAACATAGTGCTCCAACAGGGGACCTCATCAATTTATACAAGTTATCTGAAGAGGGTGGAGCCAGGCTCTTCTTGGTGATGCCAAGCAATAGGACAAGAGGCAATGGGATGCACAAGAACATGAGGAAGAGCTTCTTTACTGTGCACTGGAACAGATTGCCCAGAGAGGTTGTGGAGTCTCCCTCACTGGAGTTTCTCAAGAACTGTCTGGAGGCAACCTGTGCCATGTGCTCTTGGATGACTCTGCTTGAGTAGGGAGGTTGGACCAGATGACGTACTGTGGTCCCACACAATGGTTAAGGAGACCTCCCTGTCTGACAATCCAGGAGCCACTGTGTCAGTCACTAAGCCCATTTGCAGATACACACCCCACACTCACACAAACTGGATCAGGTTTCCTTGCCAGCTCAGCTCCAGGTTTCCTTCTTCCTTTAGGCTCACACATTGTGATCTTTAAAATAATTTAATCACGGCATAGTAACAAGATAACAGCTTGAGCTGGGTGCCTCTGAGGAGGGACCCAGAACCAAGGAATTTTATAACTTCAAAGCCGTAAGACTTTTATACCCTCACAGTGTAAACATGGGAAACTCCAGGCGTCATCAGCCATGTCTCAACATCCCCTCACGTGTCAGGGCCACAGGTCCCTGGGCCCCTTGTTCTGCAAAGAGTTGACCGTCCATGGCCTCTTGCCAGGGGCTTTTGCCAGAGATTAACCCAGAGCTCAACCTGCAGCTCCCACTGCAGCTGCGCCATGAGCTACCTGCACTGAATGTACTCTTCAACACAGCCTTACCCATTCTGTGATTCTGTAATGAAAGACCCAGGATACTGTGAGAGTCCACTTTTCCCTAGATTCAGCAATGCCTATTGCTTCTGACTACAGTAGTTTTATTTCTTACGTATTTCCTGTCCCAGATATGTCCATAGCACTGAGGATCATTTAATTAATGGATGCAGTTAGTCTTTCTTTGCAGCATCTTCATTTTCTGTAGATTTTATTTTGGTACAATTAGTATGGATTCCTTTTTGCCAGCAGCTGCAATAATTGAGACAATAGAGCCCTGGTGCTGTAGACATTTTCTCCTCAGTTGTTCATCAGCTGAGCAGTTCATGTGTGTGCTCCACAACCTGCTTCAGGTAAGATTAAGTATTTTGTTAAGCTGTGTAAGCTTCAAGAAGACACTAATGAGCAACTGGTCACAGTGACATTTTGAATAGCTCCTGCATTTTAAACTGGATTTTAATGTTTATTAAGAAATTGCAGATGATTTTGTCACTCTTTATCAGATTTACAGATGCAGCCTTACATAGAACAAATACTACAAACTGGGCTACCTGCAAAAAGTAGTTTAATTTCTATTTTTTTATAGTTGCAGAAAGTAAAAACTGATCTTGAAATGTTGCTGTCTACAGTTCGGTCAAAGAATAAAAAACTGGAAGAAGATCTGAAAAGGTAATACAATAATTCGGATTAAGGAGCACTGTAATTTTTTTTTTACTGCCCAGGGAAACTATTTATCTGTTATGCCGTTTCCTATTTTTCATGTTTCAAAGAGAACAGCAGTGGTGTGAGGAACAGGAACAGATGCTAGATACTCTTAATAAAACTGAAGAAGAGACGAAAACCCAAGCTGAACAACGTTCCACAAAATGGTATTTCTACATTTTTAAGTTATAAATTGAAGAATTTCAATATCAAGAGGAGCAAATGAGCAAGCAAATGCTTAAAATGTATTCCTTGTTTTGTTTAATGGATCAAATAATTGCTCAGTAATCCATATTTGAAACATGGAAGTAATGCTGCTATATCTTGTGATTAAAGATGTTGAATTTATACTAATAGATAATAAGGGTTTTTTTTTTACTTATGAAGGACTTTTTAATTACTTTATTTGATCCCATGTTCTTTTGCTATGTTGTTACTATTAGTTTGAAAATTAGAGGATTTGATGAACTGAAAAATAAAATAATGAAATTAAAGACCTATAAGAAAGAACTTTTGAGTGCTTTGGGTGAATTCCTGGATGAACATTTTCCACTTCCAGAGAAAGGTGAAAATACTAAAAACAAGGTAAGACTTTTCTTTACCTATTAAATTTGAAATGTTCAATTTATGTTTAATTAGATGCGATATCTGTTTAAAGTCACTACCATTGAATCTTCAGTTGTATTTTGAAATAAGCGTAGTTCTTACAGTTGAGCCTCTAGGTTTCATTTCTATTTTTCAGGTTGTTTTATATTATTTAAGGCTGTTTCCAGCTGGATATTTTCATTTCTTAATGCATATATCCTTTACCTAATGAGATGCATAGCAATGTATTGTATTTCTTACTGAACTGCAAGCTATGCCAAATTTGGAAATTGTGCGGGGTTCAGTCCAAATTGACTCATTTTCTTTTTTACTTGACTGGGCAAGTAGATTCCTATTTTCCTTGGCAAAGCAAATTTTAATTGTCTAACAATGTTTTTGGAACAATAAGGAAAAGTGTTTATAATTACAGAGTAGTTTGGAATGTTAACCATCATTTTGTATAGGCAAACTGGGTCAAAAATTATCTTAAAACTTCAGGGAAAATAGGCAGCCAGGGAGTATTTTGCATAATAAATTCAAAGTGTGCAGTAAAAATAAAACTATTACCGTTACTGTTTGATAGATACAAAAAAGCTATGAAAAAAGGCAAAGCTTGATTTTTATGTCACTCATACTTAACATTACAGAAGTAGAAATGATTTCTTTAATCCAGTTCCCTCTTATTGCAGATAACTACATAATACAATTTCTTCATTATTATCATTGAGCTCCATTTTAGAACAAGTGATTTTTTCTACTACTGTTTCTACTGTGTTTTTTCTTCTCGTACCTCAGTACTCTGGTTAGAAACTGTGTCATAGCTTCCAGTCTAAATTTATCCATGTCTAACACAGATCCACTGGTATTCTTACACCAGAATTTTCCTTAGAATAGCTCTGTTTCTTTCTTGTGTTTATTGCCCCTGATATATTTATAGGTAGCAATCTCATACCCTCTATTTCTTTGCTTTGCTAATTGCAAACTAGCAACGCCTTTATGTTCTCCTGTAAGATAATATTTTTCAATTCCCTAGTTTATCCTAGTAATACCCATTTTCTATGTTTGTTTTCAGTTGGATTAATCTTTTTTGCAACCTGCTAAGAAACAATATTATAAACAAAACTACTAGCTCATACCCATCACCAAAGCAACAAATTGCACCCTTATCTTTTTCTGACTGTAATTTGCAACTAATGAGTCCTGAGCTTTTAATTAAAAAAGAAAAATCTTGGTTTTGCACATAAGTACATAATTTTGTACATAAAAATATCAAATGGAGGTTTCAAGACATGATGTCCATTTTCAAAGTATTATTCAAACATCTTATTTTGTTGAATCTTAGTTTTTTCTGCATACCCATGCGTTTGTTTCCTGCTGTTAATAAATACAACATTCTGCTCTCAGTTTCTCCAGTTTAGAAACGAGGATCTCGTGTGGGACAGTGTCAAATACTTTGCACAAGTCCAGATAGATGACATCAGTTGTTCTTCCCTTTTCCACAAACACTGTAACTCTGTTGTAGAAGGCCACTAAATTTGTTGGGTGCATTTGGTCTTTAATGAAGCCATGTTGGCTGTCACTAATCATTTTACTTAAACAAAAAAATGACTTTGGTTAGTTTCAACACAAGGTTTTATCTTCCCTTAGCTTCAATTTTATGTATTTCCTGAACTCTTAAACACAGTTTGTTTTCTGACAAGGTTTTTTCTTTCTTTTCACTCTTTGTGGATTCATAGCTTTTCTATATCTTTTGACTCACTTGGATCACTTGGCTTAACTACAGGTCCGCTCTAATCTGCATCTAAGTGAATAACTGAGAAGGCAGGACAGCCAGCCATTTTTGCCTACATTGTTTTATTGAGTGTTAGAAATACAAACTGTAATCACTGGCAATGAAATTTGCTGCTATGTTGATTCAGGAGAACACATTATTCACTCCTATTATCAGCAGTCAGACTGGTTCAACGATCTGGCAGCACCGAACTCTTAACTCTGCACATCAGTAATTTTGCTTCACTTTGTGGAAGCATCTTGTGTTCACAGTGGTTCTGTGTGAGGGCAAATGCGCAGTGTTGATGTCTGTAGGACATGGCTGCAGCATAGTCTGAACTTCTACCAGCCTCACTCGTCTGGTTCCACTTTCAGACAAGTGGAAACCTGAGAGTTTTCACCTGGCACATGCATGTGGGATTGGGAGTGGGACTGAAGACTGGGTCACAGCAGCTCAGGTTGGCTTCCATTGCCATGGCCCAACACCTTTAATATAGGTAGTGACTGTAGTAACAATTATCTTGCATTTTAAATCTAGGATAAAAGAAAGACTTTTTTTTTTTTAAGATAATAATATGAAGAATCAGAGGTTGAGGAATACTCTTTATGCAAATCTGTCTGATTGGAAGGGTGAAGAAGATGCTTTTCAGGCTAAGTAATGAAATGCTGAGCTTCCTGCTTAAAGCGACTTAATAAGCATTAATTGATTAGAGATACTTACTGTATTAGTAGGAATTTTGACCAGGGAAATACATCAGCAGAGGCTGTGAAGCCTTTTCTTTTCCACCAAAGTTATTAATTACTCTATTTCTTAACCTTGATAAGACAAATTTTTTAGTTGAATGCAAAGCAAGTAAGTGTTCATTGTCAAATCATGAAAAAATATTAAGGCACTATGAAATGAAGTCTTGAGTTGTGTCAAATTTGTATTATAAACATTTATTTAAAGCTCATGAAAAATAATTTTTCCCCTAACAAATCTTGTTCATAGAAGGTTCTGTACTACATTATAAATGTGATGTACTTGGTTTTATTTAAATTAAAACACAGATAGAAACATTATGATCACTTTAGATTAATCTCTTTTAATAATTAAAAAAATGTTACATTTGAAGCATAGGAATTTGAACTCATGGATTTAAATGCTACTTTGTATTTCTGTCAGGACTAAATCTAAGTAAAAGTTTTCATCTATTGTGTACTATGCAATCAAATAATTGTGTAATTATTTTACTTTGTCAATTAACATTTTTCCTGACTAGTTTGGGGTTTTGTTAATTTGGCTGGGGGTTGGTTATCTTTCCAGAACTCTTCCACAGAGCCAGCTGTGGAACTGATAACAGTGCAAGAAGTTTTAGAGGTAAGATGCTTTTACTATGTAGAGATTTGAGGAATTTTTAAATGCTCAGATGTAATAATGATGATGATAAAAAAAAGTGTTTATTTTTAAGATAAATAACATTATATGGCATTTAGTTAAGATCTAGAATGACTAAGATATAATGATTAAGAGTGTTGTGTCTTCAAAAAGACTGCAGGGAGACCTCATTGCAGCCCTCCAGCACTAAAAGGGGGCCTATAAAAAGACAGAGACCAACTTTTTACATGGGGGAATAGTTTTAAATTAAAAGAAGAGAGATTTCGATTAGCTGTTGAGAAGAAATTCTTTACTGAGAGGGTGGTGAGGCACAGGAACAGGTTGCCCGGAGAAGTTGTGAATGCTCCATCCCTGGAAGTGTTCAGAGCCAGGTTGGATGGGGCTTTGAGCAACCTGGTCTAGTGGAAGGTGTCCCTGCCCATGGCAGGGGATTGGAACCACATGATCTTTAAGGTACGTTCCAACCCAAATCATCTATGAATCTAAATCAGTTTCCTGTTTTAATTCCTATCAAATTAAACTCCACATTTTTACAAGAGGTGTGGCAATAATGTTCAGTTTAGGCTGGAGAATGGTTGTCTCTTATTTCTTGATTTTATAATGTTTAGTTCAAAGAAGTTTTATGCACCTTAGTGGCTCATGTTAGGAAGGACAAATTCTATGTTTAACAAAAAATAATTGGTCCATTTCATGCTCTGTTTTACGCTGTTTCGAGAAAAACATTTCTGAAACATACGTTCACAATTACAGAAGGATCAATTAATGTGTAGCCTCAGAAGGACCAGTAGTGTTGTGTATTTACTGGGTTTTTAACTCATACAAGGAAAGCAGTTAATCCAATTCATGCATTTCTAATTGATTTTATAAGTATGCAAGCATTGCTCGGTATGAATTTTTAATTACAGTGTAATTTATAAATTTGAATTGCAAAGCATAATTTTCCTTCTTGTCTTAAATGTAGCATTTGAAGTGAAATTTTCTGTTCCTCCTCCCTAGACAATTCTAAACATCTATATGTAAGATGTCCCTAGGGTAAAAATTATTTTCTTGAGGCAAAACATGATGGATAAAAACTTACTGGTATTAAGATGCTATTATCTGTTCACTATGACATTGTTGTACTTTAATTTAAAGCCCAGGCTTTGGGCTTGCATCATCAAAATCATTGTACATGGTTCACATATCTCAGCATACCTGTTAATGCCAAATCAGGCAGAGCTTGAAAATAGATCTGAATTTAGAATAGCCACAGCGCTTATGGAACAAGAATTTTAAAGTTCTTCTAATGTTTTAAAATTGCCCTTCATATTTTTCTGATATTGTGAAACATATTCAACATCTTTTTCTGAAAATGTGAATATTCAAGTAATGTCTGACTTCCATTTGGAAGAACACACTATTTGAAAAATTCAGACTAATTTTGAATTTTAACTATCCTGACCCAAAGTGTCAATGTCCATTATCTTTGCAATCTGGAAGGTTTTTCTTTGTTGAGTAGTGTGGTTCTAGCTTCAAGTCCCTGTTAAATTTGAAAAATGTGTTCTTAGATATACATAAGCATTACAGCCATAAAGGCTATTTTTGAGTATCAGGTGTCAGAAAAGACAAGTAAAAATTTGTCTAAAATAATGCATTTGGAGTAAATGATCATAATTTGCAGTACAAAAGATATTAACTGGAACAAATCTTCAGAATTTTTCTGAAAAAGAAAAGTTGTTTATTTGGGTCTTTTTTTAGTAGCAGTGGGTGAAAAAAGAGTAAAATCTGGTAGTAAAGAGATTTTGAGTTTGTGTTTAGCAGACAATATTTTGTACTTATTGAAATTGGGAAAGTATAACATTTAAAAGCTCTGACTAAAAAGATGAAGTATCTAGGATGAACGGAAAGAGCACCATGGAATGGGTAAGATTATTTAATCTGTAATGTGTGCAGTATTCCTCATGAGCAGTATTATGAGGGCACGAACATGGTCTCCATGAACTGAAAAAGAATGACAAAATTAGTTTTGCTTTTAACTCCATTAACTTATTCTGTATTTAGATAAGGAATTTAGTCTGTATTTATTCGGGATAAAAGGACGATTCTGGTTCTAACTTTACACCAACACAGATATTACTAAGTTAGTTGGAAGTCCTTTTCTTCTATTTTGAACAGGTCTTATATCTCTTCTATAGTCCTTTATTTCTTATATTGCCTACATTACAATAACCTGTATAAATTTGGTTAAAGGAGATAAAAATCTAGCTGTTTTGTTAATTTCCTAAATCTTACCCTTTTGGTCTTCCAGATTCTGATAAACAAATTAATGACCACACCACATGAACCTTACGTAACAATCAATGAGTCATTTTGGCCACCTTATATTGAGCTCCTGCTGCGATGTGGAATGGTCCTAAGACATCCAGAAGATCCAAACAGATTGCGCCTTGAAGCTTTTCACAAGTAGTGCGGCCTACACATGCACTTGAAAACAAAACAACACCAGTACTCTTAATTCGGGGCTAGGACATACTTAGGTTTCATAATAAGCTTTCTTAGTATCAGCCATCACTTCTTGTTGGATGATTTTTCTTTCTTTTTTATTGAACTGTATATTTAAGAGCATGAAATGTGGAAAAAGAAAAAAAAATACTATTTTAACTGTTTACAGTTGGCTTTCAGTTTTATATCAAGATTTGCATTGTGGAAGGTTTTTTAAAGTGCTTTTGTAAGACGCCAATTCATGTAATAGACAAAAATGTTTAACAATCCTGTTTACTTTTAAAATCATACTTCATACATTACTTCTATGGATTAGATTTTTTAAATTGCCTGAAGTCTTCTCAATTTCCTTTAGGTTTTTCCTGTACTCTGTAGAGGCAAAATTCAGAGTAACTCCACTCCTGCACGTGGCCTTGCAAACATTTGGAACTTAACAGAGAGGTATCCTTTCAAGAATGTGTTCTGCCTTGTTTGTTTCTCGGAGCCTTTGCAAACAAATTTATTGGCTTCAAGATAAACAATTAGGAAAACTGACACATCTTTCTGTGCGAAGTGCAGCAGATGTTGAGTCTACACCTTTCACTGCATGCTTCCAAAATGGCCCATACTGTTTTATGCTATATTGCCTTGCAGTATCTGTCTTCACTTTCCCAGACCTTGTTTATCAAGGTGTTTAATGGGTCTCTGTTCTGTTGATCTCTACAGCTTCTAATTTATGTCAGTTGAGAGTTACCTTCTGACTCAAGGCTGGCATTTTTTGTAATCTCAGTCTTTTCTATAGCCTTTGTTATTGTATTGTATTGAGTACAAAAATTCTCCTCTTGCATATCTGTAGTGACTAAAACCTTGGAAAATAAAGTTTGTCTTTTATTAATCAGATTGCGATTTATTGAGGTAGGAACTTCTCAGTTGATAGAAAAATAAAGTGTTGTATACCATCATAAAATGTTTTCATGTGATGGCTTTTAGAATGGTGTTTATGTGATTTGATGTGATGACTTGTAAAGATGATGTAAGGACACATGGGAGAGGAAAGGGTGACCAATCTAATTTAAGTTCCAGTATAACTGCCCTTTTTAGACCAATTAAATGGTAAGCAAAAAAAATCATTCATCTTGTGTAGTTTTGAATGATTAGGCATGAGTATAGACTGCAGTGTGTGCTGTTGTCCATGAACATTGCCTTCTTTTTGCTTCATACTGCTTGTATAACTACCCTCCTGTTGTGATTTAACCTCTTACTCAACTATGAGCTCTAGACTATGACTAACCTATACATTTACTTTACAATATTTTTAATTAAAAATTCAAATAGCTACATTTTTTGGCTTTGATTTATAGCATTGTCTCTTTAGGGGTTTTTCTTAATTTATGTTTAAATGCTTTGTATTCTGCTATCCTTTCACCTTGTTAATAATACTGCTCAAATACTT
Source organism: Oreocharis arfaki (assembly GCA_013398015.1). Lineage (NCBI taxonomy): Eukaryota > Metazoa > Chordata > Aves > Passeriformes > Paramythiidae > Oreocharis > Oreocharis arfaki. The sequence goes on from VZRR01006009.1 coordinate 37,365, forward strand.
CATTGACCCTGGATGACTGCTTCTGTTGTGACATTGGTAAGTAGAAGATAAAATGTTAAGCCACTCTGCCTCTGCCTTTGCTTCTTTCCCTTAAGCTGACCAGCAGTTCCCTACTCCACCATGCCTGTCTAGAGACAATCTGGCTTCTTGGTAAACCTAAACAGATGTCATGATAACCTGCAAAAGGACAGATTTCTTTGATTTCAGTCATTACTAAGTAAGGAAGTTTTGTACTTGGCTGGGTCTGTTTGATTAGACCTGTATCTCTGGAATACTGCTTAAAACCTCTCACAGCTCTGCCTCTGCACCAGGTAAGAGGCAGCTTCTCCATCTAACACATGTCATATTCTCCAAGTATGGAGCTGGTGGTTTTGATATGGTTAAGAATAAGATTTCGGTCACAACAGTGTCACCATTCAGGGCATAATTAATGGATAAGCAGTCACCTGCTGAATCAGAGGCCAAATCTCGGAGACTGGTGCTTTCCCCTGTGCCTGTCTCAGTAGAAAATCTCACCCCGAGGGAGCATTACTTGCCATTCAGATTTGCTGTGATCTAGACATCAGACTAGCATTTACATGAAGAGGAAAAATATTATTCATTATACAGTAGTGATTCTTCTGGAATGTGCATGTTGTGCAGAGCCCCCGACTCTTCTTGCTTTTTGGAATACATCAGCACAGCAAACTTCATATTGAGTGGAAATTGATCTAGCAACATGAACACCTTCTTGCATGCAGTATTACGAGGTTACAAGGAAGAGCAGATCATGCCTGCCTTCACAAGATCAACTCTGCAAAGGACTGTGTTGGGACAAACTTATTGATGTGATTTCCTAGTGAAATAACTAAATTATTCTGCAGATTTTCAACTTTTGATAGTGGCATTAAAGGCAACTGCTATATTTATCTGCATTTTGCTACATTAAAAAAGAAGTGATTTTGAGAGTTTAGCACAAAAGCTTCTGGATGTAAAGTTTTGGCAGAAATATACATGAGATTTGTTTGTGGTTTTGAGAGAGTGCAGGTGATGCTAATGAACACTGCTGTAGCTAGTTATAGGCATATAATATAACCTTGGAAAAATAAGCCTATCTTGAATCCTTGAATGTTCGTTACTATTTTGGTAAAATGATGCTCTATTTTCTGTGTCTTAGATTGTATTTGAAGCTATTTTAAAAAATGAGAAGTCCAATAAAAAGCATGTGATAGCAGTCTTGTATCTGTTTAAGTCATCTTTCATAGTTATGTATTCACAAAAGATAGTGAGCCTATGCCTTTTCTGAGAGAAAGTAATTTTTTTCAGTGTTTTGGTTTGGTTTACTGGATTTGGTCTGGGGTGGTTTTTTGTGTTGTTTTTGTTGTTGTTCTTTTGTTTTGGTGGGGTTTTTTTTTGGTTGGTTAGTTGTTTTTTTGTGGGTTTTCTTTTGTTTCTGTTTGATTTGGTTTGGTTTTGTTGTTTGCTGTTTTGGGGTGGTTGGGTTTTTGTTTGGGGGGTTTTTGGTTGTTTTTTTGGGGGGGGTTTTCTTGTTGCGTTTGTACTTTATTTGCTTATTTATTTTGCTTCAAACTGCTTTAGCACAAAAGATTTTGATCACAATACTCCTACTTATTTTCAAGCATGACATTTTAGTGATTAAGACAATGAGGCTATTTTGTGCATATTCTCAGGTAATACACTATGTTTTAGTAGATTGTTTCCAGGTTAAACAATGAGCATTCCAATGTACCTCAGCAGTGCCGAACTACTCGTAATTATAATCAGTCATGGTTACAAGAAGTTCTTTGTTCCGCAAACGTTTTAAATTCTGTACTTTAGAAAATTTATTGTGTCAAATGAAACATAATCTTGCCTTCTCTATTTGGCAACAGATGCTGCTTGCAGGTGCTTGCGAATGAGCTCTTGATTATAGCTAGCCAAGACAAATGTAATTTTGGTGGTATTCCTATTCTAGTTTTAATTTAGGCTGCATTAAATGAGTTGCTGGAGATAGTTTCAGGCAGAAAGACTTAAAATACAAACTAAACTAGATTAGTGTTGCAGTTTACTTGATAAATAACTAGTCCATTCATTTCCTTGACAATTGTTTGCTCAAGTTTCATTAAGATTAGAAAGTGGTTGTGTTTTATTTCCTTTAATAGAATGGGCAATTTTGATTGGTGATGAGGCAATCAATTATTCTTGGTGACATGATGCAGACACATCTTTACTAGAGCATGAACTTAACCACAAAACAAATTACAGTGCTCAAAGTTGGTATCTGTTATACAAGTTCATCTTTGCTACTTTATTGCTTTTATTTAACAGACTGATTACTTTTATGACTATTTTCACTAACTGTAAAACTCTTACGGTTATTAATTTAAATTAAATGTTGCCAAAGAACAAGCTTGCAATGCTACTCAGTATGTATAACCTATTGCAGTTACATGTTAAGTTTTTATTTGAATGGGCAGTGTGCTTTTATTTCAGTATAATTTCTTTCTGTATTTGTGTCTATTTCACTCTTAAAAGGTTTTGTTTTGTCAAACTAATTGCATTGAAAGTTGTATTTTTATTAGATTTGGGAACATGTTACTTATAGTCCTACAAAAGTGAACTGCAGCGCTAGAAAACAAGGTAATTAATTTGTTGTATTTAAAGGAAGAATCCAAAGAGTGAGGTTAATGTGAACGAAGCTGCTTAAAAGAGAGGGAGCAGTATGTGTTTCATAATGGAAAGGTGAAACTTCAGCTTAGTTGAATTTAAAGTTAGTTAGTCTGTTCAGAATAGTCTGTTCCTACCTGTTTTGCAAATTAAAAATTAATCTAGACTTTATCGGGTAGCTGCCAGATGGCTCCAACTGCAGGACAAGCCCTGATTGCAAACAGGAGCTTATTTCATAAGCTTCTTTGCTTATGAAGGCTAAGGCTGCGCAGTCAATACATTCTTTGCCTGAGTGCAAGCTTGACAAAAACTGTGTAACTGGAACAAAGTTCTTTGTATATGACAGGATTCTGGCAACATTGCATGTAATCTATTATTTGGGAAGACAAAATATTTAGGAACTGGTGAAGGTATAAAAATAATACCATAATTGCATATGTGAGGGTCCCAGAGGAATTCTGCGAAGAACAACACAAATTTAGATGTAAATTTCCCTTTATGGCTAGAACTGATGTGGGCAGTAACAACAAAGCTGAATTTAAAAAACATTTGCAAGTCTCCGGACTGCTAATTTAAGAGATGATTAACTCAGAAAGAAAGCTCTCATGTATGGGTTACAGTTCAAGAACACTGAAGCTGAGAATAACAACTGTGTCTTGACTGTTAGTCAAACAGTATCTGCTCTTCATCAAGAAGAGTGTAGCTGCAGCAGCATTCAAATTTTATAATGTAACACAGATATTAATTTTATGAAATATTACATCACTACATCAACTGTGAGTTACTGCAAGAGAGGCAGCACTTTCCAGAAAGCCAAGTCACATAAACCAAAGTAAATCGGGGGAGGACAGAGAGAGCCCCAGAATGATGTACAGTAGGAATAGTGCTTACAAGAAGAAGTCTCCCATAGTGTGCCAGGAACGTCCTAAACCAAATCAGTGAACTCCATGTAGAAGTACCAGGAGTTAGATGTAAGCCTTCACCTTAAATCAAGAGAGAGTTATTTTACTCAGACAAATTAATTCCTGCCTTTTCCACTGGAGATAAGACTGTCCATGGGGTTGCACCAGGGATGAAACCATCCCACTGGATTACTGCAGCATCAAAGAAGCATTATCATAACTGCTGAACAAAGTTATCTTTGCAACATTTTAGCAAGGTTGTTTTCAAGCTGCTTTTATTAAAAAATACAATCTGGATGGTAGTCAATGTACATATAATTCCTTAAGAGGACACAAACCCAGTGCCAATTCTAAAAAGCAAGAGTGCCTAGAAAAAAATAGATACTGAAATAATTGATTTCAAGCTGATGTGTTATCCTTTCAGACGACTGACTAGTGGCTGCAGTTCAGAACTCAAATTAAGAAGCAAAAATGAGTAATATTAATGTGAAGCTTTCCAGTAAACATGCATTTGTATGGCAGGAATCAGGCTTATATGAAAAAATATTTTCAGATACGGGTGTTTGGCAAATTACTAGCAAACTACAATGTTGTCTGTAAGACAAAACTCAGCTTAGTCAGAACAAAGAGAATATTTTCCATATATTAATTAGTGTTATATTTTCCCACAAAAATGTTTTGTTTGAAAGATCTATGCCTGCTTTTTGCATGGCTAAGGAAATCCTGTGATTTCCTGACAATAGTAAAAGAGTTCAAAATTTCATTTTTTATTGACAGGTTGTTTCAACTAAACTTAAGCAGTAAGTAATAATTGCAATGATTTATTAATATTCTTTATGACAGCTCAATATCAAAGTAGATTATTCTTGTTTATAATCACGATTTCTTTAATAAAAATTGATAATTAAAGGACAAGACAGGATGTGATCATTTTTAGAAAGTTGTTTTCTCCTTTTGGTACAAATAGCAGGCTGCTGTTTTTATATACTACTCAATACACAGAAGCACTTCCATATCTTTTAGTAGACTAAAAAATATTTTTAAAAAATTATGTTGCTTGCAATGATGTTAAAATCTCAATCCATGTATTGCACATACAGTGATTATGAAGTAAGAATTCACTGGTCACAATATCAGAGAATTATGCTTCTGCTTCTATAACAGTTGCATCTTAGTATTGATTTCTTAAGCCAAAGTTGTTGATACTTATTCTCCTGCTATCCAATTTCCATCAGGCTTGCAACACACATGGCTAGTTTATAATCTGAGATAAAGATACTAATCTGGCAACTAAATTTTCTCTAGGGTGGATATCAGACAACTCTTAAATATGTGGGTTAAATAAATGTCTGCTGAATTACACAGACAATGTTTCTTCATTTTAGTGGTGCTTTAAAGAATCAAAAGAGAAGGGTACAATGATCTTCCATAAGATGTTTGATGGATCTTACGTAGTTCCAGAAATAGCTGAGAACCCTAAATAAAATTGTTTTCATTTCATAAAAGTGACTATTTAGACTACTTTCCTCTTCCAAACCTTTCTAGAAAATTTGCATTCAGTTCAGATTTGCTGATTAAATATGAACATTGCTACAGACACCTGCAATTCATAAGAGAAATGAAGCAGTGCAGGAGTGGTGCAGGTAATAGCCAAAATTTTTGTTGATGGCATGTTAGGTTGGCTTGCATCTGCCACTTTTTCTATTTCACTGAAACTTTATTTTAGTACCATGAAGGAAAGAAAAGCAAAGAATCATTTTCAGTAAATTTATTGATGGCTAAGATCCCTTTCTGAATAGAAGCTGGCCAAATCATAGGAGTTTAGTGTTGAATCAGATAGAAAGCTTAGTATATAGAGGCAGGAGGAATTTAAATTTAGCAGCTGCTCTGTGCCAAGTATATAGTCATTTTTCTTCAGGGAATTGGTTGAGTCCAGAAGCATTGGCAATGGGTAAGGGGAAACCTATTTTGCTTCCAGCTGGCCAGTCTATGACTTTACAGCTCAGAGGTTTAAAGTATTATGCTGCCTGATGTGGGATGATTGCCTGATGACCAAGTGTGAAGTTGGGAAATAAAAATTACCTATTCTGACAAAGTTGTAATATTTGTACAGAGATTCTGATCTTGTTACCAGTATTATGAAAAAAAGTCAGGTATGTTTAATTTAGTAAAATAACAGGAATAAAGAGGGATAAGCAGTACATCACACACACCCCTCCTGTATTTTAAAAAGGGAGTTCCTTTTAATTACTTTTATCTTTTCCCAAAGGGGTAAAAAGCAGTGTTCATTAATCACGCAAATTACTTCCCAACTATGCAGTTAATTAGTCCAAGTTAAATTCGACTGTGTTTAAAAAAATACTTTGGGTAATCTAGATCTTGGAGGCCTGTGCACCTGTCAGAAAAGCTGAATCTTAATGCATAATCAGCAAGATTCTTCTAAATTGCAAATATATGCTGCTTATAAGTTCACTACTATCAAACCATCTGAATGTTTCAGAAAAAGCCTGTCCAAAAACAAAGATGAGAAAAGCTAGGAATCTGAGTTGAAAGACAGTACTTTAGCCATAAGAGAGGATCAGATTTAGTGGGGGTTTTTTTAATATAGCAAAGCATTATTTTATAGAAAATAAAATAATTAATTTAAAGAGTAGCTCTGCCCACCTTTCCAATACCAGCATATGTACAGTTTACATTTTTACTTATATACATTTCATGGAACAAATCTATATTTAAATCTATGTAAGTAGACCTGATTAAAATACTGTAATTCTTTAAATATGAAGTTAGATTGAAGTCACTAAGCCCATGAGATCTTGACGGCTCATCTACAGCAAACTGTTTCTTATATGTGCAAAGTTCTTTAATAAGCTAAGAGGTAATAACCACTGGATTGGATACACATACCACTAATAATGCACATATTTACCATTAATATTCTTAATGTCTCTCAGAGTTCTCAGGGGAAGAATTCACTTTCTCCTCGACCAGGATCAGAGAGGGAGACAGAATTAGAATAGCCATGACGTATTGTTGATCCCACTGTTGATGGCAGTTTATTGTCAGTACTGCTGATCAGTGTCACTGGCTCACCTGAAAATACTGTAAGATTTAATAAGAGTAATAGTAAATACTTTATAGCCAAGAAAACACAAACAATGGTATCCTTTCTACAGCTTTTTCATATTGAGTCATACAAGATTAATTCTTGTATTTCATGTAAAATACATAGATGAAAAAACTAGAGGAACTTCTGAGAGGCTTAGAAGCCTAAATGTTACCAAGGGGCAGAAGACACTTTGGTAGCAATGTATCCATCCAGGCGCATTTACTAGGACACGTGTCACGTTTATAGCACGGGCATAATGAGAATTTTTTTGAGGAAAACATTCATAGTATCTAATCATACTTAATAGAGAGTGTGGGCATTTTGTCACCCAGAGTCCTGTTCTCAAGATAAAAGTATCCTTTTCTGCACATCATAGTTCACTAAATTCCCAAAATTCTTAAATCAACAACAACAACAAAAAATTGAAAACACCCAGTCCCGTCCTTCTTAGAGAGAAGAGATCAAAGAAACAGAAAACTTTTAATCTTCAGAGCTACAGCTGTGCTTCAGAAGAATTACGCCAATGTATTTTACATCCCATCTTTGGTCAGAAACCATGTAGCTAGTAATTTATTTTTGTGTGTAAGTGATTCTTGTGATTTACTGTAGAGTACAGCATGATGAATGCTGGGCTGCTCTGCTTGTTCTGAAAGTTTTGCACTGGGCATTTCAAGCTGCTGAAGTTCTTTTTTTCATGGAGTCTCAGAGAAAACCTTTGCATAGACAGTGCACAAAGTGAAATCCCTGGTATTCTTTCGCAGTTAATTTCTTTCATCCCCCAAAAGAAAGACCCCAATAGAAAAGTATTCATTCATGTGCAAAGCCGAGATTCTGGGGCAGAGCAAGAGCAAAGGTTACCCCTGTACCCTCCCCCAAGCCTATTCAGAGGGAATCCCAATTCTCACCTCTGAAAGTCAGATGGACTATCTGGGGACAGAGAAAGAGAATGGCCCAGGGACAGCTTTTGGAAGATGAGAAATAGAAATGCCCTGTGTCTAGACTTTAAATAGAAAGGACAGGCTATACCCACAGGTGATGCTTAAAAATAATACTTCAGAGGAAGTATTAGCCAAGGCTAAGGGTATAAGCAGTGGAGGAAGTAGCTGTAAAATACATTTTTACAAAATATACTACATTTTTGTAAATTTTTCAGAAGATACTTTGGCCTTAAAATTTGTACCAGCTGTAGTGAAGGTGGGATGTTGCACGAATTTAAACTGAGTTACACAGATCCTTGAATAATGAAAAAAATAATGCTTAATTACACCTCCCTTGCAGTTCCATTTGATCTGCTAGGAAACACCAATCATATCTGGTAAAGCACAAAATGAAACTTTCACTTCTGCACTACTTAGGACGAGCAGTAGCTGACATGGGAAATAGGCAAACCTTTGAGACCTTCTTTTAAAGACAGCAGAAAAAAAATCATCATAGGTACGCAGCTGCAGGTGGGATATCTCTGTGTTTGTGCTCTTTATGTGTTCCACTGATTGGCCTTGTAAATACAGTGTTAAATCGGCTGTTAGCCAAACTTCATTCAGAATATCAGTATGGGAAGAGTTGTGTTAAGTGTATAAATAAATCTATGAAGAAAACTGCTTATGCAATAATTTATACAGAAGTTTACTCTATTTATTGCCAGATAACCTTATCTGTGAGTGAAATTGTGTAGATGCAGCTGTGGCTACAATGAGCTAAAAATAAACGTCCAGAATTCTTTCCAAGCTTGTAGATTTCTTTAGCTGTTACTCCATTTGCTTTGAGTGCTTTTTTTTTTTGGCTGACACATCTCCTGATATACTATTAATTTAAAAGTTTACAAAAATAATACACAGATGTTATTACCATCGATTGAGTTTCAGGCACGGTGGGAATAGAGAGAGGAGATGGCGGTGGATGTTTTTGTTTGTTTGTGGGTTTTGTTTTGTTTTAAATAAAAGAAAAACTGAAGTCACGAGAAGTTACCTTCCAAGAACTCAGAAGGTTGATGCAAGAATCAGTGTGAATCCATATCAGAGTTTGCAGTGATGACCACATATAAGATCAGGCTTCTTTTGTTCTGGGCTCATCATTTGAGCATGTGTATGTACAAATATAGGCTTATGTTGCACTTTCTTTGACCTTGTCTTGGTTTGAAAGACAGGCGTCTGTTTAAGGGAGGCAGAAGCCCTATTTGAAATGGGAAATGCAATCCCCTTCCCTCCGGATTATTATAATTTTGAAATTAAGGGGCTTTCAGGCAAGGATATGAGAAATAGGAATAACAGTTCTTTACTAATTTATATATATATAAAACAAAACAAAACAATGAACAACAATGACTATGGCAGTTATTACAAAACAGCACAGTCACCCAGTGCAGCCTTCTCGACTGCCAGGCAGCTTCCCCTCCTGGCGCAGTGCTGGTCACAG
>VZRR01006011.1:0-22135 GCA_013398015.1 Oreocharis arfaki
GCCCAGCTCTGGCTGCTGCCAGAAACCTCCCCGGTAACCCCACAGACCCCCACCCACAGCCGGGGGGTTCCGCCCCTTCCCCTCACCGTTCAGCCGGGGCTGAGCAGTTCCCCAGAGAATCCCGGCAGGATGCTCTGCCTGCTGGCACCTCGGCACCCTGGCGTGCCCAGGTGGGCACCGGGACAGGCTGGGTGCAGGTGGGAGCCTGCTGTGGGCAGGTTCTCTGGGCAGCCTCTCACCTCTCCCAGCTGGAACCCTCTCCCGGCCAGCACTACCAGGCAATGGGCTCCCCCATCCCGCTGCCCCCCCAGAAACCATCCCCTGGCTGGGTTGCAGCCATCCCGGCCTCTCCCAGGGCTGGCTCCCCAGCCTGGCACAAGGTGACGTTTAAGGTCCCTTCCAGCCCAACCCGTTCCGTGATTCCATGATCCCACCTGGAGCGTGGCTTCTGCAGCGCCCATGGAAAGCCCCTGCCCTGGCACAAGGACCCCTCCAGGGGGTGGGACAGGGGGCACAGACCCGGGTCCGTCCTCGCCGCCGCTCTCCTCTCCTGCCACCCCCGGCACGGAGCCGTGCCCCGGGCACCGGGGCTCTGAGGATGCGCCGAGTCCTGCCTGGCCCCCGGCGTGGCAGGAGGGGCTGTCCCTGTCCCCAAGGCCCGAGGCAAGGGAAAGGTGGGGACGTGACACGCTTGGCTCTGTCCCAGGAGCTGGCAGGGAACCGGAGATATCTGGAGGACAGGGAGAGCCCAGGCTGCGGGGCTGCTTCTAAAATAAATAAATAAATTAAAACAAAACACAGATTTCAGCCCAGCTTTACCGGTCACAACCCTCATTTGTGGCACATCAGCGTCTCCCCGTCACACCTGGAGCAGGGAGGGGGTCCTGCTCCAACACTGCCCCGTCCACCCAGCGAGGTCTGGGAGTGCCTCATCTCCCCTGTGCCCCCCTTTGGCTCTCCCAGCCCTGACAGCGAGCGCTGCTCTGCCCTTGGGAAAACCGCAGGCCAGGGAGCAGCGCTCAGGAGAAACGTCAAGGCCGGTTTGGTCCTCGGGGACTGATGGGTGCTGACAGCTCGCCCTGCCCCGCTGCGGCACAGAGCAGCCCGGAGAGCGCCGGGAATGGGAATGGGCAGCCCACACCCGCCTGGAGGGCCGGGATGGCGGGGAGGGAGTTTGGGGAAGAGCCGGTTCAAAGTAGAAGTGGGACAGAGGTGGTCGCACTCAGTGTCTTCCCCTGCGAGCCTGGTCGGTCCCATTCCATCGGTTCCATGGGGAAACTGAGGCAGCACAGGTAAGCAGGAGCTCTCACGGTGCCGCTGGCACTCAGCCCATCCCTGCTGTGCCCAAAGTGAGCCCCGTGCCCTGCACAGCGTCCCTGGGAGCAGAGGCCCAGCCCTCTGCCCCGGCGGGATGTGGGACCTCTCCCGCTTCCTCAGGCGCTGCATCCCTCAGCCGTGGGAAGCCGCGGGCTCCAAGGGCTCCTCCCGCCTTCGCCACCGCCGCTGCCGCGGGGCCCCGGCGCTCCGGCCACAGCCACTCCGGCAGCGGCACCTCCCGGCACGGCGCCAGCGCCCAACCTGCCGCAGGTGTGGCTGCGCCCTCCGGCAGCCAGGGACGAGCCGGGGCAGGGCAGGCGAGAGGGGCCTGGGCTCTGCTTTGCCCCAGAGATCCCGGACAGATCCCACACTGATGGGACCCACGACCTGCATCCCCTGCTCGCTGCTCGCAGGGCGGGCGCGTCCCTCACAGCAGGGACCGGCCCTCAGCCAGCGATCAGCCCCGGCAGCAGGAGCATCCCCGGCACAGGGAGCGGCCCTCAGCCAGGGACGGCAGCGAGAGCATCCCCGGCACAGGGACCGGCCCTCAGCCAAGGACGGCAGCAGGAGCATCCCCGGCACAGGGAGGACGCGTGGTGGCCCTGGCACAAGGAGCATTCCTTGCGCAGGGAGCTCCCCTGTGCTGCTCCAGTCCCCAGACCTGCTCTGCCCTCTGCCAGCTCCGTGGCCCAGCCCCGGTGGGAGGAGGGTCCCTCTTGCACAAGCCGGGACGCCCGGGGCTGGAGTTGGGCTGCGCGTGAGGAGCAGGATTTGTCCAGCCGGGTGCGGAGTCCCCTCGGTCCCACGTCACTGTCCCCACAAGCGGGGGGTCCCAGGAGGGGACAGGCACCCCTGGGTGCAGCCCTGCCTCGGGCACCGGCTCCAAGCAGGACAGAGGAGTGAGCCACCAGCGATGCCCTCTGCTCCGGGGACACCGCGAGCCAGCGCGGGGACAGGCGGTGACTGCGGCTCAGCAGCAAGGCCACCACTGCGGCCCAGTTCTCCCAGTCCGAGGAGGAGCTGCAGCACTGGGTCCCCAAATGCAGCACAGCACAACGCTCCCCTGGCACCCCTTTGCCCGCGCCAGGGTGAGGGTCCCGGGGTGTGGCTTCCAGTGGCTGTGACAGGGACTGTGCAGACCCCACAGCCCTGGCAGCCCCTGGCACGGACCCGGTGCTTTGCCAGCGCTGTCAGCAGCTGAGCCCTCCCCGCTCCCAGCCCCCGCTTTCGCTGCCAGGGGTGACGGGTGATGAAACCTGAACGCGTCACCTGGATTTTCCTGCCGGGCCTGAAGGGCAGAACAAGAGAGGGCGGCTGTGAACCAGCCCAGGAGACATCCCCAGTGCCAGGGCTGCTGCTGGCAGTGCCCAGAGTGCCAGCGCAGTGGGGTCATCCTGTCCCACCACCCCATTTCCCAGCAGCTCCAGACCCCGCTGCGATGGGAACATGCAGGGCACAGCCACCACAGCTCCCTGCACCCTTCTGGGCTCGATCCAGCACCTCTGGCACCTTTTGCCCAGGTCCTTCCCCAGTGCCATAGGGCTGCCACAAGCCCAGTGGGGCAGCAGGACACACGGACACATCTCACTGCCCTTCCTCCAGCAGAGCACGGTGACACAGAGGGGACACGCTCATCCTCAGGCTGTTTATTGGCATCTCCCTTGGCTCAGCCCGGGCGCCACGGCCCTGCCGGGCTGGTGCTGGCTCACCCATAGGCACTGCGGGGGCGGTGCTGTGCAGGGACCCCCAAAACAGCCACGGATCCTCCCGGGTATCAACACCCCCGAGTGCCCTCAGGCCTCTTCACAAAACCCCATTAAAAAGCCCCAAACCACCAGAAATGCCAAGGGGAGGCTCCAGTCGTCTCATCCAAGTCCTCACCAGAGCCCCTGAGGTGCAAAATCAGAGGGGGTGAGCACCACGTGCACCCCGCCGGGGCTCTCCGGGGCTTTCAGTCCTGGCTGCTCCTGGGGGGCTGTGCTGGGCCAGGCACAAAGGAGGGGAGGAGCAAATTGTGCTCCGGGATCCTTCTCCCAAAGGCTGTGGGGGTCCAGAGTGGGGGTTCATGTCCAGAGGTTTTAAGATCAGCAGAGCTCCTCTCACCCTCCACAGCTGGGGGTCTCCGTGCCACCGCTCGTACCCACGTCTGGGGGGAGCCACAAGCGGAGGGGCAGGGGTTTGGCACGGCAGGAGCCCCTCACCCAGCCCCCAGCACCCACTGGAGTCCGGCAGCAGGTCCGGGGCAGCCCTGGTGGGTGCCAAGGGCGACGTCGGCGCCCCCCGAGCCCCCTGCCCTGAGGAGTCTGAGGAGTCCGTGACACAGAAGCTTTGGCCAAGGAGGGGACCTGGGTTTGCTCCCCAGTCCCAGGGACGGCGCTTGGCATCCAGCTCCGGTGCTGCTGAGAGAGCAGAAAACCCCCGGAGCCTGGGGCTGCTCCCCTTCCTCCTCCTCCTCCTCCTCCTCCTGCTCCTCTTCTCCCCCTCGCTGCTTTTTCCTTTACTCTTAATTTCTTGGGGTTTNGTTTTTTTTTTTTTTTTTTTTTTGTTTTTTTTTTTTTTTCTTTTTTCCTAATTTCCCCCCCCCCTCCTGTTTTTTTGGGGTTTTTTTCTTCTGTTTAAATATCAAACGAAAGAGGAAAACCCAGCGATGGGGGCTCTGGAGCCGGGGGCCAGGCTGCTGGGCGGGCGGTACAGGGTCCCGGGCTGGCTGCTGGGGGCGTTGCCGGGGGTCTGGGGGGTGGGAGTCCTGCTGGCTTTGGGGCGGAACAGGCTGCCCTGCTGCGTGGAGGTGCTGTTGGACAGCGGGGTGTGGTCGGGCTCGCCCGAGTCGCTCTCGGTGTAGCTGTAGGCCTGCGCCCGGGAGATGCCCTTCTGCTGCCGCCGCCACGAGTTGTAGTAGGTGGGGTCGCTGATGTAGTGGTTGACGAAGGAATGCGCCTTCTGGTGCCCGGGGTCCACCTCGTACTCGCTGTCACTGCCCTGAAAAACAGCGCGGGGGGATGCGGTGAGGTGGGCACAGCACCCCGCCGGCCCCAAATTCAGGAGGGTCGGGCTCTGCTCCCAGCAAAGGGGTGAGAGGGAGCGGCCCGAGTTCGGGACAGCGGGAGGAATTTCCTCGCGGAAAGGGCGGCCAGGCGCTGGAAGGGGCTGCCCAGCGGGGCGGTGGAGTCCCCAGGGGCGTCCTGAGCGGCACTGAGTGCTCTGGGCTGGGCACAAAGTGGGCACAGCTTGGGCTCGATGGTCTTAGAGGGCTTTTCCAGCCTCTCTGATTTCCAGTGCTTTCCTGGTGCTTTCCCAGTGCTCTGCTGGGAATGCTGGCGAGCACATCCCGAAAGTATTTAAAGGCTGGGACGGCTGCAGCATCACTGGGGGGTTTCTGCCTCTTGCTAAAACAAAATAAAACCTCATGCAAAAGGTTCCCGAGCGCTGCCGAGGCCGCGGTGCCCCCGGGCTGGCGGGGAGGGTGTTTTCGGGCTCTGCCGGTAATTGGATTCAGCTTCTCCGGCGGCGCACAAAGGGCCCATTGAGGGCGATGGGAACTGCCCCGCGCCAGCGCCAGCTCCCGCAGCTCTTCACAGCTCCTCAAAAGCCACTCGAGCCCCGCTCGGGCCGCAGCGAGAGGAGCCGGCATCTGCCAAGGAAACAGCCGGTGCGGGCAGCGACGGGGGGGCCCCCCGGCACGGTCCCCTCCTGCTGGGGACAGCCCATGGGGGACCGCAGGACCTTTCCCTGGGCGTCAGCCTCTCAGGATCCATCCGGGGGGTGACGGTCCCGCGGCCTCCCCGGGGCTCCACGCTCCTGCCCGGCCACAGCTGCCCGCGGCCCCGGGACAAGACAAAGGTGGCATTTTGTGGCCTTGGCAGAGGCGCGGATGTTGCCACCGGCGACCGGGCAGCGGGACAGCCCCCAGCAGCCCCGCTGACCTCCCGTCCCCCGTGCCCTGTCCCCAGCAGCCCTGGCAGCCCCCCGCGGTGTCACATCCCCAGCACACGGGCCGGGGGCTGTGCCCTGTGCCAGCTTCGCTCCGGCTCCGTGCCACGAAGCCGCGGGGATGCTGCTGCTTCCAAAGCGGGATGGGGCAGGGGCAGCAGCGCTGGTCCCAAACGCGCAGCAGGAGCTGCCTTGTGGCGGGCAGAGGAAAGGGCTGATGCTCAGGGAGGGCTGCCAGCACCCTCCACCCCCCGCCCCAGGTCCCTGTCCCCGTGGGCAGCCCCGGGGGTCACCTGGGAGTCGGAGACCTCGGAGGGTTTCTCGGTCAGGCTGCTGCTCTCGGCGGGGATCAGGTCGTTGTACTTGGTCACGTCCTCGTCCGAGTAGTGCAGGCTGCCGGGGCTGGGCCGGGGTGGGGACCTCGGGGACAGGCGGGTGGGTGCTCAGCGTGTGTCCCCTTCCCGCGGGCCCCTGGGGATGCACCCCTCAGCCGTGCCAGCCCCCTCCCCAGAACCCTGACCCCACTGTCAGGGACCTCCAGCCTTTCGGAGGGACACTGAGCAGGTCAGGGTCACCCCCTCGGGATCCAAGCCCTCCCCACCCCACAATGGAGCAGGGAGGGACACGATGATCGAAAATGCTCCCCCTGGCCGGGGAGGGGCTGCGGCTGGGGGTCCCTACCGGGTGTAGATGCCGTTCTTGCGGCAGAAGGAATTCTTGACGGAGAGGCGCCGGTTGTTGAGCTCCAGGGCGGGGAAGCTGCCCTCATCCAGGCTCACCATCTCCCCGTGGCTCAGGGCGGCCGCCTTGGAGCTATTCCCTGCGGGATGGGATGCTCAGGCTCCCCCAGCCCCTTGCCAGGCAGTGCAGCACAGCGAGGCGGGTGGGGCTGGACAATGCACGGGGGGCTGGGGATGGCCCCGGGGGGCTTGTGCTGGTTCCAGGGTGACCTGGGGACAGCCAGGAGGTGCCAGCCGTGCCCAGCCCGCCTGGCCTGGCCCAGCCCCCCGCGCTGCCCCAGTGCCCCCAGCTCCCCACTCCTGTTTGCTTAACGAGGAGCTCTGGATTTTCCCCACAATTTGAGCCCTTGACAGAGCTGAGAAAACAGAGCCGTGTTTGGCTAATCCCAGTGACCTCCGCGAGCCCCCGGGGCTGCCCTGCCTCCACAGCTGTCTGTGGGACAAGTCCTTTATTTCATGAGCTCCCAGCGCTCTCCGGGATGCCACAGCATCGTTATCGGGCGGCACCGGGGCTCTGCAGGAGCTGTCCCCAAGGCGGGCAGGAAGGGAGGCTCCCACCGCCCCACCCAGACCCCAAAGGCAGGGAGAGACCCCCAAGAGGGTCCCACGGGAGCGGGAGGGCCTTGTCACCACCCACCACGCTCCCCCACTCTCACCTGAGTCCGACTTCTTGGAGTACTTCTTGCTCTGCCCGCGGATGATGAGCACGAAGACGAGCAGCAGGATGAAGATGAGCCCCACCAGGGCGATGACCACCAGGAACCACCACTCCTCATAGAACGGGTTGGTTTTCTGGGCTGGGGCACAGCAGGGAGGATCAGAGGGGGACAGGGACAGGAGACAGCCAGTCTGGATGGGGACACCCCTCTGCAGAGCACGGGGTCACTTGGGGAGCCTTGTGAGACCTCGATCCTCAAGGAAGGGGGATGACAGAGGGCTTTGGAAAGGGGGTGCTGGCAGTGGGATTTGGGACTCTGCAGGAATCAGGAGTGGGTTTCAGTGATGGCCACGAGAACAGAGCAACAGGGACAGAACCCCTGGGAACACACCTGACACAGAGAGGGAAGGGGTGCTGGGGGTCCCGTAGCCGTAGTCGTTGACGGCGATGACACGGAAGTCGTAGCTGACCCCCTGCTTGAGGATGTCCATGCTGAAGGTGTAGGAGGTCACCTCCTTGGGGATGTCCTTGATGAGGATGTCCCAGAGCCCCTCGTCTGGAAGAGACAACGGGGCTGGGAGGGGAGGGCTGGCTCTGCAGGACGCCCGAGGGCGAGGGGTGATGTCCCTCCAGGTGCTGCCCTTTCCACCAGCCCCTCTCAGCAGCGTTTTCCTCACGGATCAGCACACGGACACCCCCCAGACACCGGGTCCTACCCCCCGACCCAGGTCAGCACTGCCTGCCTCAGTTTCCCCCTCTCCTGACCCCCGAGGTGGGCATGGGGAGCAGAGGCAGCTGCGGTACCTGAGGGCCGGGCCTCGATGACGTATCTGGTGATGGGCCCTTGGCCGGGGTCCCCACTGGACCAGTGGATGGTGATGGCCGAGCCGTAGCGGGAGATGAAGGGCTCGCCGGGGGGGCCGGGGGCACCTGGGGGCCAGGGCAGAGCTGGAGGCAGGGGGCACAAACTGGCACAGGGCCGTGCCAGCCCCCAGCCCATCTCCTCCCGCACCCCGCGTGTCCCCCGCGTGTCCCCCGCGTGTCCCCCGTACCTTCCCCGGGCCCCGTGGTGATGTTGGCCTCGACGTCCGGCCCGTAGGCAAAGGTTTTGGCCCGGATTCGGAAGCGATAAGTGACGCCCTCGGCCAGGTCCTTGACCTTCATCCACAGCGGGCTGTTCCCCTTCACGTCCACCGTCACAATCTTGCTGACGCCTGCGGGGACGGAGGCTGAGCCGGGTCCCCCCGAGCCGTCCCCGCTCCCCCCGGCCATGCCCTCACCATCCACGGGCGTGCAGGGCTCGTACACCAGCCTGTAGCCCTCGAGGACGCCGTTGGGCAGCGGTGGTGGCTCCCAGGACACGTTCACTGACGTGGTGGTCAGCTCGCTGAAGCGGATGGAGCCGGGGGCGCTGGGGGCTGCGAGGGGACAGGGTGGCAGGGCCGGCTCAGCGCTCCCAGGGGACACCACTGGAACGACCCAGCCCCTCCCTGCCTCTGCCCTAACGCTGGTGATCAGCTCGCACCCCCCGTGCCCCGTCCCCGCTGCAGCAAAGATTCCGTGGGGGAATCACGAGTCTCCTTCTCCTCCTCGTCTCTGCTCCCAAGACCTCCATCCCCGTGTGCCCTCACCCCACAAACCCTCTGGGGTGAGCCCAGGGATGTCCTGCTCGGGATTGCGGGATGAGAGGGAATCCCTGGAGCCGGAGACACCTCCCCACGGAGCCCAGGGGCAGGGGGGTGCGGGCGGAGCCGTGCCACGGGCCCCACCTGCCTGCTGCGTCCGTGCCTTCACGGGGGGGCTGCGGGGCCCGTCCCCCGCGGCGTTGAAGGCGGCCACGCTGACCCAGTAGGAGGTGTAGCCCGTCAGGTTCTTCAGCTTCACCCCGCCCTCGGGCAGGAAAAGGGTCTTGACCCGCGCGCTCTCGTTCTGGCGCTGCTCCTCCCAGAAGTGGATCTGCGGGAAGGGGGCAGCTGGCTGAGGCACGGATCCAGCCCGGCTCGCCTTCCCTGAGCCCTCCCTGTGCCCAAACAGCCCACACCGCCCTGCCCGGGCTCCTGAGCCCCCGTCCCAGCTCGGCTGGGGCTCCGGGTGTGCCGCAGGGAACGGGACAGCCTCTCCTCCAGGGGGGCTGCAGGGTGTGCTGGGCATCAGGCACGGCTCAGCATCACCGCGGCGTGCTGAGATCGCCTCCGAGCCGCGCCCGATTCCCGAGGGATGGGGACACGCAGGAGGAATCACAATGGATGGGGAACGGGATGGGGAGCAGGAGGTGTCTGGAGCGTGGGGCTGGGTACCCCGGCTGCGTCCTAATGCATCCCAACAGCACCCCGACACATCCCGGCACATCCCGGTGCACCCCAGCTGCATCCCGGTGCGTCCCGGCCGTATCCCGACACATCCCGGCAGTATCCCGGTGCATCCCGGCCGCATTCCATGGCCGACGGCGCCATCTGCTGCCCCGCCGCCGCTCGGCACTGGGATGGGACGCCCGGGACCTCCTCGGGACCCTCGGCATCTTCCCAGAATCCCTCCCCTAAAGGCGTGCACAGCACCCCCAGTGCCCCCCAGAAATTCAGCACCTCCGCAGAGCCCCCCGTGTCCCCGAGCCCCGGCCGGGTGCCAGCTCCCCGGTGACAGGAGGTACCTTGTAGCCCTGGATGTCGCCGTTCTGGCTCTCGACGGGGGGCGGTTCCCAGGTGACGTCCAGCTGGGTGGCCGTGGCCGCCTGCACGGCCACGTTCTGGGGCGCTCCGGTGGGCACTGTGCCGAGGGAGGGGATGGGGTCACCGCACCGACCCGGGCCGTGCGCTGCCCTCTCTGGGCCATGTGGGGTTCCAGGGCAGCCGAGCCCCCTTCTTCAGGGGCATCCCCGCCAGGACTCACCCGCTTCCCCCACGAACACCTCCTGGGGGGGGCTGGGGGGCCCCTCGCCCACGGCGTTGTAGACGCTCATCCGGATCTCGTAGCGCCGGTGCTTGCTCAGGTCTGGGGGGCAAAGGGGGTGAGCGGGACCCTCCCTATGATGGGGCAGCCCCGCTACCCCCGGGGGACCTGGCAGAGCCCCCCTTGTTGGGAAGAAGGGGGTGCTCCCAAGGAGCAGCTGGAGGGGACAGGCAGAGGGGTTCCAGCTCACCCCACAGTGCAGGGACACGCAGAGGTGGCAGTGGGGGACACACAGACGGGGGTGGGGGACACGGGGGGCGGTGACTTACTGTGCAGCTCGTACTGGGTGAGGGACACCTCGCTGAGGTTGTGCACGGCGTACGCGGCTGGGCGGGAGAGCAGGCAGGGGTCAGGGCAGGCAGGGGGGGGGTCCCGCCTCTGAGCCCCCACCCTAACACAGCCCCCACCCCGGGGCGGGCCAGGGCTCCCCTGCAAGGGCCCTGGCACCCCCAGGTCACTCCTGCCCCCGTCCCCAGGGTCGGGGGGGCCGCGGGCACTCACGGGTGAGCTCGGCCCAGCTGGCGCCGGGGTGGCCGATGCCGCGCAGGGAGAAGCCCCGCAGGCTGTCGTACACCAGCTCCCGGTACCGCAGCCGGAATCCCAGCAGGATCCCGTTGATCTTGTCCTCAGCCGGGGGCTGCAAGGGGAGGGAGGGAAGGCAGTCAGAGGCTGCTCCAGTCCGGGGCTCCCGGGCACCCCGAGGTGCCACCCCCGTGGCAGGCAGAGGGGACGGTACCTGCCAGCGGATGAGCACCGACGTGGTGGTGTGGGGGGTGATGGAGAGGATGGTGGGAGCCTCCTCGGGGGCTGTGGGGGAGAAGAGGGCGGTGAGGCTCCGGAGATGCCCTGGGCGCAGGAGGAATTCCCTGGGCACGGGGGTAACGCCCTGTCCCTGTCCCCGCCCCAGGAGGTGCTGACCCGCCTGCAGGGTGGTGAGCGACTCCGACTCCTCGCTGTACTCGCTGTCCCCGATGTCGTTCGTCGCCTTCACACGGAACTTGTAGGAGGTAAAGGGTTTCAGCCTGCGGGGAGAGGAGCGGGATGGGGACGGGGCAGCCAGCGGGTGACCCCCGAGCCACCCTCCCTCCCACCGGGCCATCGCTTCCCCAGCCTTGCACCAGCACTTCTCACGAGATGGGAAAACCGAGGCGCGGGGGAAGCGCCCGAACCATCATCACCCGCAGTGTCCCCAGCCCCTCACCTGTCCACGACGAAGGCGGTGCCGTTGTGGCTGACGGGGGCGGAGTGCAGGGCCCAGTCGCCGCCGGGCAGCTCGCGGCTCTGCACGGTGTAGTAGCGCACGGGGGAGAGGCCGTCGCTGCCCGGCTCCCAGGACAGCAGCACGCTCCGTGCCCGCACCTCCTCCTGCTGCGCCAGTGGCTTCCCGGGGGGCTGCGGCCGGGCTGGGGGAGGCGAGGGGCTGGGAGCACTGCAGGGGCACCGCCAGCCCCTCACCGCCGGCCGGACCCCCCGTGGTTACCTCTCTTCTCGGTGGTGACCACCAGGGCTTCGGCCGGCTCGCCCCAGCCCTTGCGGGTCTGCGCGGTGACACGGAACAGGTAGGTGGCCTCGGGCTGGAGGCCGGTGGCCGTGAACTGCCGGGCGCCGGCCTCCAGCACCTCCACGGCGGCCGCGGTCACCGCCGAGGTGTTCAGGCGGTGGCTGACCTGGTAGGCTGCGGGGAGGGAGCGGAGTGCTGGGCTTGGGGAAGGGACACCAGTCCCCGTGCCACCCCCTCCATCCCCGACCTGCGCTCACACCCAGCCCGGGACCAGCATCCGAGCGGGGACTTCAACCCTGAGGGCTCCGAGGTGCTCAGGGGATCCCAGGGAGTTGGTCTCTGCCTCCCCACACCAATCCCCGTTCCCGCAGGACCTCTGTGTCCCTCCTCAGAGCATCCCAGTGCGGCACAGCCGGGATGCTCCCCACCTACCCAGGATGACGCCATTGGGTGCTGCCGGCTGCTGCCAGATGAGCCGCACCAAGGTGGTCCTCACTTCAGGGAAGAGGAGCCCCACGGGGGGCCCGGGCACTGCAGGGGGAGAGATTGGGGTCACTGGGGAGTGGGGAGAAGTGCCAGATCCCATCCCCCGGGAATGGGAGCCCTGGGTGCTCTGGTCAGGGGGAGATGGATCCCCCTGGAGAACTGGGATAGGATGGGATTAGGCACCCAAGGGACCCCCCAGCGCACCCGAGTGCTGTCACCCACCGTCATCCAGCGTCCTCTCGAGGACAGGAGGCCGGCTGGGAACACCATCGCCCATCCTGGTGAAGGCCAGCACCCGGATCTCGTACAGGGTGTACTTGGCCAGCCCGGTGAGCTGGGCGCTGCGGGAGGCATTGCCCTCTGCCAGCCAGAACTGGGCACACGCCTCCGAGCCCTTCTCCTTGTACAGCACCTGCAACACAGCCCGTGTGACACGGCCGGGCCAGGCTGGCACTGAGGGGCACCAGCTCCTGGGGGTGGCACAGCTGGGGACCCCACGGCCTGCGGGGTGATGCCACCAGGGAAAGCTGTGCTTCCCACGGGCCGGGCACAGGCAGGAGCTCACCTTGTAGCCCAGGATGAGCCCGTTGCAGTCGGCCTCGGGAATGTCACTCCATCGGACCATCAGGCTGCTGGAGGAGGTGGCTGCTGCCGAAATATTGCTGGGACCGGAGGAGGGGACTGGAGGGGGGTGACAGAGAGGGTCAGCGGCCGGACTGGCCAAGGTGGGTGCCCAGCGCCCAGGTGGGCAGCGGTACCTGACTCCCGGGTTCGTCCCAGCACCGAGGGGCTCCAGGGCCCCGAGCCGATGGCGTTGAAGGCCTGGACCTGCACCCGGTACTCTGTCCACTCCTCCAGGTCCTCGATGGTGAATTCCCGCTCCACGCGGTCGCGGATCACGTGGAGCGCCGGCTGCCCCCGCCCGTCCGCCCGCGCGTACCGGATCCTGTACCCCACCGAGTCGGGGTTCCCATTGTACTCCTGCTCCAGGAGGGGCTGGCAGGGACAGGCGCTGTCACTCCTGGTGTCCCACAGCCCCCCCAGCTCCATCCCCCTTCAGCCCACGCAGGCACAGACCCCCCAACCCGCCATCCCCTCTCACCATCCAGCGCAGCCACAGGCTGGTCTCGCTGGCCGTCCTCAGGGTGACATTGGCAGGGGCCATGTCCGGGGGGGCTTGGAGGGTCTGGATCCTCCGGGAGGGCAGGCTGGGGGGGCTGGTGCCCACGATGTTCACCTGCCGCATGCGGAAACTGAGAGAGGAGAGGGGGTCACTGTGTGGGGCAAGAGGGCTCCAGTCCCCTGGAGAGGACAATGAGGAGGGGTCACAGGGGGGGACAAGAGGGCTCCGCTCCCCCAGGGGTGACACCGTCCTGGCACCGTCCTGGCACTCGCCTGTAGTAGGTGTAGGGCTTCAGGTTGGGCACCTCCATGGAGCGGGTGTCGGGCTCGTTGGCCAGCTGGTGCACGAGCCCCCACTCCTCGGCCTCGCCGTTCTGGCCCACCTGTGGGATGGCAGTGGGGTGAGCTGTCCCCTCCAACACCCCCTGACCCCCCTTCCCGAGCCACCCTGTACCTGTGCCTCCACCTGCCAGCGGGAGATGGAGGTTTTGCCATCGTAACCCGGGCGAAACTGGATGGTGACGGAGCGGGGGCCGATGTTGGAGATGCCCAGGTTGGTGGGGGCACCGGGGAGCTCTGTGGGGACAGGGCAGGGCAGGGCAGGGCGGGTGGCACCGGCCACTCACCCCCAGCACCGCCCACAGCCCCCCCAGCACCCTGACACCACCATGCTCACCTGGGGGGACCCCTGAGGAGATGGTGGAGGAGGAGACCTGTCCCTGTCCCTTGGAGGTCATGGCGGCCACCTCGATGGTGTAGGTGGTGAGGGCGGTGAGGCCGGTGACGCGGTACTCCAGGGTGACGTTGGGCAGGTAGTGCGTCACCCGCGTGTTGGTGCGGTTGTACTCCTCCCATGAGATCCGGTACCCTGCAATGCACCCCTGTGTCACCTCCCCCAGCCACCCACCCTGCGGTGGGACGGGACAGGCGGGAGATTCTGAGGGGTGGGAAGAGGACAGGACATAGGGGAAATGCTCCAGGGGAGGAAAAGGACACGGGAGTGATGCTGCAGGGGAGAAAAGGGACGGGGGGAGACGCTGTGGGGTGGGAATGGGAAAGGGGAAAGGGGGCGATGGTGTGGGGTGGGAATGGGACAGGGAAAAGGGGGAGAAGCTGTGGGGTGGGAATGAGACACGGAGGAGATGCTGTGGGGTGGGAATAGGACACGGAGGAGATGCTGTGGGGTGGGAATGGGACACGGAGGAGGTGCTGTGGGGTAGGAAAGGGAGCGATGACGGAGCCAGCAGCTGCCGGCGCTCCCTTACCCGTCAGGATTCCGTTCTTCTCCAGCGGCTCCTGCCAGCTGACCTTCAGGGACGTATCCAGGATGTCACTGAAGCTCAGGTGTCCCACGGGGCCAGGCACTGCCCAAAGACACCCCGGCTCAGCACCCAAGCGCAGGAGCCCTCGGCACCCGCGGGTCCCCCGCGAGCAGCGAGCGGGGAGGGGTCTCCCCTCGGCCGGGGCTCCCCGGGGCTCGGCAGCGGGACGGAGCCGGGGGGCGGGCAGCGTCCATCCCGCGGGAGTCGGAGCCTCCCCGTACCGTCCTCGTGGGTGCGCACCAGCTGCGGGGGGCTGCGCGGGCCATCCCCGGGCGTGGTGAAGCACAGCACCGAGGTGAAGTACTCGGCGAACTTGCGCAGCCCCGCCACGTAGCCCACGTGGACGCTGTCCTGGAAGTTGGGCCGCACCGTCACCACCGTGGCCTCGTCCTCGTGCTCCGGCTCCCAGGCGATGAGCTGCGGGAGAAAGGAACCGGGGTGAGGATTCCCAGCGTCCGGCCTCCTCTTGTTAATTCAGCGTTGATTAGCCATCAATTAACGGAGCGGGGAGCACCCGGTGCCTGTGCCAGCGCTGTTTACGGAGCTGTGATTAACTCCGTCGATAACGGCGCGGGATCCCCCCTCGCCCGCGTCCAGGAGGGATGGCCGGGCATTTAATTGGCACTGTGCAAGATAGCCTCTAGCAACTTAATTAAACACTAATTAGGCCCTAAAAGTACTAATCAAAAATACTAAGTGGCATTTAATAAGAATGTTAAATATCCTACTCACGCTGGTTATCTCATCCAGCGGCAATTAAATTCCCGAACTTCTTCGGAGTGGATTAAGACACAAGTTTAATGTTTCAATTCAATTTCATTAATGTAAATTTGAATTAATTGCAATTTGGAATTAATTACAGAGCATGGGAGACTCCGAGCCCATGCAAGTGTTAAATAACAGCAAATATTATTTTAACAGTGAGGAGAGATCCAATTAAAATCCGGGACTTTGGCAAGGAGGAGCCAAGACAGTTTGCGAAGGTCGACCAAGTTTTCCCCACGAGCCGTCCTAGTTTTGGGAATCACCCTCACCTTGTAGCCCTGGTTGATGCCGTTGATGAACTGGGGGCTGGGCGGGTTCCAGGTGAAGCGGATAGTGGTGGAGTTGGTGGCCTCGGCCTGCACATTCCCTGGAGGCACCGTGGGCACTGCCGGGATGAAGGGACAGCTCACAGGCACAGCTCCACGAGGTCCCCTCCATCAGCTGGGTGCCAGCCCTCGGGACCCCCCGGGTCATCCCTGCCCAGCACATCCCAGCCCCCCGGGACCTCCTCACCCATCCTCCTGCCTCCCATCCCATCAGCCCAATGGCACCACCTGTTGCAGCTGGGGTGCCCACCAAGCCTCTGCCCACCCCTGATTGTCCCTGCCCATCCCTGCCTACCTCCCTGCAGGGTCCACTCTGTCACCTTCATGCTGTAGACCCCCAGGCCGGCGCTGTTGTAGGCGGCCACCTCGATCTCGTAGTTGGTCCAGATGATGAGGTCCTCCAGGAGCAGGTTGTTGACCTCGGCGTTGGTGATGTTCTTGAACTGGTACCCCACGGGCAGCCCGGCCAGGCAGTACCTGGGGGCCAGGAGCCGTCAGCGCTACAAACCCACAGCAGGTTTGGGAGCCTTGGGCACCCCCGCTGGCACCTACCGGATGATGTAGCCCTTGAGGACCCCGTTCTGGTGGCTCTCGGGGGGCGGCTGCCACTGGATCATGATGGACTGGTTGGTGCGGCCGCTGGCAATGACATTCTGGGGGGGTGCAGAGGGCGGCTCCTCGGGCAGGGACACCCTGTGGGGACAGGACAGGGTGAGCACCCAGGGCCGCCAGCCCCCCCGGGACCCCCGGCCGGGCCGCACCTCTCCGTGTCCTTGCTGAACTGTCCCCTGCCCACGTCGTTCACAGCGCACAGGCGGAACTGGTAGGAGCGAGCGGGCACCAAGCCCCGCACCGTCACCGATGTCACCTCAGGGTCCACGCTGGCCAGCAGCACGGTCCAGGGTGCGTCTGGGGGACAAGTGGACAGCAGGGTGAGGACCTGACCTGCAGGACACTGGGGTCCCCGACAGACGAGTCCCGGGGTCCCCAGGCTCCCCGCAGCATCCCCTGTGCCGGGGTGACGCTGGGGGCTTCTCGCAGTGCCAGCGGTGCCAGGGGGGTGGCAGCAGCCCCTTACTGTTCTCGGAGACCTCCACGACGTAGCGGAGCAGGGGGCTGTTGCCGTCGAAGGGCTTGGCCCAGGTGAGGTTGATGGCCCGTTTCTCCAGCGGGCTCAGGGCGGCCACGGGGCTCTCGGGGGCGTGGGGGAGCTGCCTGGACAGGGGGGTTAGCAAGGGAGGGAAGGAGGGGGTACAGCCGCGGGCAGGGCGGGGGGTGCCAGCGGGATGAGGGGGGGGTCTCACCGGACACGGAGGTGGGCGCTGCGCGAGTCGTTGCCCCCGGCCGAGATCACCTTGCAGGTGTAGGTGCCGATGTCACCCGACCAGGTCTGGGAGATGTGCAGGGTGCCCGCCTCGTCCAGGCGCACCCGGGGGCCGCTCTCGGGGCCCAGCGGGGTCCCATCCTTCTCCCAGACGTACCTGTGTCGGGGGGACCCAGGTGTGCTGGTGCCCCGCAGCCCCCCAACAAGGAGAGGGGACCAGGGGCTCCCGGTAGCAGGGCACCAGGTGGCACTGCAGGACCGCCAGCGCGGGGCTGAGGAGGAGGACCCCCGCCTCCATCCCCAGGCACAGGACAGTGGTGACAGCAGCCAGCTCGGCAACCCGGGGGTGCCTGGACCTCCCAACCCTCCCAGCCCCGTCCCACACACCTGACGTCCACGCTGGGGTCGTGGGTGACCCCGCAGCTCATGACAGCCTTGGTGCCCTTGATGACACTCTGGTCCTGCGGCGGGTCCGTGATACGTGTCCTTGCTGCGGGGGGACACAAGGAGCCACCGGCACTGCGGGGGTGGCACGGGCAGGGACAGCCCCCGTTTGCACCCACGAAACACAGCGCCCATCCCCGGAGAGCTCCAGCCCGCGCCACCCAGGGTGATGCCCGGAGCCAGGCGCGGTCCCTCCCTCCCGGCTGCGGGTGACACGGGCGCACACCGTGAGTCCCTTACCCCAGACCACCAGGTCTGCGGAGGCCTCGTCCACGCCGCGGGAGTTGGTGGCCAGGCAGGTGTAGGTGCCGGCGTCGGGCAGCTGCGCGGGGCTCACCAGGAGACTGCCCGACTCCAGCAGGGTGAAGCGCGGCAGCTGCACGGAGCCGCTGGCCAGGACCCGCTCCCCTGGGGACACGGCGGAGCCCCGTCAGCGCCACGGCCACCGGCGGAGTGGTCGCCGAGCCCCGCGGCACGGCTCAGAGGACAGGATCGCCCCCAGCCCTTTACCTTTCTGCCAGGTGATGGCTGGGCGCGGAGCCCCCGAGGTCTCGCAGTTGAGGATGACGGACATGCCATCGATCACCGTGCTGTCCTGGGGACCCCTCGTGATGTTGGGGGCGATGCCTGTGGGGGCACAGAGATGCAGAGCCCCCCTCTGAATTCTCTCCCCGTGCCCAGCCTGGACCTGATCCAGAAGAGTTTCCTGGGGTCCCCGAGCCTCCTGTGGGGCCTATCCAGAGGCACATCCCACCCACCATGCAGACAGAGCCCCCCCAGGGCAGAGGGGGGCTGGCACCTACTGGTCACGGCCAGGTACGTGGTGGTCTGCACCTCGCCAGCCGCGTTGCGGGCGAAGCACTGGAACATTCCGGTGTCATCGGGGAGCAGCCCGCTGATCTGCAGGCTGCCGTCCTCCAGCAGCTGGAAGCGGGACAGCTTCTCCAGGGGGAGCAGGGCAGCGTCCTTGTACCAGGCCATCTCGGGAGGGGGGACGCCTGCACGGGGATGGCCGCGTCAGGCACGGGGTCACGGCAGCGCACGGGGGTTGCCGGGGAGCAGCTCACCTTTGGCTTGGCAGGGGATGGCCACCACCTTCTCCATCTCGGCCGTGATGTGCCTCTCCGGCTCCCTGACGAACTGCGGGGGCTCTGCCAAGGGAACCCGGCCATGGTCCTTGGACTGACCGAGGAACACCCCCAGTGCCCCTCCTGTCGCTTCCCAGCCCAGCCCCAGCACTGAGCCCATCCCAGCTCATGGCACGCATGGTCTGGGCTGCCCATGGGCAAGAGCTCACCCAGCACGGACAGGAAGGTGCCCATGGGCAGCTGGTCACCCAGCACGGACAGGAAGGTGCCAGTGGCTCACCCAGCACAGACAGGGAGTGCCCGTGGGCAGGAGCTCACCCAGCACGGACAGGAAGGTGCCCGTGGGCAGAGGCTCACCCAGCACGGAAAGGGAGGCGCCCATGGGCAGCTGGTCACCCAGCACGGACAGGAAGGTGCCAGTGGCTCACCCAGCACGGACAGGAAGGTGCCCGTGGGCAGAGGCTCACCCAGCACGGACAGGGAGGTGCCCATGGGCAGCTGGTCACCCAGCACGGACAGGAAGGTGCCAGTGGCTCACCCAGCACGGACAGGAAGGTGCCCGTGGGCAGAGGCTCACCCAGCACGGACAGGGAGGTGCCCATGGGCAGCTGGTCACCCAGCACGGACAGGAAGGTGCCAGTGGCTCACCCAGCACGGACAGGAAGGTGCCCGTGGGCAGAGGCTCACCCAGCACGGACAGGGAGGTGCCCATGGGCAGCTGGTCACCCAGCACGGACAGGAAGGTGCCAGTGGCTCACCCAGCACGGACAGGAAGGTGCCCGTGGGCAGAGGCTCACCCAGCACGGACAGGGAGGTGCCCATGGGCAGCTGGTCACCCAGCACGGACAGGAAGGTGCCCGTGGGCAGAGGCTCACCCAGCACGGACAGGAAGGCGCCGGCAGTCACGGCGGGGACGCTGCTGCTGCGCAGCACAGCCTCGCACTCGTAGAAGCCGCTGTCGCTCAGTGTGGGGTGCAGGATGGTCAGCCGGCGGCTGTAGTCGCTGATCCCGCTGGACACGGGCTCCCCGTCCTTCTTCCAGATGATGTGCAGCTTGATCAGCGGCCTGGGGGGCCAGGGGCGTGTCAAGAGCCAGCTCTGGCTGCCCTGGAGGATCCCGCCTCCCTCCATCCCACAGGACTCAGGTGGGAAGGGACCTCCCTCCTTCCCACCAGATCCAGAAGTGTGGTGGGAAGGGATTTGGGGGCACCCAGACCCGAGACTGGGCGATGCCAATGGGGAGATTCCCCATCCCCATCCCAATCCCAATCCCAGTCTCCACCTCACGGCTCACCTGGCATTGGCCACACACTCCATGGTCACCTCCGAGGTGCCGGCCACCACGCTGGTGTTCCTGGGTGGGACAATGATGGTGGGTGCGATGGGATCAGCCGGGCCACCCACGTCTGGGGAGAAGGAGGCCACAGAGACAGCCATGAGCACCCCCTGCCCACCCTGGGGTGTCCCCAGAGAGGGCACCCACGTCTGCTTGGCTTGGAGGAGACAAAGGTGACGGGGACCTGCTGCCATCCTGGTGGCATCAGGTGCCCTCCCAGGTGTCCCTGAGCTGTGTCCTCCTGTGGGAGCCCTGGCACCCCTGGGCAGGGCCACCAGGCTGGTGGCAGCAGTGGGGAGGGAGCAGGGAGTCCATAAAGCAAAATTAAGGCGACGATAAAAAACCCTCGTGTGGGCGCTGTAAAAACGCGATCGGCTCGGAAGCTGCTGATAGAGCTGAATCCATAAACAGGGGCTCCGGGGTGTTTATGGCGCTCCAGGATGCCGAGGGACAGGGAAAACAGATTAACGGGGATGGGAGCCAGGCAGAGCCCGCCACAGACAGGGCTCACCTATCCTAACCCCGCGGAGCAGCAGGAGGGGAGACGGGGGAGAGCGTGACAGGACCGAGGTCACTTCAGGGCACATCCCGTGGGATGGGCTGTCACCACCCACATGGGCTGGGGGACCCTTGGAAGTCCTGGAGGGTCCGAAGGAACTGGAGGGGCGAGGCTGCAGGGGTGGGCCCCAGGCAGGGGCTGCTCCAGAGCGCCAGGAGCTGACAGGGGAACACAGGCGGGGTGGGGGAGGGCGTCCATGGGGTGACTCTGCAGCCCCCATTCCGCAGCCCATCCCCGGGGCACGGCCGGCTGCAGCCGGAGCAGGAGCTCTGCCTGAGACACTCCAGCGCCTGCAGCACAGCCCCGAGCGCCTAAATAAATTCTGAGGCAGCTGAACTGTTAAGTCAGCAGAAGCCGGAGCCTCCGGAGAGATTTACTGCAAATTAAATTTTGGGGGCGAGGCTGGCGATGAGGGGGAGGGGGGCGGTGCCCCCCACACTCACTGGCCACGGTCAGGGTGATGGGCTGGCTCGTCTTGTTGTCCCCGTTCTTGTCATTGACCGCCTGCACGTAGTAACGCCCCGCGTCCGGGGCCACCGTGGACAGGATGACCAGCGTGTTCTCCAGCGTGATGGCTCTGGGGGAGGAGAGGGCGCTGGGAGTGAACCCACAGGGGGCATCGAGCTGGGACCCTCACTGCCCACCCAGCACCCCCACC
This sequence comes from Oreocharis arfaki, assembly GCA_013398015.1. Lineage (NCBI taxonomy): Eukaryota > Metazoa > Chordata > Aves > Passeriformes > Paramythiidae > Oreocharis > Oreocharis arfaki. The sequence goes on from VZRR01006011.1 coordinate 20,523, forward strand.
TGCCCCAGGCACCAACCCCAGGGTGGGGGGATCAAACCCTGCACCCCTCTCTCCACGCAGAGCCCACGGGACCGTGCAGATTCCAAGGATTCCTCCTTTTTTTTCTTTTTTTTTTTTCGTTTTTTATTTAATGGAACAATCTAATCTGCTGGAAACATAAAATGCTGTGGGGAATATATTATTTTTTTACCATTAAATATGAGATAAAGGAGTTTTATCTCCTCAATCCCTCTTTGCAAATCGAAAGGAGACCAGTTCAATTCCTGCATAATGGGGGTTACAAATTCAATTCCTGCAGGCTGTGGCTGCCACGGCTCCGGCAGCACCGGGGTCCGCCACAGCTCCGTGGGGACACGCGTGTGCGCCGTGCTTGGCTCTGTCCCACCCTCTCCCCCGCCTTCATCTCTCTTGTTTTCGTTTTTTTGTCAAAAAATCCCTTCCTCTGGTGACAGACAGAGCCGTCAGTCACCGAGTGTGTCCCTGGGTTTAGCACAACGCTCTCGAGACGTTGGTTAAACACTCTCAGCGCGGGGACAAGCGGAAATGCAGCCCCGGGGGGGTCCGAGGGGATGCCAGGGGCATCCTGGGGGTGCTCACACGCGGCTGCTGGGGGAGATCTTGCGCCCATCCCGGAACCAGGTGACCTGCGGCTGCGGGAAGCTGGCGATGCGGGGCGCGCGGATGACGGCGGCCTCCCCGTGGGACACGCTCTGCTGCGTCTCGCTGTCCTCGAAGCTCCCCATGTCTGCAGCACAGGGGAGGGAACCATCACGAGGGCTGGGGAGAGGCTGGCAACGCGCCCAGGGAGCCAGCCCCGGGTCCGGCTGGGGTTTGTGGGCTGGGCTCCCCGGGGGATGATGCGGAGGGGCTGCTCCTGGTCCCCTCCTCGGCGGGGGTGGCTCGGCTGGCTCGGGGACGTGGGGTGTGGCTCAGATCCCACCGGCTGCTCCTGGTGATCCATCCCTGCAGCACCCCCAGCCCCATCACCCGTGTGCTGAATCAGGGACCCCGTCCAAGTGTCCCCCACCATGGACAGGCTGCAGCCACAGCAGGAAGGGCCCAGTGCCGGGGCTCCCCGGCTTCTCTCCGTGTCCCATCCCAGTGCCGGGAGCATCCAGCACGGCCCTGACTCCAGGGACAAATGGGGCACAGCTGCCTCCATCCCAGCCCGCATTCCCAGGCTGGAAGCACACAGCAGTTGTGGGAGACAGAGGGAAGCGGGGGGCACGGAGGAGGGAGGGTGGGACAGGGGATTTTTATTGACTTCCTTAATTGCTGTAATTAAAAACATGTAAAGAATCCTTTTTAAACGACTTTGCCATTATCATTAGTTGTTAGCACAGCTGCCTTATTAATTTCTCATTATCCTCCTGATTTGTCGCTGCTCCTCGGGAGGTGTTTAAGGGCAAGGGATTCGGGGAATCCCAGAGGCAAGGGGTGACAGAGAGGGGCAGGTCCCTTGTGGGGACAGAGCCACCCTCCCAGGCTTCAGCACTCTCATCTCCTCCTTAAATCTCTGGATACCCCTGCCAGTGCCACCCCAGGGATGCTCCGATGTCCCTCCTGGCATCGCTGCAGGGACGCCCCGATGTCCCTGCCAGTGTCACCCCAGG
>VZRR01006013.1:0-111402 GCA_013398015.1 Oreocharis arfaki
CCATCCATCCATCCATCCCCCTGTTCCTGCAGTTCAACACTTACATTTTGAAGCCTCAGCTGTGCATGGAACAAAATCTCCACTTACGAGCTGTGCAAAAGCCCTTTGGAGATGATCTGCAGCCCTTCAAGAGTGGCTGATCCCCAAGGCACTTCCAAAGGGAGGTGTGAGAGTGATCCCAGCACTGAACATCCCATGTGCTGCTCCTTCCCTGGCTGAGCCATCCACAGGCTCCCTGCTACCAGCTGGGAACGCAGAAGAGACAAGTCCCAGGTCAAGTCCCTGCCCTGCCCATGAGTCCTGAGAGGAGTGGGAGGACAGGAGGAGTCCCACCAACCCCTCCAGGGCTCAGCCATCGCCACACCTTTGTTTGTGCCCCTCCGTGCAGGGCAACAGCGGCCACAGCACAAGGGAGGGGCGGTTGGGAGCAGAGGAGAAAACAAACAGCAACAAGAGGAGCCTGAATGCTGATCTCAGCTTGCAAACACGTGGCAAGGCGCCAGCAGATTTCGTGACAAGCCCTTGTGTCCTTTCCAGGGCGTTTGGCATCCTGGCAGTGACCACTGGCAGGGCTGGGTGGCTGCAGAGGACAGGGCAGGGTGGCCAGCCTGGGGCCCAGGTGGGAACAGCTCTGCACTTTTGGGATGCCAGAGCAGGGAGAGGGACCAGACCTCCCCGAGCCCTCATCCCAGGGCATCTTTCCTCATTGCAGAGCAGCTCTTCCCGTTCCAGGGCATCTCTTCTCACACCTTCCCCTGTGGGCCCACCCAGCTTTTGATCCTGCTCTCAGTCACACCTGAATCCCTGCTTTCAAAAGAGCAAGGGGCTTAATTTTGGGGTTCTATTCAGGGGAAAATTAAAATTAAATTTAAAAAAAAGTTTTCTGGTCTTTATAATTATAAGCAAAATCTTTATAGTATAAAATAAAGGTATACTAAAGTCTCAGCTGAGGCTTTGCCCCCATTGTGGGTATCACTGACTTTAAGTGTCACAATCTTTTAAGTGTAAGTATTTGAAATCTGTGGGTAACCATCCAGGCTTTCCGGAGGGAACAGTCTGATGAGCGAACAGCAGAGGGCAAACGCAGCCTGCACACTGCAGCTGCAGCACTCGGTGCTGGGAGCTTCCTGGCCCCAGTTTCTGCCAGGGCAACCCAGGAGAGCAGCAGGTGCCACCTTGGACAAAGACACCGTGGACTGGGAAGCAGCAGCAAAACTTTCATGACAGCAACGATTCGCTTTCCTTTTCATTTTCACTCTTTTCACGGAGCATCTGATGGATTCAATGGGCTGCAATATCCTGGACTGAGGCCTGACAATGCATTTCTTACAACCCCGCAAAATTATGGCTGCAAATAACCTAAAACACATTTATTCCTGCCCCACTTACTGCTTTTGGGGGTTGAAGTTCAGTGAGCACCCCAAGAAAAGGCTCTGCGTCCTCTTCTCCCACCCCACTGCAGAGCAGAGCGAACTGGGTGCTGTTCAATCAGCATTTTGCTTTATATTGAATCTGACTCCTTTTTCTGGTTTATATCTTCAATTATTTGTTCTTTCTTCATAGCTCTACAGATCTGCTTCTAGCAGCAATGTCAGGATTGTGAGTGCTGGTTATTACTGGAAAGCACTCAGAGGGTGAGGCGAGACACTGGCACCACATCCTTTCACGCCCACGGATCCCTGTGGTCTCCAAGAAATCCTCTTGAAGAATCAGACTCAGCCTAATCTAATAAATGTCCCTGCTCAGAGCCTGTGCTCAGATATCTCCAGCAGTTCAGCTTTTCGAGTCTAACCAAACAAGGAATTCCTGAGCTGCAGACTGGAGTCTCAAAGTTCCCGTTTCAAGCTGTTCCAAGCCAACGTTCTGGCCTGACTAGAGGGTGCAGTGCTGGGAATGCAGAGCCTGTCCAAGAGGGGAGCCACAGCTATTCCTGGTGCACAAGTGATAAGAGCCCTAATTGCAGTCTCGGGGCTCAGGGGCAGCCGCTGTGCCAAGGGAACCTCAGAGAGGGGAGAGAGCACAATGTGCAACCTCAGCAGTGGGAGGGCAATGCTCAGGGAAGGTTTGGGAAGATGGGAAGCTGTGACAGCAGCCAGGAAAGCCCAGGGCTGGTCCTGGCCTGCTGGGATGGTGGAAGAGCCAAGTGGAGCAGGAATGCCTGTACTGTGACAGGCAACGCTTCCCCGGTCCCTCAGGTCGGACTGGCGTCTATTTTGGCTCCGTATTTTCTCAGCAAGCTGTTGGAGCTGACAAGAGCCAGGAGAGTGACAGATTGCCACTGTGTTATGCTGCACATCTTGGAGTGTTAGACCACAAATCTGCTGAGAGATGAAGTGAAACCCTATTGCTGGGCCAAGTCCCACTTCTGCAGCGTGTGAAACTCCCAAGTCAGGGAGCCAAGTGTGAGCTGAGGCAAAGAGCAGCAAATCCATCAGGATTTCTATTTTAGATCTGTATGAGTGTAATGAGCCAGCCGTGTACAGCTCTGTCCTGCTGACTGCACAGCTCCTGTCAGCACAGAACCAAGGCAGGAACAGGCCCCAGGTTTTCACTCCTATGGCATTTACGGTGCATCAGCCCCCAAACACTGAATTTCCCCTACAGAGATACTCCAACTACCACCCACTCATATCAGACAGCAGGCTATGGCATATTCAGAGGAGGTTTTACAAAAGGAATTTAAGCTTTTTCTGGAAAGGATATTGCAGAGTTTCTCATCTAAGAACCTGCCAAGGGAGGTGCAGCTGACCCCCCCACGGGGTTATCCCACGGGGAGCACATTGTCCGGGTGTGAGTCTTTCCCAACCAGCACTTCCCACTTGCACACACGATGGTGAACGGGGCAAGAAGTGCCCAGCTCTGCCACACTGGGGCACTCAGAGCTCCAGTGTGGATTTCTGGTGTTTTTGCAAGGCAAAGGTGAGTGGCTCAACCCTGTATGAGGCTGTTCGGAGTCCAGAGGTTTGTTTGACATGGACTCACCTCCCAGAAGCTTCAGTTTCTGCTGCTGTGCATTGTCACTGTTTAGGAAATATTTCACCCAGTAACCCACTAGGTCTAGCAAAATTCAGGAAGTGCAGATGTATGTGAACCAAACCCAGAAATCCCTCCTAAGTCTCAGTTTTGAAATTTTTGCACCCTCCAGGCATGCTCCAAGAATCTTACAAACAACCCACAGCTCTGGCAGACACACTCCTGTACTCTCCTGCTGGTTTGCTCCCTGTGCCTGGCTTTGTGGGAGTGTTGTGAGTTCCCTCATTTCTGGGAAACACGTCCAGCTAAAAGGAAAGAAAATGGTATTTCTTTGTTGATTTTTTTGACTATGCGGTTTTCATTGTAAACCATCTTCACAGCAATTCTCAGTCAGCAAACAATCGAAGCCCGAATCTAGACTTGGATTGCAAGCTGGATGTGACATGAATTTTGTAGCAAGCATATGGAGGGAAGAGGCAGCTGATAAAAAAAGCAAGTGCACTGCTCTTGGACAGCCAAGGCCCCAGTCCTGCACCCGCTGGAATCTCTGACAAAACACCACCTGAAGTTAAAAGGGACAAAGATGAAGACCCTTCATAAATTGGGATTTGATTCGAACCTGCAAGGAGCTTAGGGGACCACTACGCTTTGAAGTCATTCTTAACAGTACTCACCATCTCTCAAACCAGCAGCATAATGAGGCTGAGACAAATGGGCTGCCCCATTAATGGTGCCATGTCACAGTTCCTGAGATAAGACACAAATCTCTTCCTCCACAGGTAACGTTGTGAGGTATCAGTGTTCACGTAAAACACCCGGAGACAGGGGAGGACTCCGATTTTTGCTGGTACCACTGATAACATTTCTCCTTTTGAGTTTTTCAGTCCTAGCAGATGAAATTCCTAATTCCTTCCCACGTTGCTGGGAAGCAGCAGAACCTTTCCCCACGGGCTGTGCCATCCCCTCAGTGACTGAGTTGCACTGAGTGCTGAGAACAGCTCGGATGCAGGTGGGAGGCTGCCACGAGGCTGCCCAAGCTCAGGGAAGGATTTGCTGCAGCAGAGACACGCTGCCTTTGCTTGGCTGACAGCCAGAAACGCAGGGGAATATCAAGCTTGTATTTTCCTACTGATGTCCTAAAGTAACAGGAGTAATGTGTGTCAGGATAGAACCAGACCTCCAGAATATCTGGATGTTGTGCTGGCTGCCAAGTGGTGTCTGGCAAAGGGCAAGTGTTCTCTTGATGTGCTAAAATACAGATCCATCATCCAGTTATTGGGGGAAAGTGTGTTAAGATAGGAAATAGCTATCCATGGCCCATTTGGGCTTTTTTCCTATCAATAGGAGACTATGTGAATGGAATCTGAAGTGAAAAGGTGGGGGGGGGCTGCCTGCACTGTGCAGTGGAATGTGGGAGAGCACAGGATTGCCATGGAAACCCGCTGTAGTAAACGGGGCTCTCTCCAGCTGCAGGAGAGGATTTATGGTGCCAGGCCAGGAGTGGGCAATTTAAATCACCAATCCACAGGTGAAACGGCACATTTCCCTCCACCTTGTCTCCCTGCACTGCAAAGTGAGAAAGGAAGGGTACGTGGGTGGTGAGAATCACAGTACAGAGTGATGAGGTGTCTTAAAGCCTGACCTAAAACACTCAGGAGCTGATGCAAAGATTCTTGTGGATTTTGGTGGGGGCAGGAGCAGCCCCGTGTTCCCTGTGCCCCAAAGCAGAGCAGCAGGCACAATACCTGTGCCCAACAACCTCAGAGGGGTGAGAAGCAGAGTCCATTCCCTGCTTGCATAACCCACGGATGGGAAAGCCCACAGCTCAGGGATGCTCCCAGTTTGTTCTTTTGGTTTGCAGCCAGGGAAGAGTCCATCTGGTAAAAGCCCCCAAACCAGGCCTGTTACACCTAAAAGTGAGACAAAACGTGCTGTGAGCCCCAGGCCTTGCTCTGTAACAAGGGATCAGATAAGTGGGGAACGATTTACTGTGGTCAGATGCCCCCATCTATTGACACTCAAGCACAGTGATCTATAGAGTGCTGTGAGACAGCAACAACATTATTTTTGCAGTGCTGCCTTCATCACCATTTATTACCAGCTCCTGAGTGCCTGAGTCCATAATTTCCCAGATCAGACACCACTCATCTGTGTGATCCAATCCCCAGCTGAGGGCAGTGGTTAAATCTGACTTCTGTGGAACGACCATGGGGCCAGGGTGGGCTCGAGCTAAGTTTAACTAATTTGCCTTGTTGTCATACCTTGTAAACCTCAAAATCTCCTGATTTACCATGGCTCAGTGTGACTGCATTGAAATACGCAGGTTGCCACACACCTGGGTATATTTGTGTCACTAAATGTAAGAAGGAAAATTCCTCTGGAGCTGGAAAATGCAGAGTCCTTGGTGGCAAAGCCTCAGAGCTCTGTGCACTCCCTGAGGGTGGTTTAGTGTGCTCCACAGCTTTTTCTTCACATGCTAATTGTTCTGCTTCAACCTTTCAGCAAGGCATCAAACAGCTACCAAGAATGGCAAGATTTAGCCTCTTCCTTCAACAAGAATGATATGTTCAAAATCCAAACAGTCCAATCAAAATCTGGGAATTGGGTCCTCCTGTCCTTACCTCTGCTGCTGCCTGTTTTGAGCCCTGCCCACACAGCAGATGCTGCCAGCCAGAGTTCCACTTCCCTGCTGCATTTATTCCTCTCTGGAGCGCTCTCCTTGGGCCTTCAGCTTTTGAAATCCCTCCTTCCACCTTTCAGCTCTTTCTATCTACTCAGCAATTTGCAGGGCGTTAATCTCAGCCCTGGCATCAGAGCTGCTCTGCCCAGGCCCAGCTGGGACACCAGCACGACTACCAGAGATGGAGGAGCTTTATAAATCCCCCTTGCTAAGAACAGTCCCTGGGGTCGCTGACCCTCTGCTCATAAATTCACCTGGTTCCCCTGGATTATATTTGTTTCACCACTAAATGCCAATCCAAAACAGTGTCAGTGGAGAAGCAGCAGGCTAAGCCAACACAACAGGCCGTCTCCTGCCTTGTTACGCTCCGTCAAGTCAGGTTGCCCTCAGATTTGCTGGAGTTTCATTCCTGCTCTCCCCTGGGATGCCAGGCAGCAGAGTCATTTAACCCAAGATCATTTATGACTGACTGGAATTTGTTTGTCTGGTGCTCTTTTTTTTTTTCCCCCCCTCTGTCTCTTCAGATAATAATGCAAACCAACAAAAATATTTGCCTTATTATTGACAAAATGAATCTATATGGAGCTAAGTGCAAAGGAAAATAGATAGCAGTGCCTGCCCATCTCCAATGGAAAATAAAGCATATGTTGAAGGCTCGATTCCCTGCTGATGTGAAGTGGTGCAGCCCCGTGCCAGCAAGCAGAGCTCTCCCAGTTTATGTAAGCAGGGAAGCTGACCCCGAGGAGTTTCTGTTTGCTTGCAGCAAGGGGTGGGCGTGGTAGAGAAACAGCAGATCCTGGACACCTGGAAATGATGGGTATTTAGGGGCTGAGCCACTGGGAGCAAGGAGTGCCAGCGCTGTGCAAGAATTTGGTAGGAAAACGTGGACTCGATTAATTTCTCTGGTAGGAAGGTGTTGAGTTTGTAGAGACCAAGATCCAGGCGGGGGAAGTGTGCTGTCCTGTCACAGCCCGGACTGGAAGGGTTCCCACATGCCCCTTTTTGGTTTCTATGACAACATCATTCGGCTCTGGAGTGAAAGTCAAAAGCAGCAGCCAAAAAGCAGCAGTCAAAAGGAGGGAGGGACACTGCTCCGAGGAGCCACCGCCTCCACTGCCTTTGCTTTCCCGAGGAAAAGAGAGGGGATGGAGGTTGCAGACACAGACTAACACTGCTCTGCCAGTCCCAAACCTCTCCCTCAGAACCTGGACTGCTCTTTCCCAAGGGGCCAGCGCAGCCTGGGGGCTGCAAACAACAAAGGACACAAATGTTTGATCCCAATGGCCACTTGGACAAAACGTTCCCGTTCATTTCCCACCCCCGGGCCATGCAGGCTGTTAATCACCCACGGGATCGATACACCACAAACACGCTGGGATTTGCCAAGCCGGGGAAAATATCAAATATCGGTAGATAACCCTGATCAATGGGTAAAACGAGAAGAGTGTTTTCACAGCTAACAGGGCAGACTGTCTAATTAATGATCTGGCATAACGCAAACACTCGGTGAAAGCTGCATCAGCCCCAGAACTCGTGTTTGAACTGCAGCATCTTTAACCACCGTTCTTCCAGACACCACCTCACGCAGGCTGCACTCTGCTCCTAAAACGTTAATTGTGCCGCTGTTTAACTACTTGCATTTAAAAATCACCTCTTATTTCCAGACCGAATTTGCCTCGCTGCAAGTTCTGGATGTGCCACTTTCTCCTAGACTAAAACACTTTCCATTCCCAGAAAACTTCTTGTCTATAAAGCTAACTCTCACCTAAGATAAGGTCAGACTTCAAAATTCATTTAAATAAATGGAACCAATTCACCTGCCAGTTTTGCATCACTCCTGTAGGTGATACTCACAGTCTTGGCTGCAGTGTTGCTTTGGGGTCTTACACTTGGTTTGGCAGCTCCCAGTACCCCCATGGCCTTTTCACAGCCCCTTTTTCAGCTCCCAGTACCCCTATGGCCTCTCACAGCCCCTTTTTCAGCTCCCAGTACCCCCATGGCCTTTTCACAGCCCTACCAAACAAACCAATCCCACCTCTCCCATTAATTGTTACTGTTCTAAATCCCCTTTTTTTTAACACAAACTTTACCACTAACATCTTCCTACTCACTCTCTAGATCATTGATAAAATGTGGATTGATGAAAGTGTTGGATTACACTGTACCAAGAGTAAATCCTTTTGGACACACTAGAAATTCCTTCATCAGATAATTACTTTTTGATGCATGTTACTAATTTTTCCATCCATTTAAAATAAGCTACATTGATTTTTTTTTTTGAGGGTACTATTTTTAACAGAATGTCATGCAAGATTAAGGCAACTGCTTTGCAGAAGTCTAAATCTATTATGTCAGCAGAATTATCTTTATTAACTGAAATTATATGAAAGATTGCTTGTTTGATGAACAGTTTTCTGAAGCCAGGGATTAACATTCCACAGCCCTTTTGACTGCATCCCATATTAGCATTGAGCCAGTGTTAGATTGATGAGGTACTTGGGTAATCCCACTTTTATTCTGAGATATTTGATAAAATCACAGCATCACAGATGGGTTTGGGCTGGAAGGGACCTTAAAGCTCATCTCATTGCGACACTAGACACCCTCCATGATCCCAGGCTGCTCCAATCCCCGTCCAGCCTGGGCCTGGACACTTCCAGGGATCCAGGGGCAGCCACAGCTTCTCTGGGCTCCCTGTGCCAGGGCCTCCCTACCCTCACAGGGAAGAATTTCTTTGGGCCTTTGAAACTCTCTCTGTGTTCTTTGCTCAAAAATCAGCATCAATGCTGTCTTCCAGTTACCAGTCCTAAAATGAGAATTTTTTCTTTTGGAAAATGCTGCTGAATGTTGCTACACTATTGTCCTAACATTCTATTAGAATGCTGAGAACAGTCTTACCTTCGAGTGCAAGAAATGTAGAAAAATGGGGATAAACTGAGCAGAGCTGAGCTGTAAATGGTGGTATTTTTGCACGGGCTTTCATTGCTAATTAGGAACTCGATGGGTTCAGACCTGAGCCTGTGGTTTGATCAGGAATTGGCGATAACCAGAGCGTGCTTCCTGTCACCACATGCTGGTTTGGGGACTGGAGGGGCTCTGCTGCAGGAGCCTCGGTGACCTTGTGGTTGGTGACAGAGTCACCTCGCCAGCAACTGCAGCTCCGCCTGCCTCTGATTCACACAATCGTTGGGAGTTAAATAGAAACAAGTTCCACCCTGAGTGTTGGGAAAGCACTTGCAGAAGCTTGACTGAATAATGCAATTACACGGCAAATATTGGCGATCTGTTTAAAAACAAACCCAAACATGCTTGTAATTAATGTCATTACCGACAGTTACAACACAAAGAGGAAATAAAGGCCCCTTCAAAGGTGAAAAATATGTATTTCTCCCCCTGGGCTTTCAATTCTTAAGGCAAGATTACTCTTTATTTCAGTCAATGGCAACAGGAGGTTTTCCCGGACTTCCAGCAGAAGAAATTGGGGTTTTGTCTGTTGACTCTCGGAAATTGAAGTTGGTTAAACAAACCCACTGCCAACACTGTAAACAGAAGCTGATCATGACTGAGCTCTGGGATATTTGTCTGAGCGATAGAGTTTTGATGAGGTGCCTCCAAGAAAAGCTCCCTGGTACTGCCATCAAGGCTTCCAAGGCCAGAAAATCCAGCATGCTTCTGGTGAGCCCCAAGAGAGCCTCCCACCACCCCGCTGAGGTCTTGGTTGAAGCTCCTGTGGAGCAGGCACCACCAGGCTGTTGAATTCTCCTGCAGGAGCAGAAGAGCTGCTCCCAGGCAGTGAGGGGGGGTGGGAATTTAGCAAAGGATGAGAAAGAAGCAGAGGTGTTCCCCGAGCATGTCCAGCTTGCTGCAGACATCACTGGGGTGCCAGGGCGAGCTGGTCCAGGGTCTCTCAGGAAACTGCATCCAGAGGGCACGGAGGAGGTTGGCACGAGGCAGAACTCTGCCACAACACACATCAGCTCCTGTGCTTGAAACTTGGCAAGTTCAAAAGCCTTCCCAGGCACTCTGTACAGTCATTCTGCTCCGAGGTAAAGAGCAGGATTTCAGTGGAAGAGGAGCTGCTGGGTTGTGGATCCAGGGGATAGATGACATTAGCACAAAGGCATCAGGACAGTCCCCTCTGGCCTCGCCTAAAAAATCCCCATCTCCCCAGCAGGCCAGTGCCAGGCCACAGGGTTCCATTTCCTCAAACTCTACAGGGTTGGGAGCAAGGGCATTTTGAGAGTCTCTTGCTATTTATTTAATGAAAGCATTTTCAGTCAAGCTTGAAAGCTGAAGGAAGCAGATGAGCTCTGTGGCTTTGTTTGCCTCCTCTGAGGCCCAGAGGAGCACTAATGAGAAGGAAATGCAGGGACATCAGAGACACAGGATGTATAAATATGCACAAAGCAAAGGCCAGATCCTCAGGTGCACCCAAACACGAGGGGATGTAACTGGTGAGAACCATTAAGGTCTTGATGTGCGTTTTCAGTGCTGTACCAGCAGAGAGGGGTGGGCAGGAGGGTGGAGGAGGAAAGGTAAGAACCCACTGGCTGTGCTCCTGCCCAGGTTCTGGGAAGGGCTTGCATCCAGCTGCCCAACAGGAACCTCACCCACCCCCAAACCGGGCAGCTGAGCTCTCCTGAGCCCCAGAGGGTCTCTGTGCTCAGCAGCTGTTGCTGTTTCAGGAGTGCCTGCACACAGCTGAATTATTCAGAGGAGCTCATTACTCAGAGCTTTTCCTGAATGTCTGTGCTCCAAGAGGTTTTAAAAAGAGACAATCACAGTCAGCAAAACAAGTCCTCGCTCTCAGATGATCCTCTTTATTTCAGGTATGAATAATATTCCTGGCTGTGAGTCTCTATTACAGGTTATCTGCAGATTGTAATAATCTTTTGTGCTTCTACTTCGGAGATAAAATAATGGTTCCTCACTGAGTCCTTCCCTCTGATCAGAGGAGTTTTGTTGCCTTAGGACCAGACTCAGTGGAAAGAAGGATTGTGAAAGCCCTTGAAAACTGTAATTTCTTTCCAGGTCCTGAAAAAGCAGCTGTGTGGCACAGCAGTTTTATTTGGACCTGTTCAGTCTTTCAGAAGCATGGAGGGTTCTGTTTCCCAAACACAGACATCGAAACTTGTTCTTAACTTGTTGTTTTAAGTAAAGGAATAGCTAAGCACTCCTGCTGAAACCCACCCCTGCTCCCTCCCCACTTTCCTGCCTGGCTCTGGGCTGCTCTGAGGAGGATGTTGTTGCAACTCATGCAATCATGCTTCATGAAAATCCCAAAGCCAAGGCAAATGTTCCTGGTTCAGACAGGCCGTGTGTGGCCCTGATCTGCACACCAGCCCTCAGACCCTCCATGGGCATTTTTTATTATTCCCTTTGCCCTTCACAAAGCCAACTCCTCTCTTACCCATCTTCTCACCGCTGTCAGGCTCATTCAAACTCCTGTGCTCACAGCTCAGTGACACATTAAAGGTCTCCAGCCATTGTTCCTTCCCCAGGAGGGAGAGGTTAAAGTTATTTTGTTATTTCTACTTTACAAACTGGCATGAGGCAGCACCAACAGTGATGTTCCACAGGAAAGCAGTCCTGGCCAAGGCTGCCCATCATCCCCTCCCTTCCAGCTCTGTGTCCCTTGCCTGGTGCCTGGGGAAGAGGATCCAGCTGAAAAATACCCACTGTGAGCTCTCATCTCCTGCACACAAAGGAAGTTATACCCACTGGGGTATTTTCTTCTAAAAACTTACTCGAAGATAAGTTTATCTCCATCTAAATTCACGGCTGTGAAACTGATATAAGGCAAGACAAAGTTTCTTCAGTTTTGCTGTGTGGTTCTTTTTTCGGCTGGTTTGAACCCAGCACTTCTTTGCAGGCTACGTTTAGAGGGATTTAGGAAATGGAATGCAGGACAACAGCAAGGTGCTTTTGGAACCTGCCAGCTTGAGAAAAAAAAAGACAGTGCAAAGTTTGGTGATTAATCACAGCTATTGATTAAAGAAAGAGAAGACAATTACGGTGCCTGTTCTGTAGTGATTTCAGCTGGGGTCTGTCAGCTTCGGAGTCCGAATTGCAGAGCTCTTTTTGCACACAAACCCCAGCAGAGGCCCCCAGCAACCCATTCCATGAGCTGCAGGAAAGCTGCTGTGCTAATTAAGATGAGTCTTTGTGTTTTGGAGGGAGTGCCTGGCTCTGGTGTGTCTGGATGATGAAGACATGGAGGCAGCGGAGGGATGTTCTTGTGTCCTGGCAATTCTTCAATGATTGGCAAAATTTACTGCTGGCTTGCGTCTCGCTGTCTTCCCTTGAGCTTTCTGTGCCTTCCTGCTCTCAAGGCTGTCTCTTCCAAGTGGAAGGAAATATGGCAATAGTCGGAGCTCTTTCATCTTGTGTTGTGATAGCTTTGGGTATCCATTTATAAAAGAAATGTTAAAAAACTGCCCAAGAAGTCTTAAGGATCCTGCAATCCTATTCCTTAGAGCTGTGATTCTGCCTGTGTTTGTAAGTGAAGGTGTAGAGACACTCAGGAGCTGGAAGGAACAAGATTTTGAGCCTCAAGATTGCAGAAACAAAAGATGTTGGAGGTGCAGAGGTGCATAAGGTCGAAGGAAAATGAACCCTGCATTGCCTTTGGATTCTGGCCCGGCTGTGTTGCACTCTGCCCTGCTCTTCAGGATCCACTCCTCCTTTTTTCCATTCTGCAGCAGCCCTTTTAAAGCCTAAAGATTCCAGCTCCACTTCTTGATCTTATCTGCACCGAACAAATCAATTCTCATACCTTTCTCTCGTAGGTCACACTTGTCACATTCGTCCGGAGCCTCTCAAATTGCTCCAGGTCCTTCCCAACACATGACACGATGTGCACACAGTTCACCAGAGGAATTAGTGGCATTTCTGAAGTACTGGGGTTTCTTTCTCTCTGTACTCATATAATTTTCCTGTTCCATTGCAGCTGAGCAATGGATCCGAGTTGTGGCTGTGGTCCAAGTCCTTGCAGGGAGCTCCTTGGCATGAACATGTAGGGTTAACCAAACCCAACTCACAGCAAAGTAATTGAATTATTTCATCTAATGAATTCAAATCTATTGTGACCTATTTGCCACTTGTACAAGAAGAAAGAGAGGCTGAGTTTGTCGGATGATAAATTATCCATTGCAAATTCATGAGTTTGAAGGCCAGAGGGGACCATTATGCTCATCTCAGTCTGACCTCCTGCACAACCCAGGCCCTGGAATTTGACCGAGCCAGTCCTGTGTCATTAACGTGTGGGTGACCCGCTTGCCCAGAGCTCTGTGGAACACCATAGATCTGGCTGCAGCCCAAACTGGAAGCTGGCCTCTTCCCTCCTTTCCCTTGCTCTCCTTTCCAGCATTGTTTCTCTGAAGGGCAATTCCTCTGCCTTCCCACACTCGCTGAATGCCAGCCCAGCTCTGGGGCCCAGCTCAGCTCGGCATCCTCAGTGCCTGGGGCTGAGGAAGGGCTGCAGCAGCAGCAGCAGCACAAGCTAGGTGCCATCTTTTGCACTAATGTCCTTGTCTGGAAGAGGGGGGAGGTATGGACAAACGTCCCCTCTGAAGCACCAAAATCTCTCAGGGCTGAACAGCCTCATGTTTCCAGGGCTTCTGAAAAGCTGCTTTGCACCAGGATGTTTGCTGCTCTCTGTGAAACCACAAACCTGGGTAAAAACTGGCTGGTGTCAGGCACAGAGTCCGAGCCTGGCCCTTCCAGTGGGGATTCTGTGGCTGGTTACTCAGGAGTGCAGAGAGATTCCTTCTTTTTGGGATGTTAAGGCACTCAGGGCGGCACCACACCTCCCTGGGTCAGGAGACAGCTCTCAGCAGGATGGTTTCAGCTTTCTCTGCTGTGGTTTATCTATTGAATTGAGGCTACTCCTAAGCTGAGACACAGACACAGGTTGGTTTATGGGTTTTTGTTTTGAATTTAAATGCCCAATCAATTAGCTCTTGGGAAAGACGCTTTTGTGGTTTGCTAGTGGGGTGTTATTGATGACGTTTTTTCCTGAGCAGGGTTTACTTCTGAGAGGGGTTTTGAGCAGGTCCCCAGGGTGAAACAGCCCAGTAAATAGGCATGGCTCTGCTTTCCCTCTGACCACAGGGTTCTGTGTGGGCACAGCAAGCTGCTAGAACCTGGGGAAAGCCACAGTTCATAGCTGTGCTTCTTTGGGGGGTGGAGGGGTCTGTGATGATAATGACGTTTAATTTGCTGTTGCTGGCTAAGTGGCCCTAACTTTCAGACAGGTTCCTGCTGGGTGACCAACTCCCTAACTTTTCCAGGAGCACCTCAAGCCTTGGAGAACAGAGGGAGCTGGATGTAATGTTTAAGATGACCTGCGTCCTTCTCTAGGTGTCTAGGTGGAAATAAACATTTAAGGCCCCAAGGTCCAGCAGGACGGAGTTAACTGAAAGAAACTGCTGTGGGCTGGAGGGAAAATCTCTTTTCCTGGTGGATTCCTCACTACCAAAGAGAGCAGTCTGTGGCTGGCACAGCCCTGCCGACCCAGCACAGCAAATGCAGCCCTGCCAGGTCCTTGCTGCTCGTCCTGGCTGCCTCCAGGTGCAGACACTTTCGAAGACAAAAGGGCTTTGGCCAAGCCAAACCCGAGACTCATTACGGCTTTCAGCAGCTCCACCTGGTCAGAAATCAGCGGTGTTACTCCGCTTCGCCTGGGCGATAACGCGCAGGTGTGGTGCCCGCACCTCGCCGCGTGTCTGGGGCCGCTCCCAGGTGAGCGGCGAGGCACGGCCGGGGACGTCCCCGGAGGGACGAGGAGGATCCGCGCTGTGCCCGGAGGCACCGAGCCCGGGGCCGCGCTGCCCGTCCCGCGGCGGGACCCGCCGTGCCGGGCGGGCGGGAGGGAAGGGAGGCAGGCCGGGTGACATCAGCCGGAGGAGGGGCCTGCCCGCGAGTTTCTTTGCTCGGTGCATCACTTCCCGGCGCTGCCATACTCCGCTGCCCGCTCCCCCGCCGCGGGGCCGGCGCCCATGGCGAGCCCGCCCGGCGGGGACAGCCCGGGCTCGGCCGCCCGACGCTTCTACTCCAGGTGAGCCCGGAGCGGGGAGAGCCCGGCCCCGGAGCTGCGCCCAGCAGCGAGCCCGTGGAGCTCCGGGGACAGCTCGGTCCCTGGGGACAGCCTGGCCCCGCAGCTGCGCCCGTCCCCGAGCCCCGGGAGCGCAGCGGGGTCGCCGCGGAAGGAGGGAGGGAAGGAGGGAGCGCTCAGCCGTGGGGAGCGAGGAGCTGTTGCACGGGTGGGGATCCGGCCGGAGTAGAGTGAGAGGAGCCGGGGAGGGCGCGGCGCTCCCTCCGTGGGGCAGCTCCCGCTCGTGGGTGCTGGGAGCCGGCGATGCTCCGGTGGGATCCTTGGCACCGGCCTGGAGCGAGCGGCTCCGCCGCTGGAGGAGGGTGATGCTCAAAGCGCCTCGGCTCTGGGCAATCGCATGGGAGGCTCCTGATCGCACTGCAGAGACTTCAAGTCTCAGCTTTAAAACTGGGCGCTACGGAAATTCGCACAGGGCTGGAAGGAAAAAAAAATAGCTCCGGGCTGTTTGGCGTTCATGGTAATGCCGTATGTTGCCCATTCTCTTCGTTTAGATCAAAAATGGAAAAGACTAAACCTAAAGAAGACTAAATGAGTCACTTTGAGGCCTTACAGCGTTGTTCATGCTGTTCACCATCGTTTTGTTTTACCTCTCCTCTAGCAGTCTGAAGTGGAGGTGGTGCAGTAGCTGGACTAGAGGGCTAAAAAAGCCCAAGAATGCTTGAAGTGTATGGGATACAGTAGCTTTTCATCAATTCTCTTTGCATGCTCTGCAATAATTAGCACAGCAGCTAGTGGGTTGTCTCATTTAATGAGTGCTGGTTCATTAGGGCAGCAGGTGTTTCTTGGTGATGTTGCACTGTGGAGCAACTCCAGGGGAAAAGGAGGAAGCAGAGTTGATATCATTGCTCTGCCTGCTCTGGGCGAGCTAAAGCTGTGGAAAAGCCTGCTGGATTTTAACCAAACTCGGGCTTCTTCTTTTTTTCCTTTTTGTTTTTCTTGGAAACTTTTTGGGGATGAGATTTTGGTCACTTTTGCAAAGGAAATTTTAGTGGGAAGCTGCTTGTCACAAATGTGTGCCTGCACATGAACACTGCTCCCAGCTGCTGGTGAAGACAGAACAGAAGAGAAATGGGAAGCATGTCTCCTGTGGCTTATCTGGGTGGCTCTGGCAGGGCATGTGGTTTTAAAAGTCTCTGCTGTGCCCTTTAGGCCTTGAAAGCAGGTGCTGGTGGAGCCTGTTGTCCTTACTCCTCTGTGAGATAAGTGGTAATTTAGTTTCTTCCTTAACTTAATTTGTATTACAGTGCAGAAACTTCAGGGTGAATTCAGTGCCTCTCTCTGGTGTGATGGGTGGAACTTCAGGTGGTTGTTTGGGTTGTAAAGCTGTAGTCACTGGTACCAAAATCTTAATATGTGGGGGGTTTTTTTGCCTGGGAGCATTAATTGAGGCATAAGAACTGCAAAGGTACCTGTGCAGGCAGGGAGTGCTAGACCCCTTATCTGGAGAGCTGGGGGAGATGTATCCCTTCTAGGAAATGGGGACGGGTGGGGAGAAGCTGCCAAAAATGAGAGTGTGTATTCATTTTATTACATCCCTAAGTGGTTCACTAAATTCAGCCCCCTCCTAAACAAAGGCATGTGCTCAGTTGTGCTGGCAGCAAATAATCCGGGTGCTGACTGGGCCAAACATCTCTGTTTAGAGACTGAAGTCAAAACTTCTGCTACAGCAGCCACACGCCACAAACCAGGGTGTTTCTGCCTCTGTCCATCAGCCCCTGCTCACCTTTCCAATGCCATTTGCTACACAGAGCTGTTAAGTCTCGAGGAGGACTTGTTGGAAGTCCAGGGCTTTGGAAGCTGTGACTCTGCAGGGCTGGTGTGTCTGTGGGGGTCAGCTCGTGGTGTTGGGCATGGGGTCACTGCTGGGGCTCGTTGGAATTGCCCAGCTCTGTGATTGTGCTCCTCAAATTCGAGCAGAGCGAGTTCTGTGTGAGCCTGAGTTACTGCTTTACCTTCCGTGAGGTTTTGGGCTGGTGCTAATTTGAGTGCATTAATTCGGCTGTGTGTAACCTCTGAGGACTCGTTGGGCAGAACAGGGGTTGTAGGAGCTGTGCAATAGCTGCTGGCAGCAGCTGTCCTGCTCTTCCCCACTGCTGCAGGTGCTCTAATTTGCCTTTTTGTGCTGGTTGGCTGATCCTGAACGCGTAGGAAGCACCAAATCCATCAAATGGTTCCCCTGGACTCTGGAGAGTGACAAGCTCACGCTGAGGACAAGTCCACCAGTGTCCAGAGAGCTCCCCTGCATTTGGCCCCTTGCTTTTAAAAGGCCACTCTGGAGATTTCTGGATCTGGGAGGGAGATGTGGACATGTCCTGGGGAAGCCATCACTGTGCTGCACTGGCATCGTGGAGATGTTATTGATCCCACACAGAAAGAACATTAGATAACGCTGCAATCAGCCCAGAAATGCATTAATCTGGCCTGAGAACTCAGATAAAAGCGCACCTTGTTCCTCCCTTTCCCTTCCCTTGCTCTCTGTTCTCCCGCAGTCTCTGTTTTCCAAAGCACTCCTGGCTTTTGTGATGTTTACAAACTTTCCTTGATTGTGTCACAAACAGTCCCCATCTCACTCATTAGTGTCACCGCGGCGAGGACCTGACCTGAATGAGCATCGGGCAATTAGAGAGAGCTCTGAGCACCACGGAGCTCTGAGAGGGGAGGCTCCTTCCTCCCGTTCTGATGGGAAAACTGGCATGGAAGAATTGCTGGCCTTCTGACATGGAAAGCAGCGAGAGAGGGCACAGCTCGGCGTGGTGGTTGAGGCAGAGTAAACTGGTGTTTGCAAAGCCAATTGGGCAGAAAATCTGCTACGGGGGTGAACCTGTGTCTGGAATGGTTCCTGTTTGTTTTGTGTGGATCCAAGGGGTATCAATACCATGGAATACTTCGATATTTTCCTTGCTTCTTGTAAAGTAAACCTGCACAACTTTTAAATCTGGACTTTACAGGAGGCTAACAGCTCTTTTCTTTCCGAGAGGTGGTGGTTAATTGTATCTGTTCGAGGTGAAAATTAGCACCAGCAGCAGTGCTGAGTTTGGAAAAGTGCAATCAGCTTCCTCTGTGGGACTGGGAAAGGGCTCAGGTGCGCTGCCAGAAAGCTGGGAATGACCATTTGGTCTCTGTTTAGCCCGTAGATTAAACTTGAAATTGCTTGATTATTACATTTGTGAATGCTAGTTCAGAGGTTTCTGAAAGATTCTGATTTTTCTTCTGTTGGTCCCTGCACTCAATCTCCACCAGGCAGAAGGATGTGTAAAACAGGACAAGCATTTCTAGAACAGCTGTGCTGCATAATAGGTGGCCTGAGCAAAAATTATACGATAGCTTAGCAGGCAGGGTTGGCTTTATTGAGATCTGTTTTGGGATGTTTTGAACAACTCACTTGTACTTTCAGCTCTGGCGAGTCGTGTGGTCATCCCAATGTGGAGCCAAGCAGGACACTGAGTGTCTGCCAGAGCAGGGAGAGGGATCCTTCTGGGCAGACCTGGGATTGGGGCTTGGTGTTTTGCAGGTTTCCCCAGGATTTTGGGCATCCTTTCTGATCCTGCTTTGCCTCTGCCCTGTAGGTGCTGCTGCAATGCAAACACTTCTTGTCCTCAGGGCGTTAATTGGACTCTGTGCACTTGGGAGTGGAGCTGAGGTGATGCCCTGCCTTCTCCCTGTGCTGACTTGCACTTCACTGGTTCGAGTTCTGCTTGTTGTGCCTCTCCTGGGGTGAGAGCAGTCCCTCTGGATGCTTTATCCTGTGCCCTGTGCGGGGCGTTTGTCCAAGCAGACAAGAAAGAGAACGTTGTGCCTTGGCCACGTGTTTGTGGTTGTTCAGAGTTTGTCTCTGAGTCAACTGAAGTCAAATCAGTTTGTGACTCATGTATGGCCTGAGGACAGCCCTCAAAGCCAGTTCCCTGCAGGATAAATTTTAATAATCACACTAGAGCTGGGTCTGGAAGCAGCTGTGACCCTTCCCACCTGGAATGCTGGCTGTGCTACCCAGAGCTCCGTGCCCAGCTACTGAGGTGCCTTTTGCTACCCCTTGCATTGGCCACTGGATGCTTCCCTCTTGGGAAGGTGTCTCCAAGAGCTCACAGCCAGCAGGAGAGGCTGGAAAGAGTTCCTGTAACCAGCAGATTTGTGTTTGGATCGTGGTGACCAGGTGCAGGAGTTTTGTTCACTCCATGGGTGGTGGGTCCTGTTCTGGCTCCCGGTCCTGTCGGAGCTTTGGCTGGTGACTGCAGCATGAGCTGCTTCTGCCACAGGAAAATCTTGTGTGTGATTAATTTCTGTTTTCCTGGAGGATGTGGCCAATCAGGGATCTGCTGCCCCTTATTTTCGAAGTTAGGGGAAGCAGTGCCTGTTACACCAAGGGATGAAAACGTGTTATGAAAGCTGAGAAATAGATTTGTTATAGAAGAGTGATTTTTAAAATCCTTTTTGGCTCTTCCTCTCTTGAGCCAAATGCAGCTGGACCATGACCACTGTGGTGACAGGAGACAGGAACAGGCTGCACAGCTCCGCTGGCATTCCCCTCCTCCAGCTCAGTGATGAGTGTCTCAGACATTGGATTTTTTCCTGATATATTAATAAGCCACAGGGGAAAACCTTGCCTTGGTAGTGCCTTGAGGATGAGCGAAGTCATAGCCAGGAGCAGAAAGGCTTAAAATTGGATATGCTGGTAAAAGTCTGGGGAATCAGCTTCTCCCCTCACTGATCCAGGCCTCAGGCTTGGAGGGAGCATCTGCAGGGGGCAGATAGGAAGGGATTTTTTATGGACTGGCACTGATGGAATGGCTTAGTTTGTTAAAGGAAGCTCATCAGGATGGAAGGTCCTGCCTGGATTCAAACCCGTGGGGTGTGTGTGTGTGTGTTCCTGTTAAAGCAGGAGGTCCCCAGGTGTGCCCTGAGGGGTGACATTCCCACCTCTGGCTCTCTGTGCTTGGAGCTGGAGCGAGGGCAGGGGGTGGCAGTGCTGGTGTGGAACACAGGGTCCCTGCAGGGCCACCCTGCTGCCACCTGCCCTGAGGTGGGTCTGGGGTGACCCTGGCCTGTGTCCTGGATCACTTCACAGCCAAGGATTTCCCAGATGTGGCTCCCTTCATCTGTGCTGTTCTAACAGATCCCCAGGACACGACTTTGTCGCTGCTCTCTCTAGTTTGAGCTCTCCACAGAGCAAATGCTGCTCTGTCTCAAGCCTCATCTCCCCAGCTCTCGTGTTCCTGCCTTCCACTCTGTGTTCTCTTGCCTCCTCTCCAGCAGATCAGGCTTTCTGTTACTGGAGAACACAAACTGTATTTTTGTTGTGGCGTGTTGATTTCTTGCTCTCTCGTGTTTTCGCTCTCGAGGTGGTGTCCAAACTTGCATTCAGACTTGCTCGAAGAACAGGTTTGAATTCTGTCAGGTCTTACACTGCAAGAAGCCACAAGCAGCGAGTTTCTGAAAGTGGGGAGATGGATTTTGCTGAACTCTTGATGCTGTTCTGCTTTGAGAGCAATTTTAACTCCAAATTGCTCTCAGGTGTATCCAGTGCTGTGTCCCATCCCAGCTCTCTGTGCCCCTTTGATCAGCCAGCCCAGCTTCCAGAATTCCACTTCCCTGTTACAAAATCCTTTGCCAATCAAAGCCATGAAACCCAAATTCCTCCTGGTCTGGGCACAGAGGCTGAGTATCCCAACCACAAAGTGAATTCTGGGCCTGGGCTATTTATATTGTCAGTGGGAAAGCTTTTCACTGACCGAGCCGTTCCCTCCCTAAAGATAGTTTTAATTAAATGTTATTTGACAGATCTGACTTTCTAATTGGCTTAGGTTTAACTGGTATAAATGGGGTTTGGGGTTTTTTTCCACTGAAAGCTGAAGAAAGTAGGAATAATTTTGTAGGAAGGCTATTTGCATTCAGAGTCATGTCCATCTGTTGTTTAATGTAATAAGCTGATAGAGTGGAAAAAAAAAAAAAGCCAAAAAAAATCTCACAACCAGAAAGTCAACATCCCTGCCAGTGCTTGGTGAGGAGAAGGGGAAAGGGACACGGCTGCCTCTGCTTTGGAGCTCTCTAAACAATGCCCAGCAATGTTATGCAACTGCCTAGGGAAGGAAGTGAAAAATTATCATTACAGTGCAGTTTCAAGGGCAATATTAAATGAGCAATTTGCAGCCCTGTTCTTAAGTGACTTAACTCGCTTCTCCTGAGATAAAATTAACAGGGCTGGTTAAGGACAATAGCCACGACCTCTGTTCCCATCAGGAGAGGGGCAAAGACAGGCTCTTTTTAGAAATGAATCTAAATCTGAGGCATTGGACTGAGAGCCTTCAAAGTGGGCAGCCAAACCCACACCAGTGTAATGGCCTGGTCCTGGAAGTGCCTGATGGATCCCTGCCCCACTGAAGCCTGGAAAAGGGGGGACAAGCATCTGGTGAAGCACCTCATTTATACCTGCTCTTCCTTATTTCAGTGGAAGGGATAAAAAGACCTTCTGCAAGGCCCTGGACACTGGAGCAGCAACAAAACCTTGAATTAATGATTTGGAAAGCAGTGCTGCTGTCTGTTCAGTACCTTCAGGGTAGGAGTAAATAGCTTAAAAGTCTTCAATTCCCAGTTTACTTTCAGCAAGAGGGTTTTGCCCAAGGATGCCAGGCACTGGAACCACTGATGTTTCCTTCCTGCCTCTGAGATTAGACAGGATCTGTCTAAAGGAGCTTCACTTTCTGTTGTGAATCAGTAACTCTGTGCAGCTGCTACCCCTGGAGAGATTTTTGAAAGAGGAATATTGGATTGTCTTGGCTCCCCTCAAGCTTTTCTGTTACCCTTTGCTCTTACACCCTCTGGAGCAGCCAGTGGCGTTCTTCACTGGGAGTTTGGGGTTAATGCAGGAGAAAGATCCAGAAAAAGGATTTAAATGGGGAAAACACTAATAACAGGGCTCAGTGTAAGAGCTGTCTCATGTTCCACCTGGGAGCAGATGTTTTGTCTTGGAAGTTGCTTTTAAAAACGCATGGGTAGGACTGGGAGCCGTCAGTTCCTGTGTGCAGCTGGCTCTGAGCTGCACAAGGTGACTGCTGGAGGCAGCTCTGAGCACACAGGGTGTGACAGCGCTCCTTTCCTGCCCTGGGGATCCCGTTTCCTTCACATTCTCTGGCTGCCAGGGAGCAGAGATGGCTCCTGAGGAAGGGAGCTCTTTCCTGGGTGCAGCTCCAGCTGCTGATCCGCGATGGGACCTGGGACAGAGTCCTTGATTTGCAGCCTCTCCCTGCTGAGCCTGGGGGGTTTGGCTTCTGCTGGAGGATTGCAGCAGCCTCAGCACGAGGAGATCAGCTTTGCCATAGGGCAACACAGATAATTAATAGTTGTGCTGAGTTTCCCAGGGGAAGCTCCACCCCAGTCCTGGGACAGTGGTCTGTGTGCAGTGGAGTTTCTCCGTGCCTAGATTAACAGAGCTGCACAAATGTGTATTTACAGGTACAACAGAGGGGTTTGCTGTACCAAATGTCTTCCCTGGTCCGTTTCCAGGACTTTCTTGGCACTCCTGTGGGTTTGCAGAGCACTGGGCTGTGTTTGCTCTGGGGTGAGTGTCACAGCAGGTACCAATCGAGTGTTCACCTGTACCTGGTGGTACCTCCCTGGGCACTTTGGTGTGAATTGCTGCCTTTTCCCGTGCTCTGGAGCAGCTTCAGCCCAAATCAGCTGTGGGACAAGTTTCTTCTGTGGTCCATGCTGCAGAGCTGAGGTGGCTCTTTAGGCACTCCAGCTGTGGAATATCCATTCGTGCCTGAGGAGAGCTGGGAAGTGCCGATTAATATTCATCTCTCTGGGGCTATTTGTTAATTACTGTTATTCATGGTTTGTATGATGGTGCTGAGTGGATCCTGGCAGGGTTGCATCCATTCCAGGGTTTCAGAGTGCATGGTAAACACCAATATTTTATTGCAGCCTTTCTGGGAAGTATTGTTCCTGTTTTCAAGGGTGGGAAATTGTACAGTCTTCAGGGTGAAAGAGAATAGAGGTGGCAAAACTGGGAGCTGAATGTCCTGACTCCCACTCCTTTCCTTCAGCACTTCCTCACCCACGTCAGAGCGAGGGTAATTGTGCCAACTGTGCATTGGAGACCTTGGCTTTGTCCTTCACGGAGCCCTGCTGGGCAGTGCAGCACTGGTGTCACACGAAATTACACTGGCTCTGCTGTTCTAACAGGGAGCAGAAAGTTGTTGGGGAGGAAGTTAGAGGCTGGTGAATTAAACACCAAGCTCTGCCTGTTTACAAGGTGGGCCTTGCAAATGTGGTGGGAACACTGCAAACCACAGGAGAAGGAGCAGCCTGGGTGGCCCTGGGGTCTGGTCACTGTGAAGAGCCCAGTGCCAGGGACTGGCTTGAAGAAAGCAGGAGAACAGCCCTGAGTGCTCAGGCACCTGTGGCTCCACAAGTCTGTCAGGGACTGTTTGGGAAGAGAGCAGGTAATTTTAAAAGGGAGAGGGGGACACAGAGCAACGTTCCCTGTCAGAAAATCCTGCAAGTTAAATTGTGTGAGTGAGTGGAGCTGCCCTGCCCTGGGGGTGGTTGTCTTTTGGGGTATGGTGGGAGATGGAGAGAGAAAAGCACACATCTGTAGGTACAGTCGGGCAGGAAGGATTTGGGATGGGCAGGAGCTGCCGGTGCTTTGAGGAGGGTCCTGTCCTTACTGTCCTTGTGCACTCACCATATCCCAGCTGGTGCTGCAGCAGCAACAGCCCCTTTTTTTAGCAGCTGTCTGCAGAGATTTGTATGGAGGAAATGCTCTGGGGATTGGATCTCGCTGCAAAACACAGAAGCCATCAGATTCAGCTTGTTTATCAGCCAAGCCTTCTGCAGCACGAAGGCAGGAATGCAAACCACCAGCGACTAACAAATGAAAACACCGAGCTTCCTAAGCCACGGGTGTTTTCTCTTTCCCCTCCTGACAAACAAGCCCTTGTGATTCCCAGCTTGGGAAGCCCACGGGCCAACATCTCACGGCGAGCGAGCGGAGAACTCGCATCCATGAAAGCAGCTGGATGTCCTGGAGCTGTGGTACTCCACGTGTACCTCCAGGCATTTCCTGGCCTCTGAGTTCAGCCGAGTGTCTGAGCTCCTGCATGGGTCTAAATAATGAAACACATGAGTTCACTGTGATGTGCCCAGAATTTTAAGGCCGCAGCCCTTGGCCAGCTCTCGTATGAATTGCTTCCATCAGGGCAGTAATCCAGGAAACTCCGAGCATGAGCTGCTTGGTTGATGGAAGTCTGTGGTTTGGTGCCTTCCTGGGTAAAGCCGGGGGGAAAGGAAAGCTGCTGTTTTCTCTGTGTTCCTCCCTCTCGTGTGCCCCACTGGGAGGGCAGCAGGGAGAGTTCCAGCAGGTACCACAGGCTCTGAGGAGATCCTGGTCCATGGCTAGCTTCCACGGGTGTCTGAGGAGTTAAATGACTGAAAATACCCATGTTTTCCTCTGCTGTTCTGAAGAAAATAAAAACTCACTCTGCAAGATGTTCTCTTCAATAAAACCATCCTTTGGCATCAGTGTTTTTGGCAGAAAGTTGTCATCAGCTGCGCCAGTGAGTGACCACTTTGCAGAGGGGACCAGCAGTGGATCTGTCACGGAAGGATGAGGAGTGAGCAGAGAAACCTGTTGTGTTCCCTGCCCTGAACAAACTGATTCTCCTGTGGTGGAAATGCCTTCCTGAATGGCCCTAGGTGAGGTTCCCCCAGCTGTGACTCAGGAATTCCCCTCAGGTTTGCTGGAGCAGGGTCAGGCTCTGCTTTGTGGAGCTCCGAGCCTGTGTGCTGAGGGCAGAGCTCACCTGGCCAGGGCAGCTGTGTGAGCAGCAGCTTGGGAAGGGAAGGGAAGGCAGAAGATGCTTTGCAGACCTGGCTCCAGACAGAACTGAGTCATTTGTCGAGGCTGACGCTCTCGGAGCTGGTTGCCTGAGGCTGGCATGGCTCAGGCAGTAGAGTGAGAATGCAGCCATCCAGATACACACAGAGGAGAGAAAAGTAACAGCTCCCAACGTGTGACTGCAATGGAAGTAAAAAAAAAGCATCCCCCAATTAGAGCCATGTGTGTTGGTGGATGTAACTGCTCCTGAAAGGTTGGTGGAGGCTGTTTGTGCAGCACAAATGCAGCCAACCCGGAATGCCCTGGATTAGAACAGGCAGGCTCCTCCAGCACACGGAATCCGTGTGGAAACAGAGCTGTTCCTGCATGGCAGCACCCTTAGGGGTCAAGGTAAGAGCTGTCTTGTCACCTGTCTCCTCCTCCCCGTCCCTGCTGCTGAAGCACGTTTTCCATGCAGCCTGGTGCTCTGCCATGTGGTTTTTTTCACTGCTGGATGATGATGATGTCTCTGTGCAGGAGCAGAGATTTTTTTTTTTTTTTCCCCTGCAGACATGCATAATTCAGTTGTCAGGATAAATGGGCTCCCTGGATTTGGGCATGTGTGTAAGCCTGCTGCTGGATCCTCCCTTCCCTCACCAGTGTGAGGCAGGAGGGGAGCAGGGAATTCTCCCAGTGCTCCAGAGCGGCAGCCTGTGGTCTGTAAACTCATTGCAATACCTGTGAGGTTGCAAGAAAGACCTAAACTAAACCTAAAATAGGCCTGTGGAGAGGAGCATCCTTGCTGTATTTGGGAAGACTTTTCAAGAAACAGGATGTTCAAACAAACTCCTCCTGTGGAAGAGCAGGACCGGAGCCCACTTCACACATAGAGGACGTGATCTACACAACAAACTCTTACCAAAATACATGTTTGCTGCTGTTTACACCTGTGATTAAACTGCCCAAATGCCACAGTGTCAGAGCCAAACTGATGTGGTGTGTGGGGAGGAGCAGGACTTGCCTTCCCGTGCCTGATTTGCACAGGGTAGATGTTTTCCGCGGAGCCACGCTGGGACAGAAGTGCTAAAAATCCGGGGGGGATGCGGTGGAGGACTCGGTCCCACGGTGCTGTGGAAGCAGTGACAGCAGCTTGCAGGATGCTGGAGGCTTCCCTGCAGAGGCAGCAGACACCCAGCACGGTGCCAGACAGCGGGGCTGTTCTCCGTGGAGGAGCGCAATCCTCACCTTGCGCAGGAGCGCGCGGCGCTCTGGGAATCCTGCCACGCTCGGGGCTGTGGGCTTGCAGACTGAGCTGGTGGTACACTGATTTTTCCACAGTGCCATGGAGCACCCAAAAGTCCTTTTGGTGCTGCTCTGCTGAGTCTGGGTTTGCGCAGAGGAGCTGCAGGAACGGTTTTAGAGATGCTGGCAAGGCTTGCGGTGGACACCTGGGTGACATTTGAGCTCGTGGGGAGCTTCTTTCCTTGTTTTTCTGACAGATGTGGAATGATCTTTACACAACCCAGAGGGATGCCCTGCGGCTGTGTAAGAGCCAGGGAGAAGGGCAATGTCCTCTGTGAGCTCTTGTTCTGTTGGCCAAGGCAGCCGTTTAAACCCATGAGTGTCTCTGGGCTGATGCCTGATTTTTGGCGCCCCTGGAATTTTCAGGGAGAGCACGACAATGCTTTTAAGAGCCCTCAGAGCAGGAGACAGCTGCAGAAAAACAATGTGAAATCAGTGCAATCTGCTGTGCTGCAGCTTTGCCAACAACAGTCTGGCCTGCTGGCTGGCGATGCTTCAGCCCTGCCAGCTCTGCCCACGTGCCCTGTGTGACCCAGGAGAGCCACCTCTGTGAATCCCTCTGGTCTGGGCACACAGGGCTGTAATCACCGAGGGAGGGACTATCACAGGCTCTCAGTGGTGTGCTCTGGCTTGATTTCACCCTCCTCACAGGCTTTACCAGATGGTCATTTGAAAAAGAAGTTGCTGCTTGTTTGGATTCGCTGGATTTGTCTGGTTCCTGCTGTTTGCTCTTCAGCCAATTCTGCGTGAAGTGCAAGGGCCAGGTTCGTGCTGGCTCTGTCATTGAGGTCCCGTCCAAACCCTTTTCAGGTGCTGGTGCTGCAGAGCATCCTTAGTGTTCTCTTGGCGAGCTGGGATTGCTCAGCACCTCCCTGGCTCAAAGCCTGCATGGCCCAGGCTCAGAGTGTGAGTTTTCTGATGGATCCCAAGGGCCCCTCTCTCCTGGACTGAAGCACTTGGCTTGGGGCTGACGGAAGCAGATGAGACAGGAAGGGAGCAGAACCAAACTGGCTGTAGGTTGCTGCGGAGTCAGTGGAAAAAAGTGTGGTATGAACTTTGTCATGGTTTCCTTTTCTGCTGCATCACGATGACCATCCCACTGCCCTGCCCTGAGCATGGTCTGTGGTTTGCAGGGGGCTGTGAGCAGGACAGAGGCAACACGTGGGGGGTGTGTGCAGCCTCTGACTGCTGCGGGGTGTTTGGGATGAGGTGGGACATGGACAAGAACCTGGGTGAGGCAGAGGTGGCTCCTTTGGCTGGCTGGGCTTTGCTGTAACGCAGTCCCTGGTGTTCCTGGGGCTTGGCAGCACCTTTTCCATACAGTTGTTTTCCTGCTGCAAGCCCGTGCTCCGAGGCAGGAGCAACTGGCAGGCTGAGAGGGGAAGGAGAAGCAGGGGCTGCAGCTGGAGGGGTTTGAGGCAGCTTGAACGGAGAATAGTCTGGGGCCTGTGGGAAAACAAGCCTTGCTTTCACTTGGGAAAGTTGTGCAGGAAAGGAAACCTCGCACAGCCTGTGCAGCTGCCCAGAACAACTGGGACAATTGTGCTGGTGGCACTTGTGGAGCTGAGCTTGACCCTGCCAGCAGCTGGGGGTGGCAGGGCCCCGGGGCAGGAATTGGGGGAGGTTGTGATGTTTTCAGTCAAAGCTGTCAGCTCTGGTCCTGAGCTGCTCGCTTGCTGTGTCTGGTTTGTGCTGGCACTGCCGTGTTGGAGCTCCACTGGGATCCATGGGGACTCACCCCTGGCCCTCACTGGGTGTCTGGGGGGCAGTTTTAGAGAGGAGATGTCTGTACATAGCCCATTTGTGGTTCTTCTGAATTTGGAAAGAATCCCCCAAACCAGGGCTTGCCCATTTTCAGTACTAAGTTTGACCTGAATGAGCTCCTGTGTACTGGTGGGTAATAGAAGCTGAATGGCATAAATAAAACAGGTAACAAATAAATTGGTTGTTTTCACTGTGTGGTTGTTGATAAAGCAATTACTCGTTTTTTCTAATGCATATGGTGATTGTAGCCTGCTGTATTCTGCAGTGTGCTTGTTTAAATCACAGCATATATTTTAGTGAGAGTTATGTTGACCCGATTGCCAAAGTAAGTTTGTAATGAAAAGCCTCTCAGCCTGCATGTCCTCTCCTGCTCTCTGGCTTCTGGAAGTGACTGAAGGAAACAGCACTTCACTGCTGCCAAAATCATGCCCAGAGTGCTGTTTAATGGCAGCGTGATGGATTAACCTCATTAGAGGTGCTGGTGTTGTACAAGAAAGCAAAATGCTCTTGGAAAACTCAGGAAGCTTCCTTCCTTGTGCTGACTTCATTCCAAGCCTCCTCTGTGACAAAACAGGAATGTCTAAAACCCCGTCCTATTGCAGGTGCTGGTTTGCCTGGAGCTCTGCAGGGCACATTTCAGGGCTCAGGTGCTGCAGGAACTGCAGACAAACTGCTGGGTTTTGTGTTCCTGGGAAGGAAAGAGAATCCTCAGGCATCAGCGTCAGGACTTCACTTGTATTTGGCAAGCTGGTGCTCCTGGCCTCTGCATTTATTTTTCTCAGATGGCTGCTGGTGGTTGGGTTTATGCCCTGCTGATGAGCTGTGCAAAGGGACTGTGTTCCAGGCTCAGTTCATTCTCACTCTTCTTGAAAGTGAGTTCTCCTGCACAGTTCTCCTTCAGAGAATTTGATCAGTTCATACACTTGGTGGATTTATAATAATTTATTTTTTCATTTGGGAGTCAGGGCATGTTTTAATGAATTAATTTTCAGATTGATATCTCCTTAATCATCACTTCCTCAGACCCTGCAAAGTATTTGCATCTTATAATTTAAGTGCTTTGAAACTGGGTATCAAGTGAAACTGTTAACCAGGAGGAGATGAAATTCACATTTGCACCTTAATCTCATCTGAGCATTTTCAAGTGCTGGAAGTTAATTACATCCGTGGTAGTCCTTTGATACTTGAGTCATTTTGGAGCACAATGACTTAAATTTGTGCTCATTGCCTGTTAGAAATTTCACTCCTCAGCTGACACAGAGAAATTTCCTTGCGCTCTCTGTTCTTCCTGTGGGTCCAGCTGGATTTGTGGGCAGGATTTGGGTCATGGATTCACGATAATTGCTGCCAGTGTATCATTTACTGAGAGCCCAAACCCCCCAGCTGTGGATCAGGTTTCTGCAGGTCGAGAGTATCTTCGTCTCCTGGAGTTGGGGGCATTTCTTGGAGTATCTCCAGTGGTTGTTTGGCACGAGCTGTGTGAGCATCCCTGTCTGGATGGAAGATGCTGCACCTCATTCCCGATGGAGCAGCCGCCCTTGGCACTTGTGAGGGAGGGCCTGGCAGAGGCTCTGGGAGCCAGGGCTCCTGGGTTCCTTTCCCTTCTCTACAGCTGACTCACAGCAAGGCGTAATTTGCCCACAGAGCCTCAGCTGCCTCCTTGAAAAATGGGGTAATTGCTGCCCTCGCGCTTCTGCAAAGTATTATGGAGTCCTTAGGTTGAAGTTTCTGCACCTACCGCCTCAGCGTCGTAAACTGCCTGACAAAACGCTCTGGAAACAGCAAATAACTCCCATGTGTCCCCTGTTCTCCCATCCCCACGGATCAAAGCCACAGAGGTTGTGTAAGCAGGGGAATGCTGGATGACTTTTGCTTTCCAGCAGGCAGTGGGGAGTTTGAATTTGGATTTCTGGCAATGACGCAGCTCGTCGGAGCCATTCTGCGTTGAAATGGGGTCCTGTTCAGCACTGCTAATAAGAGGGTAAAGGCAGCTAAATACAGCTGTCTTCCTCAGTGTCATTTGGGATTTATTAGCAAATATGCAGTGGAATTGAATCCCTTGTGAGTACTCTGCAGCTAATGGTAGATAGCAATTAGCTGAAATGACTACTGTGGAGCACTGATGCTGCATCAGTGAGGGGACAGGAAATCTGGAGCCAGCACACAGAGCCAGCAGCTTCCAGAACTCCCTGTTGTTGTTCCCTCTGGATTTTCTGTTTCATGCCCTTAGCAAAAGACTGCGGTGAAAATCTCTCCGTCTGGGTAATCCCTGGAGCTCCAGCTTGAGCAAACACTTCCCCAGCAGCAGCAAGTGTGTGTGTATATTATTATTTTCAGCTCAGGGGTCACTGAAAGGACTCACTGCAATGTTCCTACCAGTGGAAGCGTGTGGGGTGGGAACCTGCTCCCCTCCAGATGTGCTGGAGGCACAGGGATGTGAGGGGATCTGGCCCAGATGTTTGGAGCCAGTTCAGAAGCTGGGGAGGACTGGGTGCAGCATTCAGGGTTTCATCTCTGACCTTCCCCTCTCCAAACTCAACAGGAGGTTTTGTTTCCTTCCCCTCACTAATGAGGTGAGGTGTAGGTCAGGGTGTCCCAGGGGTTCTGCCCTCTGGCTGGAGGGGAACCAGCTCCTGTGTGCCGGTTTCAAGCTTCCAAAAGTGCTTTGAATCAGGCTCGTTTCATGTGTATCTTGATTTGTTTGTCACCCTGCCTGTGTTTGATACAGAAAAGTGCTTGTCAGGAGGGGATTAGCGCCGGGGGTGCGATGTGGGTGGGGAGTGAGGGGCTGTGCTGGCCACGTGCCACCAAAACTGGTTTGGGGAGTGAGATAATTGAGCATTTTCATCATTCTCCTGCCGGGTTTTGCTGCTGGGTGTGTTGATGACATGGAGCAGCATGGAAAAGAGGGACTGGGCGATGGATAGGTGGCAGTGCCGTGGCAAGGGGATGGTAGCTCAGGGTAGGAAGTTGACTTAGGAGCAAGTAATGGGATTTTCTTAAAGGTTGGAGCTCATTTGGGAGCAAGAGAGAGGCAGGTGTGGGTGTGCTGGACCCTGCCTGGGGCAGAGTAACCAGGAAAAACCACTCAAAACCCCTTGGGAGAGTGCCCCGGGCAGAGAAGAGCAGTGCAAGGCTGGCCTGAGGCTAAATGGGTATAAATTCACCGTGAACAAACTCGGGCTGTGCCTCAGGAGGATCTGGAACAGCTTTCCTCAGGTAGAGAAGCACAGGAAAATACTCAGACCCTTCAGTGAGGCTTTGGCACAGGGAAAATGTGAGGAGGGGACACATCCCCAAGGGTCTGGAGCCACCTGGGACCTGGTGGTTCAGAGTCCTCAGCTGCCTCTCGGGTACAGGAGCCGTGCAGGGCTGGGAAAGGAGATTGCTACAGGGGAATAATTCCCAGCTTGATTGGCTGGCAGCACGCCCTTGAAGAAAGTAATTATTTAAATGCATATTTAGTTCTTTAAGGCAGTGAATATGCATTTACACCGAGCACCTCGTAAATGGGATCCTTTTCTGGTTCGGAGAAAATGTTTAATTGCCCGTCACCAGCGCTCTGGAATTAGATTTATTTTTGTACAACACTTAATCAGGTTGCAAGTAAGATGCTAAAATCTGTTGCTTCACTAACTTGTATCAATAGAAATACTGAGGGGGGTTTTTTACTACTCTTGGTCGTTTTGATGGGGTTTTTTTTCTGCCTTGCCTTCTGTCTAAAAGCTTGGAGTTTTGAGCTACACGAGGTCTGATTGGGAACGAGTTTTGCAGTCGCCCCCACTAACATGAATCAAATATCTATAAATACCTTTTCCTTTTCCCTTTTCTCCTTTTTTTTAAAGGCAGTTTCACCTTGCAAGCAGGAAGGAAGAGGTTCTCTTGCCCTGTGGTGTTTGTAATATTTAAGGCAGCAGACAACTGACCCCAGGCTCTGTCTGGTGACAGGATAATTCTCTGTGTGACCTGATGGATTTGTTGTCAGCACTGACAGGCTGCTGGGAGCAAGGCAGCCCTGAGCAGGGCATTGGGAGGTCTGACTGGGCTCTGCACTCCAGCATGGTGTTCCCACTCTGGAGACCTCTATCATCCCCAATTATAATATCCTAACTATAATATCCTAATTATAGTGCCTGACAGCAGTCATGGTGATCATTGATAATGGCCCTGGTGACATCTTGTGCTGCTCCCTTTATTTCTCACCTGACAATGTCCTTGGCTTCCCCAGCATTCCTGGGACTGCCTCTGCCTTCTCCAAATTGCTGAAAACATTTGATAGGTAAGAATCTTTGTATTTTACCTTTTCCAAAGGCACATTTCTGCTGTGGAGTTCTTTGAACAAGCTTCCAGCGTTGGCAAAAGGCAATCTGTGCTCCAGCTCCTCATTAGCTGCTGCCTGACAGTGATGGGTGACCCTGGGAATTCTTGTTCAAGGCTGCTCCTCCCGTTCTTCTCAGCTCTTTCTGCCTTCACATCAGTTATCCTTTAAAGAAAAGCTTAAGGAGGAGGGAGGGAGGCCCTGCCCACACTGGGTTGGGAAGATGTTTCCTCCCTGCACAGTGGAGGGTCACCCTTTTCTGCTTTTTGAGTGTGAGAAGCGACATCCATTCCTGGACTGGAGACTGGCAGGTGTCACATTGATGAGGACCAAGTCATCTGCCAGCATTGTGCCACCCTCTCATTCCCCTGGCAGATTTCTGGGCAGATTGCTGAGTGCATTTGTGGCCAAACACTGCGTTTATATGTGGCCTTTTACTGCTTTTCCAAAAAATATTCTCTTTGTTGTTGTGCTCTGGGAGCCTCCTCCTTCACTGCTGTGTTATGGGATTGTGTAACCCAAAGTGTGGAGGAGCTGCAGGACTTGCCCAGCTCCAGCTGGGAAGTGATGCTGGGACTTGTTGCTGGACACACCAGCCCTGGTCTGATTTCTAAATTACAGCTGGTGTCTTCAAAACTTCATTCTTGTCTGGCCACACTTGACACAGCCTCTCATGTCTCTGCTTTCAGAACGAAATGTTTTGGACTGGGACTGGATCTGGGGAGGTTGTTGGACCTTTCTGGCTGCTTGAGATGGGGCTGGAATCTGGGATGATTAAACTGGATGATCTTCAAGCTGCCTCCCAACCCAAACCGTTCCGTGATTCTGTGAATATTTGGAAACCCCACCTGCGTGGAGGAACACACGAATCTGAGTGGTTTGCACTGATTTAGGGCAAAGCTTATGAACAGGGGCCCCTTGAAGTGACCTTCCCCCTCTCCCGTGGTCAGACCCATGATCTGGGACGTGCTGGTGGACAGAAGGTTGAGCGTGGTGGGGGAGTTGTGTTAAGCAGCCCCGGTGTCCCAGCTGGGGAAAAGCAGCTGGTGCTGTGCAGAATCTCTTCTGAGCTGCACCAGATGGCCCAGCCCAGCTCCTCCAGCCTGTCCCAGTAATCTGCTGACTCAGGACGATGGGAATCTTCTTTCCTGGCGTTAAGGCCTGAGCAGCAGGTGCCTGCTGAGGTGGCACAGGCTCAGGCGTGTTCCCTGTGTGTCAGCAGAGCAGAAACTTCGCACCCGAGGGCTGGGAGGGGAGCAGGATGTGCCTCTCAGACAGGGCCGGTTTCAGCAGATGTCCAACGCTGAGGGATGTGCTCTGTGGGCTCTGCCTTCTGCTTTTCCCAGGTCTGAGAACTGCTCAGGTCATTTCTGGAGCTTGCAAAGCTTCCTGGGTGGCCTCTTGGGAGCCTGGCAGGTTAAGGAGTGCTCTGCCCAAAGGTGACCTTTTGGAGGAACCCTGAGCTCCTCACCTGACGAGGGCAGGGTTGAAGCCCTTCTGCTCTCGGAGCAAACAGGCAGCAACAGGAAAAGCTGATGGACCACAGGGCAAAGTGCTTTGGGAAAAGACCAGTCCAGAAGGGAGGGAGCTGCTTGCCTTTGGCCATCCCACAGACTCTTCTAGGGCTCATTTCCTCGTGCACCACTGGAAATATATGAGTGAGCCAAGAGACTGCTGTTCCTGGAATTCAGCTGTGAACTCATCTCTCTGCTACCTGAAACAACAGTGGATGGAGGATATTGTATTTCCTAGAGGAAAGAAGACATTACTCTCTGTGGGCCTCTGGAAACAAAAGCAGTGCTCCTTAATTAATGCTTATGCTGCCTGTGCAGATGAAGTGGAAACGGGATCCCAGCTGAAAAGTGGAGAGCAGCATGTGCTGTATGGATGGGAAGATGCCATCAGCATCTGCAAAATCCTGGATTGTGCCTGCCTGCAAGATTGTTCCAAGTAGACCTCAGCCCCACTGCTTCCTTCTGCCAGTGGCTTTGGAGCTCTGGGTGTACGCTCAGAAAATGCACAGACAGCAGAAGAGGTAGGGGAGGGTTTGGACCTTGTTGTCATCGACTGTTTTCCCTTCACTGCTCTGTCAGGGTGGTTCAGGTTTGTCCTTTTAGTTGTGTTTTATGGGTGATTGAGCTATGGGCTTTGGAAGCTTTTTAAGTGGAGTTTTAGTGTGCTCCTGTTTGTTCCTTGACCTTCAGTTGGTTCCTCTGCCCTTGGCATTGTGTTCCTGAGTGCTTTTGAGCCTGAAGTGATTGAACTGCATGCAGAGGTGCTTCCCAAAAGGAGCTCTGAAGGGCAGGTGGGTTTTACAAGTGGGTTGTGTTTCCTTTAATGATAGAATAATAATTGCAATCCCTGTTCATTGTCCGAGGCAGCGGAGGCTTGGCAGAGCAGGATGCAGGGGAAAAGCCTCCTGTCCCTTCCCCTTGTTTGCTCAGGTCCCAGCCTGAGCAGTGATGTTAATTAGAGAAGTCAGATACTCTGCAGAGTGGCCTGTTCAAGGACAAACAGATTTTAATTAAGGGCTGTGTGCACTGGGAGGTCGTGTCACTGCCTTGTGCCTGGGCAGTTACTATGGGAACACCAGGGAAGCACCCAGAGAGTTGAGAGTGTGTCACAAAAAGTGGCCTTGGGGCACGAAATTCACTTTGGGGTATGGCAGATACGGTCCCACCCTTGCAGTGTGTACCTGGGTTTCGTTGCTGTGGCAATGGGAACCTT
This sequence comes from Oreocharis arfaki, assembly GCA_013398015.1. NCBI lineage: Eukaryota > Metazoa > Chordata > Aves > Passeriformes > Paramythiidae > Oreocharis > Oreocharis arfaki. The sequence goes on from VZRR01006013.1 coordinate 34,691, forward strand.
CACTTCAAGCTCTTAAAAGAACCCAAGAAGTTCCATGTGAGCTGTACAGCAATGCCATGGATTTGGGAAATCGGTCTCCAGCTCAATTGTTTGGACTGTTTACAGCTGGTGAACTCAGTTTCTCGAGAGAACCTGGATATTGGGAAGAGTTTTGTTTGGGCTGAAATTTTAGCTGCAATTGGGCTAAAATTCGAGCTCAAGTTGGGTTGAAATTTGAGCTCAACTTAGTTTGCTCCTGTCTCTGCCACCTTCCAGCTGGAATCCAACATTAACTCCAGTGGTAGTGGCCCGTTCCTGCATTCCAGGTCCTCTCAGGACTCATCCCCACTAAGCTGCCTCAGGTTAATCCTGCTGGTTTGAGTACAGGGTGTTTCTTGTCTTCCTTCAGTCCCAAAGCTCCTTTCAGCTCCTTGGGATGTTTCAGCAGAGACTTCTCAATACCTGATGATGATGATGCAGGATCTACAAACCATGGGTGTACCTTGGGACTGATGAAAGCGTGGGGTGATCCCCAGGCAGAAACTCATTAATTTTCGTGTGGTCTGGCAAGAGGATCAGCAGAGAGAAGTTAAATGGCTTTAGTCTTAATATTTTTATTCCTGCTATCAAGCAGAAGCTGAGGCAGGGACAAATGCTGCACTGGCACCACAAGCAGCTTTCTTATATGAGTAGAATAACCACTCAAATGTGGGCTTTGCTTTGGAATCAAATGTTTGTGTGGGAGTTTGGGGTGGGAGCTCACAGGAGCTGCTTCACAACCCCCTCCTCCCCCTTGTTACCTGGTGGCTTTGGGGACAGATGAACAGCGAGGCAGAAGAGGCCACAGATGTGTCTGGGGGGAGAGTTTGAAACGAGGTCTTTTGCTATTTTTCTTCAGTTTGTTCAGTCCTTGTGGCTGTCCCGCTTTGGAGGACGCCGTGCGGCTGCCGAGCGTTGGGTGTTCGGAACCACACGGAGCCGACTCAGCGGGGAGATTGCCAGGGAGATGGGCTTGGCTTTCAGAGGGTTTGTGAGCTGCTCGTGGAGGATCTGGCTTTGTTTCCTGGCAGCTGAGAAAGCGCCGTTCTGCCTGTTGGTGGGGAAAACGTGTCGGGGTTGGTGTTTCCTGCGCGCGTCCCCCTGTGCCCCCGCGCGGGAAGGGGAGGCGAGGGCTGGTGAGGGATGGCAGGAGGTGCCATGGGGCAGGAGGAGCTGTGTGCTGGGGCTGGTGTGTGCAGGGCAGGTTGTCCTTGCAGGGCTGGGCTCGGGTTCCTGGGTAGCATCTTCCAGGATTTAGCAGGAAACTGCTCCAGGAGGAGTCTGCTGGGCAAGTTGCTCTCTTGGGCTGGGTACCACAGACTTCCTCCAAGTGCTGAGAACAGACTAGAAACCACCAGTGGGCATTTATTATCTTCTGACAGACCCTTGCTGCTCTGCCTCTGGACAAGGGAGCTGTGGGGTTTTTTTTTTCAGCAGATGTCCACCTTTGACCTAGATGGTTTTGACTTTTAAAAATAAATTGAGCAGAAAAAGAGCAAAGGGGAGCATCTGAATAGAGGAGCAGGGACATGCTGTGTCCGTCCCCCTCGGGAAGGGGCTGGCTTTGAAGCAGGCAAGACATTTCCAGTGAAAGCTTGGGAGACCCTTTGGAGAACTTGGGATATGTGTGGTGTAACAGGGACAGCTGTGACTTGGTGGAGCACTCAGAGGGGAGTGTTTTCCTTCTCTTGAAGCAGTGTCACTGCTCACAGTGCTCTCCCTGACAGCGTGGAGTGTGCCAGTGCCAAAGGTGTCAGCAAATCCAGGGGAAAGCTGGCCTGGAGGCCAATGTGCCGAGCGCCTGTGGAAAAAGTGACAGCAGGAGAGTTAATGAAAAGCAGACACTGAGTGCTGGGAGCTGCTCAGCCAAGAAAATCTGCAGAGTCCAGGGTTTTCTCTGGTATCCAGTAAAAACCTGTTACAGTTTGGCTTCCCTCTCTGTTACCCCAGGGAAAATGCTTCAGGTATAAATACCTGGATGTGTGGGATATATGGCTCCTGCAGCACCTGGAAGGAAAGCAGGTGTTAACTCCTGTGATGATTCCATGTCTTGGAGCCAGGAGCCTTGAGTTTCTTGTCCAGATTCCTGCTGGGAACCCAGGGGCTGCCTTGGGCTGCTTGCAGATGTGGTGTGTAAATCAGAGAAGGAATGGTTTGGGCTGAAAAGGACCTTAAAGACCATCTCATTCCAGCCCCCTGCCACGGGCAGGGACACCTTCCACTTGAAGGTGGAATCTGGATGCTCCTGTGCTTTGAGTGCAGGGGAAGATGTAAAGGTGTGAATGAAGCAAGCTCTGTAACCATTGCAGAGCAGAGTGGGAGCTCTGCAGCCAAACCCCTCTAGAAACAATTCCCTTGTTGTTGGCAGAATGGAGGCATCCTGCCTGGAGCTGGCCCTCGAAGGAGAGCGCTTGTGCAAGGCTGGGGACTTCAAAGCTGGGGCAGCCTTCTTCGAAGCAGCAGTGCAGGTGGGGACAGAGGACCTGAAGACTCTCAGTGCCATCTACAGCCAGCTGGGCAATGCCTATTTCTACCTAAAGGAGTATTCCAAGGCCCTGCTGTACCACAAACATGACCTTACCCTGGCCAGGTGAGTGTGTCAGCACTGCTTCGTCCTCATCAGACACAGCCTTGAGTGAGGGCAGGTTCTGTGGGGTCTGAACCCAGAAATCCACATCCCAAACTGGCCCCGGGGGTGATTGTCCTGTGGAAAACTCAGGACACGCCGAGGATGGGTCAGCTGCCCTCAGAGCAGGGAGATGGAGAAAGGGATGTGGATGTGAGCAGGGTACTCAGAGCAAGAGCAGGGCAGGGTCCACCTCCACCCCCAGGTTCTCCCTGTAATGACCTGCAGTCATTAGAGCAGTTCTGAGGCAGCAAACAGGGAACAAGGATCTGCCTTCAGAATTGTGGGAAGCTCTCCAGCCAAATGTGTGTGCTGGGAAGCTGCAGCTTGAATCTGCCTCCAGCAGCTGGGGAATGAAAGTCTCTGAGCTCTTTAACACCTTCATCTTGTAGAACCATTGGGGACCGAATTGGAGAAGCCAAGGCAAGTGGCAACCTTGGGAATACACTGAAAATACTGGGGCAGTTTGATGAAGCTGTGGTTTGCTGCCAGAGACACTTGGACATTTCTCGGGAGCAGGGAGACAAGGTAATGGCTCCAACAGGAAATATCTCCTGCCTTCAAAGGTAATCTGTCTGCAAGTCAGTAAACGTGATCTGGTGAAGCTGGGCTTTGGAAGGAGCTGCAGGGTGAAGCTCTCCCCTCTGGCTGCCCTCACGCGTCTCGTTGCTGCTGTGAGGGTGAAGGTGGGAAAGGAAAATGTGGGCTTGTGGCTCTGCCCAGCGATGGAAAGGTCGCACTGGGGTGTGAAGTTAATGCCTTGCTGTTCCCTGTTCTTCCTCCCTTTAGGTAGGTGAGGCCAGAGCACTCTATAACATAGGAAATGTTTACCATGCAAAGGGAAAGCACTTGTCCTGGAGCACGGCCCAGGACCCGGGCTACCTGCCTCAGGAGGTCAAGGACACGCTGCAGAAAGCTTCAGAATATTATGAGTAAGTATCCAGGCTTGGCCAGCCCCTCCTCCTTCATTCGTGTAATAGATTATTCCTAATCTATTACAACCTGCAATGAGGGCCACTGAATGAGAATTTGCAGGTTGTAATAGATAAGGAATGTTGCCCTGAGGTGCCAAGCTGTGTTGGCAAATTAATCTCGAAGAAGGTGAGAAAATGTCTTTTTATAAAGTTTCAGCTAAAACTCATCCTGGCACTGGCTTTGTAAAACTCACTGAGGTTTGGATTGTGGTCGTGCAGTGAAGTGCAAGAGTCTGCTGCTTCCCTGAGCTGCTGGGAAGCTGAACTCCCAGCTCCTGCAGCCCCTGCTGCTCTCTGCTGGCCTCCGTGAGGATGGATCCTCGTGTGTCCCCACCCCTGTGACCCAAGGGAAGAGTCACACTTTGAAGTCCTGGTTCTTCTCAAGGACCTGCACTTCATCTTGCTTGTAGCATCCTGCCTTTTCCTAAATCATTTCAAAGATCCCTGTGATGTGCCACACGGGATGGTTGTCACCAGAATTTTGGGCTCCTGTTTTTCTCCTCGTACTTCAGCGTTCTGCTTTTACAATGCAGTTTTTTAAATGGGCTTTTTAAGTGAAGAGAGTGATAAGATCTTATATCCCTCCCCTCATATTTGAGGATGTGGTAGTGCCTATAAATAGCTCACCACCCTTTTTACAAGGATTGCTGCACGTAGCATGGCCAGGGGGTAAATATCTGCCAGCAGTGAGTGCTCCACCATTCTCTGCGTTCTGTGTGTGTAAAGGGGGGAAAAAAAAACCCTCAAGAAATGCCAGGAAGCTCCTAGAGCAGAGCCATGGCACGGGACTGTGGCTCTTGCCTCTCTCCCTGGTGCAGGGCAGGGAAATCTTCCTGTGCCCTCTGTTCTGCAGTGAGGTGGCATTTCTGATTTAATGTGGGGTGTGTCGGACCAGGTGTGATTCCTGCATGGAGCCACCCACTGCCCGAGGGGACAGAGCAGCAGCACCTGCACCCCTGGCTTGGCACGAGCTCCCAGAGGTGTCACCAGCCTGTCACCTGTGCCCAAGTGCTTGGGAGGGAAATGCCTTCTCCAGGGCTGGCTCTCCTTCCTTCCCGTGCGAGTTTCCTCGCCGTGTCCCCTGCGGGGCTGTGGCTCATGGATGTTCTGCCCTGGTTTCTTGCAGGAGGAACCTGTCCCTGGTGAAGGAGCTGGGGGACAGAGCTGCTCAGGGCCGTGCTTATGGCAACCTCGGCAACACCCAGTACTTACTGGGCAACTTCAGCGAGGCCATAGCCTTCCACAAGGAGGTAAGGAGACACCTCTGCTCCCTTCCTGGGCCTGGGAGCAGCTTTCCTGCTCACCACAGCCCAGCAAGCACAGGGAGATGTTTCCCTCTGTCCTGTGTGAACCCCAGGGGTTTGCCCTGTTGTACTGACTCACACTGAGCAAATCTTGCTCCAGTCCCCATCAGCACCTCACGAGCAGCTTGAGGGAAGGGCGCTGTTGGCTTGGAAACCAAAGGAGGTATCCAAGGGCAAATTGCAGCTGGGTCTAGCAAGGGTTTTTTTTTTCCTGCTCTTAATTTGTCTCAGTCTAGATTTTAATAAATGCAAGCAACGGATTTAATTAAGCTGCTGAAAGAGCTGTTGATCAAGAATAAATGCTGCTTGTAGAACATAATAACTTTCTGCAAAGCTTTACAGGGAGGTGAGGTGACGAAGTGCCTGCCCCAGTTCAAATGCAGTTTAGCTTCTCTTGAAGCGTGTGTAGCAGTCCCCTTGCAGTGGAAGGTGCTCAGCACCCTGGAAATTCACTGCTCCTCTGCTTTTTAAATGCTGGGGGGATGCAACATCACTCCCCCTTTTCCAAGGGCCTCTCCTGATGCTGAATTGCAGGAGAGGGAGAGGTTTCCTGCTGCCCTGACGGGCAGGCGCGGCACGGCCTCGCTGGGTGGGAGCCTTGCAGCCCTACAAGGTGATCCCTGAGGCAGCTGCTGTGGGACAGAAAGGTGCCACCCGTGCTGACTGAGCTGTGTCTGCTGCAGCGCCTGGCCATTGCCAAGGAGTTTGGGGACAAGGCAGCCGAGCGCAGGGCCTACAGCAACCTGGGCAACGCCCACATCTTCCTTGGCCGCTTCGACATCTCCGCCGAGTACTACAAGTAAGTGCCGGGGGCTGTTCCCTGGAAATCCAGAGCTGTCACAGCCAATCCCTCAGCTCCAGGGGCTGTGACGAGGGACCTGGGGTGGCAGGGCTGGTGTGGCGGGCGATGCAGGGCGTTACACAACGCGGGCCACGCGCAGGGGTGACTTCCCTGCGGCCTGGCAGTGACCGGGGCTCTTGGTTCCCACCCGTTTCCCTGCAGGAAAACGCTCCAGCTCTCCAGACAGCTCAAAGACCAAGCAGTAGAAGCCCAGGCTTGCTACAGTCTGGGGAACACGTGCACACTGCTTCAAGACTATGAAAAAGCCATCGAGTACCACCTAAGGCACCTGGTGATAGCACAGGAGCTGGGAGACAGGTAAGGGAGTGCCTCAGGTGAGGGTGCAGGGCACTGAGCCTTCTCTGACTTGCTCTTCTCTCTTGCTGGGGTTAAACACCAGCGATGTGCGTTCTTGAAATCTCTGGAGAGCCCATCCTCAGTCCAGTCATGTGCCAAAACCACGACATGATTCACCTTTCTCGTGTCGTTTGAACCTGGAGATGGTGCCCTCGGTGCTGTCTGTGTGGGCTGAGTGAGATTTCTAACGAGGGGTGCTTCAGGAAAGTGCGTCGTGCTCAGCGCTTTGCCAGTGGCTGCTGCTGTGTTATCCCAGGAGGGCCTCTCGAGAGCTGCCTTACGTTCACAAAAGTTGCATTTTCCTCAAAAGCTGTGTGTTTAACGCACACAAGATGTGCCACTTTGCCCTGTTGCTCTGGCTTAATGCTGGAAACTTCCGTGTGCAAACAAATGATGTTGCATAGGGGGTGTGGAGATGATGTATTTTATTTCTTGGTCTTGCTCCTCATTATTTAGGAGGCTTGGCCTTTTAATTTCTAAAAATTTTTAATTTTTTTTTTTTTTTTTGAGGGGTTGGTTCCTTTTTTTCCTGGATGTTCTGATCTTGAGCCTTTTTGCAGCTGAAGTGACTTGGCAGCCAGCTCGTTCAGCTTTATGCTGGGTTCCCTTGGAAGCTGGATGTCCTCCACTAGATGGAGCAGGGACATCAGGATGGGAGAGCTGTGCCACCACCCGGGCAGTCTGTGCTCAGAGCAGGCACAATCCCACCCAAGGGTGAATCATGCTGTGGGGGTGCAGGCCTGTGGGCTCCTGCATTTCTGGGAACACACCCTGTGAGCAGCAGGTATTGAACAGGGTGACAAGAAAAACGTTGAAATGCTGATCAACCCGCCCAAACCTCTGAAAAGGGAGTTGCAGTCATGCTGAACCTCCCCCCGCGCCCCCAGGTGCTTTTTTTATCCCTTCTCCCCCCACATCTGCTCGTTTGCAGAGCTGAGCAGGCTTTGGGGAGCAGGAGGCTCTGCCTGCTCCTGCAAACAGCTGCTGAAGCTCTGTTGACACGGATGGGGGTCTGGGCTGCACAGGGCAGGCTCCACATTCCCCTGCTTTCCCTGGCTCCTGAAAACCAGCAGCAGTGCCCTGGAGACCCGGTGGGAATCTGCCCCTGTGCTCTGTGGGGTGCAGCTCCAGGCTGTGTGTTCGCCCTGGTGGTGCAGTGCTGGGGCTCAGCTGGAGCTGTTGCCTGCCTGCAGTGTTCTCTCCTTGCCATTTTCTCGCTGGGTTAGCTCTGGGCTGTTGGATGCTGCGTTCCCTCTGTGCAGCTCTGCAGAGGAGCCCTGGTTGTGTGAGGTGGAAGCTGGGCAGGAGCTCTGGCTTCTCCTCTCCATCTGATGCTCACCAGTGAAGCCAAACCACCCTGAGCCTTTGCTCCACTGCTTACATTTTGTCCCTGTGGGTTCAGTCCTGCTTCCCAGGCTGGTGTTCATCGCCAGCTCCTGCTGAGCTCAGCGTAAGGAGAGTTTAAGATGTCCAGCACACGTCATTTTCCAGTGTAGAACCTTTGTGGAAGGTGGAAGCAGAGCAAGGAGCCTGGCTGGCAGTGCTCTCCAGAAGGCCCTGCTGGGCTTTGCCCAGCGTTTCTGTGGTTTGACAGTTTCCTGTTCTGCAGGGTGGGAGAGGGAAGAGCCTGCTGGAGTCTCGGAAATGCCTACGTCTCCCTGGGGAGCCATGAACAGGCTTTGCACTTCGCAAGGAAACATCTTGAAATCTCCCAAGAGGTAAGAGAAGCTGGTGCAGATCAGAGGGAACCTGTGACCCCTGGTGAGAGCAAGACTGTTTCATGCCAATGAGTTACATTAATGCAGCTATCCTGCTCTCACTGCTCTGGAAAGCCCTTCTCTGTGAGCTGTTTCAGTGGTGTCCTTAGGAACTGCAGAGCTTGGCTGGCAAACGCTCTTCTTTGATGGGAGGCTCCCAGCCTTCCCCTTAATTACAGCAAATGTGTGAGCTGTTCTTTGCTCTTGGCCAATGTTCCTGGGCAAGAAGAGACCTGGGGACTTGTCCACTCTGGTTGTGCACCCAGCAGGGGTGCAGGCACTCAGGGACCTCTTGGTCTCCAGTCTGTAAGATCCCACTTTCCTGAGCACAAGGAGATTCCAGCTGAGCTGGACCTGCAGTGCCCTGATGCAGTGGATGCTGTTCCTGGATGCACACAGCCTGCAGCCAGCCCTGTGCCACTGCCACCCCCTTTGGAGTTTCACCTTGGCCTTGCCCAGCTCTCTGCAGCTTTGCTGCTGTTTTCAGGTGGCTCAGAAGTGCAGAAAGCCAGAATTCCATTGTTTGCTCTTTTCAGTGTGTTGAGGAAATCGGCCGTGGCCTCTTTAGTCTTCCCCAGATGAAGAAATTGCCCTCTTGAAGCACTAATTGAAATCACCATATGTAAGTGTGCTGGGTGTTCTCCTGCCCGTCTATTAGGCTGGCTAAATCTCCAAGCAGGGCTGACACAGCAGCCTAATTACAGATTTAATTATACTGATCAGACACACAGAAGAAATACTGTTCTTTGGCCCTGTACATTTTAGGACAGATTAACTTCCCCAGCTCTGCTCAGGCTGTGGCTGAGTCCTCAGAGCCAGACGTCAGCTGAGGGGCCACGGGAGGACGAGCACTGGTGGTCCTGGGGCCTTTGGGGGTGGAGGGGAGACCCAGCAGGGTGGGGGTTCCCAGTGTTGTCATTCCAGGGTGCTGGCTGTGGCTCCAGCTGTGTCAGGAGTGAGTTCCTCATGGCAGGTGGCTGATGAAGTCCCCCCATCCTTAATTATGGAGCAGTGCAGAGACTGTCCCTTTGACAAGCACCAGGATTTCACCTGGGAGAAACCTTGTGGCATTCAACATTTTCCTGCTGATGTTCATTACTCACTTCCCACCACCTTCTTCCCAACAAAAACCCAGTGGTGACATTTGAATCCAAATGGAACCTGCTCAGGGTAACCACACTGGAAGCTGCTGCAGGGTGATCAGAGGTTGCTCACAAAATTCCACTGGAATAAAGGATATGCACTCAAAAACCTTGGAAGCTTCCCCAGCTCTGGGACACTGCTCTGGGGTGCTTTTGTCACCTCTGAGTGCAACTCCTGCGAGGCTGAGGGCAGAAAACAGGGCTCTGCTGTGGTGTGTGTGGCAGGCCCTGCCCAGGATCCTTGTCCTGCCTCGGTTGTTAAAAGGGCTTTGGAGATGATCTGAAAGGAGTAGAAGTCAGGGAAGCACTTTAACAGAGCATCAAGGACTGCAAGACCTAACCAGGACATAGTAATTTCTCTGGAGATGATGTCAACAGCAAATCTCCTGTAATTGGCAGGGGGATTTACGCCTGCTGATAAGCCCTTTGATCTGCCTCCCTTTACTGGCGCTTGGGGCTTTGTCATAAATAATGTGGGGATTTATGGTTTTGTTGCAGCGCGGCTCACGCTGCCGTCTGCGGCAGGGCATTCAAAAGAGCTGTTGCCAGGCATTTAGCAGGAATCAGGCCTCTCCAGGGGAGCAGCCAAGGTCTTCCTCTGTCACACGGGCTGCCCTTCCTCTGAAGATGAGAGGCTGTTTCTGGGTGACCTCTCCGTGCCCGCTGGTGATGCGCAGCACAGCCGTTCTCTGGTTTGGTTGAACTTTGAGGAGGATCCAGTGTTGTGTCCTCCAACTCCTCGTTTTCCGTAGCAGGAGCTGTTGGGCAGATCTCCCCACAAACGTGTAGCATCAGCTTCCTTGGCCCCAGGCCAGCGAGAGGTGGGAATTGGGTAAAAATGTGGACTTTTAAAAGATTTTTTGGAGCGTTGTGTGGGCAGATCACTAGGAACAACTTGAAGTTGTATGGCTGTGAGCCAGGAGAGAAGGGCTTTCGGAGCCCCGGTGTGACACTGCCCACGTGGCTGATGGCAGCGTGGCTGTCTGGTGCTCAGTAACTATGGAAATACTTGAGGAAGGGGGGCTGGGAGTTCCAGGGCTCTCTGCCAAGCCATGTGTGGCTGCAGGACAGCCCAGACGTGCACGTTCAGGCTCAGTTCTGTGGCAGTGGGCGAGCTGAGCCCTCTCGGTTCCTTGCACCGAGCTGTGTTGTGGAGGCGCAGCACGGCAAGCACGGACCCTCTCCCAAATTATCCCTGGGGAGTAGTTCTGGAGTGGTGAGAGCTGGGCTGCGTGGTCTCTCAGGTGTCTCCAAGCTCTCTTTTGGCTGTCTCTGTGTTTGGTTTTGGGGTGGGACTGGCAAACCCTTGGCTCTGGGGGCTGCTTGCTCGGAACACCCCGTGCCTTTAACCACTGCCCTGTTGGTTTGCCCGCTGCAGATCGGGGACAGGAGCGGGGAGCTGACGGCACAGGTGAACGTGGCCCAGCTCAGGGCAGCCCTTGGCTTGGGCCCTGGTGATGAGGACGTGGGTGCAGCTCAGCCCTACTCCGGCTATGAGGCACAAGGTGAGCTTCTGGGATTTTGGGGGCATTGGGAGGTCTCGGGAATTCATGTGGGGACGGGGAGGTGTTTGCAATTGGGCAGGAAATACAAATGCCAGAGCAAGATGAGGCTGTTGAGTGCCTTCACCACGAAGGGGACTGGGGTGTCTTTGCTCTGTGCTTTCCATCAGCTGCAAAGGCAGGGAAGGATCCCCAAAAAAGGGCACAGAGTGAGTTAATGGAGTTAATCTGCTTTGGGAATAAAATTCCACGTGCCATGCAGCAAAGCAGCCTTTGTATCTTTTAAAGCTCTGCAGGGCCCTTTTCACTGATTTGACTGATTTGGCTTTCAAGAGTGACTGGCAGGGATTTTTGGCTGCTTTTGTTCTGGTTAGCACCCAGGAACAAGCCCAGGGCATGGGCTGCAGGCAGGTTGGGACCATCAGCACGCACTGGGTGACACCTCACCCTTGGAACACCTGCAGCCCTGCTGAACACGGACACAAGATGTGGCAAGACTTGGTCACAGCAGCCAGAGTGGCTTTACTGAACCCTGGGTCGCTCTGCCTCCGCTGCCAGGGAGCACAGATGGGTCACCACGGTGTGCCCCCAGCTCAGGGGCTGTCTGCCTGGCCTGGAACTGCCCACTGTGGGCACGGGTGGCTGCCTGGCACGGGTGGGCGCCTGGCATGGGCGCTTCCAGCTGGCAGCTCCGTGCTGGGGCAGACTTATTAATTCACACAAACTGCATCCCAGGAGGCGTCCACTGATTAAATACGACCTTGTTGGCACAGGCACATTCCCCAGGCAGCGTGCTGCCTTTCCTGTTGGTAGCACTGACGTGGAGGGGATGGTGCTGGGGCTGAGGCGCCGTGCCCTGCGAGGGGAAGGAGAGGCTGGCTGTGTGTGTGTGCTCTCGTATTGATCTCCCAGGCGTAACCTGCTGCGTCAGTGCCAGAGCTTTTCCTGGGAAATGGAATGGTGGTGAGGCAGCCAGCGTGTCCTGCCGTGCCCCACTGGAGCTGCAGCGGAGCTGAGCTGTTGCCTCAAAGGCCGTGGGGGCCACAACAGCTTCCCCAGCCTCCCTTTGCACGTCATCCCCTGCTTTGTAACTCCTTCAAAACTCATTCCTGGCGTTTCCTCGGGGGCTTCCTTTTGGCAAGTTACTTTGTTGGGAAAGGGGAAGAGGAAATGAACCTCAGCGTTGGTGCTGTTTCTGGGTCAGAGGGAGGTGTGGATGTGGCCCGTGGGCTGCTCGCTGCCCTCCGGAGATCCAGATGTGCTGTGTTAACATCTGGAGCCAGCAGTGATGTTTGTGTCACCTGACAGAGGCAGAGCCGTGCAGGTCCGTGTGTGGGTGATCACTGGAGGATGGGAAAGGGCTGAGCCGCTGCCGTCAGAGTTCTGGAGGCTGCAGTGACCTCGTTAATCCGCGGTGCCCTTGCTCACGTTCCCAAGGCCGGGGCTGTTTGCCGAGGGAAGGACAAAGTGTTCTTGGGAGGAACACCAGCAAACGAGGGGGATTTGCAGTGCAGGGAGGGAAGGATCTTGGAGAGCAGGATTTCCCCTCTCCAGGTCCTGGGAATCTGCTGGGGAGGTGAAAATCATCTCCGTGTTGGTGGGCTGGGGCCACAGGAAGGGAGTGTGAGGTCACAGCTGGCTGGGAACTTGGTGCTTTACACACAGCTCAGGTGGGGAGGGTGCTGGTCCTGGCACAGGGAGATGTGCAGAGGGCACAGCCTGTGGAGAGGAGCCTGACTCCTTGATTTCTCCTTAGCTTTTATCCCGGCTTCAGCTCTCTTATTCCGAACTTCAGTGGAGGATGAGAGGCCACCAGTGTGTCTCTGAGCCCTTGAGGGAAGGGAGATGCACTTAATGACTGCCAGAAATTTTGGTACCCTCCTGTGCACCTATTAAATGATTAGAAGAGCATAATTATTTATATTATTAATAGCAGCAATTTACAGCCAGAGGAACATCTGTTTCTGTAATAGGGAGCAGGTGAGGGAGTTGAGATTCAAGTTGGCTTCTGAACCAGCCGTGCCTTTTGATGTTGACAAATCTCGTGGTGAGGAGAGCTTTCCATTTCTTCTTTTCCATTCGGATTCTTTTCCCTGCTTAAGGTTACAAAATGGCTGCATATTCTTAAGGATGCTAAAATCCTCTGGTGAGGCAGGCATGTGATAAAACACATCAGTTTCATCACACAGGTACAGTAAAGCTTCAGAGCAAAGGCTCAGCCACATTTTCACTGTGATGTCCTTCACAGGTGACTTCTGCATTTAGGGCTTGGGCATTGCCCTTCACTGGGGTCTGGGGGTGGGAGGAGTGCCTGATGTTTTCCTCTGCTGTTCTGGCTCCCCTTGCTGAGCTCTTCGTGATTTTAATTAATATTCTGAGAGTATTTGGATGTCAGAAGACAAAGCTGGAGGCCAGGGAAGCGGGGCAGTGCTGCAGAAGTCTTGTGAAAGCAGCGACCTTGTTGAGAAACACAAACACAGAGAGCTTAAAGCAACAAACTGAAGGGAGCTGGAGAGTAGCTGGAACATGAAGTAAATAAACAGGGGCTGGGTTTGTTTCTCCAAACAACCCGAAATGTGGCCCTGGATAAATCTGGTTCTCTTTCACACACTGCACGCTAAGGGTTGAGTGCTGGGAGGCTTCGCCTGTGGAGAGAAGTGAAGGACTTCTCTGTGGCTCCACGGGGTTGTTTTTAGGGGTGAAGGCAACCAGGGCAAGAAGCAGCACTGGGAGATGTCCCAGGGTGCAGACAGCCAGCACTGGTGCCCCTTTCCTGGCTGCCCTTTTCCAGATGAGTTGCTGTGGGCTGAGGCTGCAGCATCTGCTTGGTGAGGAGCCGCCCGTGCCCAGCGGGGACTGGGAGCACCGAGCTGAGCCCCTCCCGCTCCCAGCCTGGAGGCAGTGCCTGCTGGGGGGGTGAATCAGGTCTCTGGGGGTGCTGCCTTCATCCTCTGGGAGGGATCCTGCCAGCTGGGAGGGGAGCACAGAGCCAGGGATCACCCAGCACCCACGGGATGGAGGCAGGGAGCAGCCCAGGCCACCCTCTGTACCTCTCCGGAGTGAGAACTGGCTCTGGGCTGCTTTTCTTCTGCTCTCAGCAGCTCGTCAGGCTCAGCCATCACCCACTGGCAGCAGCAGCAGCATCAGGAGACACGAAGCAACCTCTGCTGGCAGCTGGGAGTGGGTGGGGAGGGCTGCAGGTGTTCCAGGAGGCGTTGGCATGGGGATGCTGCCAGAGCTGGTTCCTGGCACGGTTTCTGTGCTGTTTGCAGAACACAGACAGCGCTGCCCTGCTGTGCTCAGCTCTGAGGGCAGGGAGGGACTTGGTCTTGGCTGGGAGCAAACCCAGTGTAGGAAGCTGCAATCCTGGAGTACAAGGTGATCTTACAACTCTGAGTATTTGCTGTGATGTTGGGCACGTCTTTGATTTCAGTTTTCCCCCACACATGCAATGGGCATTAGCTTTTCTCTAACCAAGGCTGAAATAAGGCTTATTTACAAATAAGCACTGTCAATTTGGGCCAGAGAATGAGCCTGACTTCCCCCCTCTGCTCATCTTGTGCTGAGAAATGGCAGGTACGAGGCTGCTCTGCTTGTTTGGTGTTCCAGAGGCTCCATGCTGGGAATGCTCATCCCTGTGTGAGGCAGCCCAGCTTCAGGTTATGTTCTGCAGTGGGCACAAAACCCCACTCCTTCCTGAGCACTGCTCGGCTCTGTGGGGCTTTGATTGTGGGGCTTTGCATCCTCGATGCAGTTTTGAGCTCATCTCTTCACAGGGATCTTTGAACCCCTTGGATCAATCAGCCTGGAATAGAATAAATTTGCTTTTATGTTTTCCAGCCTGTTTGTTTTTGTTTGTTTGCTTGCTTTAAATATCTTTGAAGTACCTAAAAAGTGTTTAGGGCTGATAAAATAGACAGGATTGACCATCCCTCCACTGATGCCAGCGGGGAGGTGGGGATGCTGCACCCGCTGCCAGCCTGTGCCCGGGGCAGGGATGCTGCCCGGGGAGAGGGATGTTCCTTCCCTGCAGTTTGCTCAATCTTCCTGCAGAAAACTGTCAGCTGAGAGATGTGGCCGTGTGAGAGCAGCATCTTGCTGACAGTGGGCCAGCCCTGCTGCCTCAGGCTGTGATTTCACTGTCTGGGGAGCATTTGCCTTCCCCCGGCCGCACGAGTCGGGGTCACATCCCCAGCATGGAGCCTGCCCCATCCTCACCAGTCACACTGAGTAAGTGCAGCAATTGAAAGTGCTTAATATTAAATATCCTCAGCTCTATTTGATTTTTCCCAGGAGCTGATGGGCTGCAGCTCAGCCTTTTTTTCATTCTGGAAATGAAAGCCCGAGGCCGTGCTGGTTAATTGTACCTGCTGACACAGTGGGGTGATGGATGAGGTGCTGGAGAAGCAGAGCAGCTTTTGGCCAAGTGGAAGGTAGGATTGGTGCTCTGGTGGCTTTGTTGTGCTCCAGCAGGTGCTCAGAGGGAGAGCTGGAGCAAATATTCCCATGTGCCTGCAGGAAGGTGTCCAAAAGACGTGTCTGTGGTGGTCCTTCAGGGAGCAGGGCAGGAAGGACGGGAGAGCTGCTTCCACAGTGGGATTCTGGAGTGAAGATTTAGGACTTCTGAAAGATACCTCTTCTTTATAATGAGTTTTTTCTAAATCTGAGTGACCTCTGCCGTTACAGCTGGTAAATCATTCCAGCAGCACCGATGGGGGGATGAACCTCTGAGTCATTTGGGTTTTAAACTCAGTAATTCAGCACTCACTTCAGACTGCCCCAGTATTGGCTTTGGGAAGTTTTAAAATACTCTTCCTGAGTATTTAATGTTCCTCTCTCATCTTGCTGTGTACATGAGCCTCCTTCCCAGCATCTGTGTAAAATCCAGCAGCAGTTCTTGGCTCGCAGCAGAGGAAATGCTCCAGGACTGGAGAAGATGATGTTGTGCTACTGCAATTTGTTTTATCTTAATGCCAGGGCAGAAGGCGAGTGCTGGAAAAGAGGATGAGGAAGAGGCCAATTCTTGAAGCCTGTGGCAGAGGAGGCACAACGTGGCTCGTGGCAAAGCCATCCATTCAATCAAGATTCAGTCTCTCGTTGTGGGGAGGGAGAACTTTTTGGGAATGGTTGGTTCTGGGAAGCCCCAGGTTCCCTTTGGCTGCAGTTCCAGGCTCCAGCAGCACTCCCAGCTCTGCTGTGCTGTCTGGATCCTGAGTGCACTTTCCCCAGACTGTTTCCCTTGTAGGGGCTGTGTAGGAAATGCCACGGCTGTGGTGCTGCTCTGCCCAACAGCACAGCGTTGCCTTTAGGAGCAGGATTCCTCTGCTTGCTGTACTTTTTATGCAGCACAGAGCAAGAAAAGAGAAGAAGGAAGTTCTTGCCCAGCTAGAATTACTTTTTATCTCTTAAAAGTTTCTGTGTGGGTGACCACGTTCTGCTTTGGCACTTCTCTGAGCAGGACAAGGCCAGACCCTCAGCAGGGTCTCTGTGAGTGACCTCAGGACCATCCTCCTTCCCTGGCAGGGACAATTCCATGGACAGCCAACCTTGGCTTGGCAAAAACACCTGGCAGAGCCCAGGATCTCAGTCCAGCGTGGGCAGCGTGTTCCAGGAGCTGCTGTGAGCTGGTGGCTGATCACAGCAGCATCCAGGAGGAGGGATCGAGTACATTCCCCCTCTTTTTTAGAGGATTTTACTGTGGGTGTTTGATGGCTGCTAAGCTGACATGTGGTTGCTCCTTCTCTGCCCTCTCTGAGTCAGTCTGGAGGACAAAATCGTGTCCTTGGGCTTGTCTGGCTGCTGGAGATGTGGCCCCTGTTAATTATTGTGTGTCACTTTCTAGCCAAACTCTGCATTTGATCTCTGCTCGTTCGACACGAGCTGATAATGGACGGTGGGAGGTCATGAGGCTCTGCCGTATCCTGGCAGAGAGAACCCTGCCCTTAGAATCGAGCCAGGTGTTACTGCCAAGTCCATCACACTGCTCTTGAATCGGCCCTGAGGCTGTGTGCCTCCTCCCAGTTCAGTTTATCTCCCAAAAGATCCTTCTGTCCCCACGACTGTTCCTCTCTGAAGCAGACGATTGCCTTGGGGGGGGTTATGGTTAAGGGAGGCTGTGCCTGACACGGCCCAGCCTTCCCACAGCCTCCAAGGCTTGTATTTGTGAAGTGTTTTGTGGTGTGGTGCTCTGTGTTTTCTGCAAAAACCTCCCCTAAATATTTCGTTCTTTGGCACAAATCGCCGATGCTTTATTTGCAAATAAGCCTTGGTTAGAGAAAAGCTGATGCTTATTGCACATCTGGGGGGAAACTGAGATCAGAGATGTGCCCAACACCACAGCAGTTACTCAGAGTTGTAAGATTCCACCTTGTACTCCAAGATTGCAGCTTTCCTACGTTGAGTTTACTCCTACTGGAGGAAATAAATAAGAAATCAGAAACAAAGTACCTCCCTTTGTGGAGTGTACTCCAAACACTCCAAACCAGTGCCGTTTCTGTCTCCAAGGAGGACTCTNCACTGGAGGAAATAAATAAGAAACCAGAAAAAAAATACCTCCCTCGTGCTGTTTCTGTCTCCAAGGAGGACTCTTCTCCAGGTTTTACCTCTTCCATGTGGATGTGAGGGGCCTGTGGTCCAGAGTGTCTCCTCAATCCCTCTCCCCATCCAAGGAGCCTCTGTGCCAGCTGCTCACCTTGAGTGCAGTCAGCAAACGCCCCAGGGCTCTGGGTGCTGTGTAGATGTGCAGCATTGCTGTTATTCCTGCTATTTTCAGCCCGTTGCTCAGCTGTCAGGCTGGATTGTGGAGATGCAGAACTCGGGCGACGCGAGCACAGAGCATCTTCTGCCAAATCAGCCAGGCGAGCATCTCGCTGCAAGAGGAACTTCTCTTTATTGCCACGTGTTGTGGGCAGCTTTTTTAAAGGAACAGTTTTGCCATGGAGGAGAAAAGTGCAGGACTCTTACTCTGGAGCAGGGTTTTGTCGTGCTCGGGGATCTTTTGGGAGGTTGAGATTTGCTTGTGCTCCGTGTGCCAGTGGATGCAGCTCAGTGCTGGAGCCCAGTCCTCCCAGCAGAGCAGGGATCATTCCTTGTCCTTGTGGCTCCCAGTTCTGTATCCTCAGACACAGAAGGACCCAGAGCTGTTGGGATTCCCTGGTCCTTTCCTGCCTGCAGGACTGGGGTAAGCAGATGGTCCTTCCCATGGATGGGCACACAGCAGCTTGGCACCAGCATTTTATGGCCCAGTCATCGTAAATAACTGATATTATTTGCTTTCTCTGTTTGGAGAAAAGTATTGTTCTACCCCAGTAGCAACTGGGAAAACAAATGCCACCATTTATCAGGCGAGTGCTGACAATAATAGAGGTCAAGTGGATTTATAGTGCCAGAACCCATTATGTGTTTGAAGACTAATTAAAGCCTCAAATGAGATGCTTGTCCTGCTGGAGGCTGCCTTTTTTTTTTTCTTTTCCCTCCTTCTTTCTTTTCCTGCTGCTGTGCTTGTTTTCCCCCTCCCCCTTTCCTCTTTAAGAGCTTTGCTGTAATAATGGAGCACGAGCCTGACAGAGCTTCCCTGATTAGATGTCAGCAGCGTATGATTTGAGATGCTCCGTGAGCTCTGGGAGCACTGGACCGTATCTCCACTGTCACTTCGGAGCTGGGAAGGGTTTCCAGACCAGCATTCCACCCCAAACAACTGGCTGGCTGCTCTGATTTAATTACATTGAGCAATATTTAGAGTTGTCTGCCAGAATCAAGGTTCGGGTCGGTACAGATGGGGGCAGGCTGTGAGAACTCGCCCAAAAGCCAAGTCAATATCTTGGTTAATGCAGGTACAAGGGGAAATGACCTTTTCATGAGAATACAGCAAGCCCTAATGCTGGATTTGTTGTGTTTTTTGGGGTGCCCAGCCCGTGCTTTGTGGGGAACAGAGGGTTGTGTGTGCAGCTCGCCCGGGAGCGCTGCGGGCAGGGGGGCTGATGTTGGCTCCACAACCTTTCCCTGTTGGTCTTCCATGAAGTCCCCTGTCAGGTTGAATTCTGCCTGCTCTGGCACAGCCCCCCAGAGGGCTACAGCGTGTTCCCAGCTGCAGACACAGAACTGGCTCTGTGTCTGGGATGGGGGGGCCCTGCTCCGCTGCTCCGGCTCGAAGCGGGAGGGAGGCGGCAGCTCCCGGAGCTGCGAGAGAGGGGGCAGAGCTGGGAGTTATCAAAGCACATGTCAGCTTGATGAGAGCTCCTGCCAGGGCTCCCTGAGTCGCTGCTACACATGTTCAGCTCGATCTTGTCAGCTGCAGTCTCTTGGAGATGGAGCCTGTCCATGGAGGAGCAGAGCTCTGCCCGCACTGCCTGCCCAGCTTGCCCTAGTGCTCCTTTCCATGAGATCACCCCCTCACCATCCTTGATAAAACTTCCTCCTGCTCTCTGTGGCTGCAGAGAACCACCAAGAACGTGAAAACCGTTAAACTCGCCTCAGCAACCAAACTGCAAAAGCAAAAAGTTGAAAAAAAAAATTTAAAAAAAAATCCCCTTGGTTGGTGGTGCTGTTGAGATCCTCGGTGGGGGGGGAAGGAGGATGAGATTTTGAAAAAAAAAAAAAAAAATTTAAAAAAGGAACAACACCCCTGAGCAGTGAAAAGAGCAACATCCCAGGAGCTCCAGGAAAACAGGGCATGAATGCAGCCAGTCAGGAGCGTTGCTCAGCTGATGTTCACAAGAAGGTTTCAGCTTGCTCTCTTGGAGACCTCAGTAAACCTCCAAGACAGAGAGAGCATTTAGAAAGGCCCCTGAGGTTTTCCGTTGCTCTGCAGCAGGCTTGGTAAACATGCCAATAAATGCTGGAGAGAGAGAGGGGGGAAAAACCTTCCAGAGGAGCAGACCTGGGTTTTCAGCTGCTCCATCCTTCGCATCCCCGGCTGCTGCTGCTGCTGCTGCTGTGGATCAGCACTGGGGAGAAGGAGGCAGAGTTCAGCTCTGGCTGAGCATTGAGTGGTGCTGCAGGTATTTCTGGGAAAAATAAGTTGGAAGAGGCTGAAAGTTACGTCTGGAGCCATCTGAGGGAATGGAGACAGAAAGTTAGCAGGACTCCTGTCGTGGGACGCTTGTAAGTACGGAAAGCTCTGCTCTCCTGGAAGGTGGATGAGGATGTGTGGGATGAGAAGGGGAGAAGCTGCCACTCATCTGGTGGGAGTTGCTGCTGGTGTGGATCCAGTTTCTGGTAGCCCTGAGTGATAGAGACCCTCTAAATTCTTCTTGCTGCTTGTTTTAGGGGTGGCGAGCGGGGACGGTGTTTGACCCCAGCACTGGCTGGGATTTCTCCTGGGAGGAATATCTGAGTTGGATGAAGTTGTCTGTAACTCTGAGCTTCTCAACTCAACTCTGTGTAAACCCCCCCAGAGTCCTAGACAAGACACCAGCATCAGAACAAGAGAAAAAGACGAGTTGTTCTGCTGGGGTAGGCTCAGCTGCCCGTGTCTATTAAATTAGCGCCGGGCAGGTTTTCTCAGCTCGGAGATTAATGGCTGCTGGCCAGCGGTTCAGCGCTCTGGGAACACACAAAAGCACCTGAGGATGGAGGTGTGTAATTAATGACCCTTTAGGCAGCTGGAAATGGTGTGTGTTTATCTAACTGGGCACACTTTGCTGCTTTCTTGCTTTCCTGGAAGTGGCTGTGAAACGGGGCCGTGACGCACGCTCGCTTCCAGGGGCTGGCCTCGCCTCTGAAACCCAAATGTGCCTCTGCTCAGGTGTTTGCAGGTGATTTTTATTCCAGATCCACCTTGCTGCTATAGGTTATTGTGAGGGAAGCCACTGGCAGCTCTAGCAGTGTCCATAGGGCATAACTGGGAGCCACTGGGAACAACCCAGCGCTGCCTTCCCCTCGCTGAGCTCCTGCCTGAGCGACGTGGCAGCACTCAAAAGTCCTTCACCCATCTCACAGCCACCTCCTCCGTGCTGAAGATGGTGGGAATATGGTGGAGCAATAGGAATTTTCTTCAGGAGTAGAGTTGTTGGGCATTAGAAGGGGCTGCCCAGGGAGTCACCACCCCTGGAGGGGTTCAAGGCACGACTGGACGTGGCACTCAGTGCTCTGGTCTGGTTGACAGGGTGGGAATCTGTTGGATTTGAGATCTTTTAAGGCGTTTTCCAGTGTAAATGTTCTGAGCTGCTGCCAGGTGGGCCCCTGGCTTTGTGTGGAAGGGGTAGGGTTTGGTGGAAACGCCGACTGCTCCTCGTGACGTGTGTTCCTTGCTCTCCTGTGTGTTCACATCAGTGTCTGTTCTCCACCTCCAGCCCTGATGTCAGTCCCCTGAACTCGAAGCCTGGTAATGAATCACCTTAAAACAAAGCTGGTGCTGATGTGCTTTTTGGAGTAGAGAGGCAGAAAGGTGCAGAAATGTTTTGCTGATTTGAGTCTTTACAGCTGTAAGCCGTAAATGCCTTCAGGGTGGTGAGGGGCACAGACATAAACTTTAGGTCACTTGTGAGCGAGCTGTGATGTGTGTTCGTGACCCTTGGTTGAGGTCCCAGCTGATCTGAGCTTGTCTCTTGTGAAGCTGAGCTTTTCAAAGCAGTGCTGTCCTTGGAGCTGGTGCAGTTTGGGTTCAGCTGTGGCGGCATCTGGAGCCCTGACTGAGCTGGCTGTGTGCTGCTGCAGGAATCCCTGGAGCCTTTTTCCATCTCATCCCCGTTCTCTGCTTTCAGCCAGCCTGGAATTGTGAATTTTGTGCCTTCTCTC
The DNA here is from genome assembly GCA_013398015.1 of Oreocharis arfaki. NCBI lineage: Eukaryota > Metazoa > Chordata > Aves > Passeriformes > Paramythiidae > Oreocharis > Oreocharis arfaki. The sequence continues at coordinate 55,949 of VZRR01006013.1, forward strand.
TGCTAAGTTTGCCCAGTGAGCAGCTCTGTGGCCCCCTGAGCTCGGCGGGGTAACGAGCACTGGAGCTGCTGGGGTGGTGGGAGCTGGGGATGGTGGGGTTGGGGGAGTTTGCTGCTGCAGAAACCACGCAAAGCTCCGTGGTTTCCGTTCTCAGGGCTCAGTGTGGGCATCATTCCTCCCCCAGGATTTCCCCTCGAGCTTGGGAGCTGTCACAGGACCTTGAGTGGAGGGAGAGTTTCGGTCTCTGCCCCGCGCGGTGTTGCTGGAGTGGGGTGTCACGTGGGGAGCAGCTAAACTGAGCCTTCAGGAGCAATCAGGGAAGGGCAGAAGCTTTCCCAGATGTGGGGAAAGCATCCCAGGGCCATTTTGTACATCCTGGCTGTTTGTCAGCAAGGCAAGAGCAGCTGGAGGCAGGTTGAAGGGAGACTGTGGAGGTAAAGAGGGTTTGGAAACCTCGAGTCACAGCTGAACTGTGTTTTACCCACTCTGTTGTTGTTGGAATCAAACATCAAAACCTTATGAAATCTCAAATAAATATCATAAATCCTGCCGAGTTTTGATTCCTCTGTCAGGTTCAAGGCAAGATTTTGCTCCCCTTAAGGCTGGGCCTATGGTAGTTGGAAAATATTTGCTCCTTCACTTAGTTTTCCAGCCTCTGTGGCTATAGAGAAAAGCTCAAAGTTGAGTCCCAGAAACATTCTTTCAGTTAAAAACATGATGATAAAGCAACAAATCCCCAGATGTATTAAATTGTTTATTTGTTATGGTTTTTCTCAATGCCAGTCCCATGGCTTTTGTGGTTTGGGGTGAGGTTTGTAACTCCTGAATTCCAGAGACCTTGTCTGAGATCAGGGTCGTGGTGTGACCTGGCTGCAGCTCGACAGCCACAGCCTCACACGGCGCTGTGGCAGTGCTTTAAAAAGACCCAAAACAATAGGAAAAAACCCCACATTTCAATCTCAAGGCCAGCACAGCTGCAACATCCCATCCCTTTGACTTTTAGTTAACCAGAGCGGAGGATCTGCCGTGGTTTGAGTTCTCCTTGTGTGGCATTTGTGATGTTGGTGACACCCCCCCCGATGTGAAGTGTGTTGTTTTGCAGGAGCCAGGCCAAAGAGACTCCAGAGGAACAGCATGGACAGCTTAGACCTCCTCAAGTTCCCCTCTGAAAAGGTAAGCAAAGATGTCTGGCCTCAGAGACTGTCAGTGGGAATCTGTACTACAGATCCCAGTCGGTTTGTTGTTGACTGGCTTCGTTTGCAGGGAAATATGCAATTAGCAGATATCATTGGAGTCAATGGGATTAACCAAAGAGGGTTTCTAGAGAGCTTGGAGGAGAGGAACAGCTGGTCTGACTAAAAAGGCACTTAGCACTCAAAGCTGGAAAGCCACTTCTGGGCTCTTTTTGAGAAAGCAGCCCTTTATTGGCAGGATCATGGTGAGCGGTTTAGCCCCGGAGCAGGGCTGTGGCAGGTCCCGGTGCCTGTCACCCCAGCAGAGTGACAGAGAGGGCAGACATGGGAGAATGAGCACTGCAGGAGGCAGAGGGTTTGTTCCAGGGTCGGTTCCAGGGGCTCCAAGGATTGCTTTGCTGCTGGGAGTGTCAGATCCGAGCAGATCAGCGTTTCCTCTGTGTCCCCGGGGCTGTTCCTGCAGCGGCTGGGAGGCACTGAGCCCTTCCAGCTACAGGGATCATTGCTCAGAAAATCCTGCTGCTGCTGCTGCTGAGGGCTCAGCCGTGCCTGTTCCCAGAGGAGGTGGCCAGGCCTGCAGCCAGTCTGCCTCTTTGGGGTGGTTTTGGCACAAATCGTTCATGTTCTCCCAGTGCTCTCCAGGCACAGCTCTCCCAAGTGTCCCAGGGAGCATTTCCCCTTTACTGAACTGTCACAGGGAGGAAAAAGCTCACCCAAGCTGCAGGTGGGTGCAGACAGTCAGTGGGAAACAACCTCAGGCTTGAGAGACCATTTAGGTGCCTAAAAATCCCAGTAAGCTCTGGGAAGGCCGGGCAAAAGCTCCTCCATGAATTAACTCTCTTTGGAAAATAAATTCCGAATGTCCTGATGTATTTTTATCAATTCTCCCACTGCCCCTTGGCTATTTTGGCTCTTGCCTGCTCTCACCAACGTGACTCCATCTCTGGGGTGTCGATGGCAGGGACAGCAGTGCCCAAGGTCAGGGGACATTGGCTCGTGTGTCCTCTGTGGAGCAGCACAGCCCCGAGGGCTGGCCAGGGGCTTTGCTGACGTGTGACTCGCTGCTAATGCTGTTGGTTTCCTGCTCTCTGCTGTAAAAGCTGAACACCACTCGATAGTTCAGGCAGGGCTCTGGATTTCAGGGCTTTCATGGGGAGGATGGAGCAAGCAGGAGCTGTGGGGTCAGGTGTGAGCACTGCTGTTCCCCCTGCAGTGGTCCGTGGGGGGCTGTGAGTTCACCTCTCCTTCAGAGAGTGTTCTGGATGTAATTCCTCTTCTCTGTCCCGCTGTGGCTCACAGGGGCTGATGGTTACAGCCCTGGGAGGGGCTCCTTTGCTTTGTGCCGTGGTGGGAATGAGGAGGCTGTAAGGAGTAAATCCGTGGAGTGAACTGTGACCTCTCCAGCATCCTCTCGGCGTTGTCTCTGCCAGACATGCCTTCTCTTTCTTCTCTGCCAGAGGTGCCTTCAAAGCCAGCCCAGCCCCCCTGTTACCCCACTTCCAGGAGCTCCAGCCCAGTGCCTCTGCACAGAGCTGTGTGTTGGGGCACAGGGAATGCCCACCTTGGTTCTGAAGCTCCAGCAGATTTCAGCAATGCTGCTCCCTGCTCATCCTGCACTCTCCAGCCTCTTACTCCTCCATCTGAGCTCCTCTGGTTTTATCTCCCAGCCTCTTGTTTATTCCTTTGTGTACCAGGCTAAAACCTCTTTCTCACATGCTGGGTTTCACCCTGAAGGTGTTTCCGTGCTGTAATTGAGTCATCTCTCCTGTTGTGTGCACTGAGCACTGCGAGGGCTCCAACCAGGGCACTGCAAGGCACTTTCCAGTTCTGATTTATATTCACGTGGCTGCTGTTAAAGGTGTGGGCACTGGCCTGGCTGCACTGGTGCCTCCAACAGCATCCAGGGACATGAATCTCTCTTTCCTTGTCCTCACTATTCCTGTTTGGAATCTCTGCCACCTCCGTTTCCCCACACCTGGGGTGACAGTCCTATATTTCTGTGTCTGTGGGAGCGCTGAGCACAAGCCCCACATGAGCTGGGCTCCCGAGCCTCTCCTGCTCTGTGGGTAGGACCTGACAGAGCTCCACCAAAACCTGGGACTGCAGTTGCTGCAGTGACTGTTTCTTGCTTTCCCAAGGACCAGAACGGGGACAGCCACCACGTGGGAGAGCTGAAGATCTCAGGAAAGGAGTTCTTGTCATTACCTGCGAGAACGAAGAAATACCGGGAGCACCAGTCCAGCTCGGAGAGGAAATCCCAGGGATCGAGTGCCTCCCCTCTGGATGCTGGGGAAGTCCGAGTCCAGGTGCCACAGTCGGTAGGAAGATGATTTTTACCTCCAGTGCTGATCTGGGAGTTCCTCATGTTTGTTTTTACCTCATTTCCAGCCTGGTGTGGGGGTGGCAGTGGGGCCTCTGGGCTGGAAAACAGAGTCTGTTTGTAGCTGTGCTCTGTTTGTTTGCTCTGGGGGCAGCTGTGGGCAAATCCTTTTGCCTCTTTGAGCCTCACAGCAGAGCAGTGGTACCAGTCTCCATCACAAACTGGTCTGTGAGGGATTGGCCCTTTGTGGTGATATTTATAACTTTCTCTGAGGGACAGTAGTCTGGAGCTGAACTTGGCTGATTTTAGGATTGTCAGGACGTGATGCCTTGAATTCCAGAAAAGCCCAGCAGTTTGGGTGCCTTGTGGAGCTGTTTTGATCAGCTCCTGGGGTTCGTGAGGAGTGGGATTGGTGCCTTCAAAAACCAGAGCCCTTCCCAGGTCTTTGGTGAACGACCAGAAGTGCTGGTTGCCTTTGCCAGATGCAGGTGTTCCACCTCGTGTTCTGATCACACTGATGGGCAGTGTGCAGAGTGGGCTCTTAGAATTCATCAGAGATGGTAGAAATCATCATCCAGGAGCTTTTCTTTGGAAGCAGCACAGCTGGAGCTCATTTCCTCAAGAGCAGGAGCTGGCCCTGATGTCGGTGGTCTCCAGGTTACTGGTGCTGAGCTGGGGAGCTCTGGTCAGTCTGTGCTTGGCTCCCTGGAGGGTGTTTAGGATCCATGTCCTGGGAGTCTCCCCAGGTGCCTTTTGCTGTTTTTAACCTGACAGTTCTGCTGCTTTTGGGCCGTTCCCTTCCGGTCCTGTTGATGTTTGTTGTGACACGTGGCAAACACAAATTCTGGGGAGCTTTCCTGCAGCTGTGCTGGGTTTGTTCCCAGCCCTGGGAACAGGGCTCACACCCACAGCGATGGCACGTTTCTGGCTCGTGGGAGGGGGCTTGGAGGTGTTTGAACTCAGTGATCTCGAGTGAGAAGCCCCAAATCCTCGAGGCCTGTTGCCAGGAGAGACGGAGCGTAACGGGAGAGATCAATGATCTCATGGGTGCTTGGAAGTATTTAGGTTTTTGCTTTACACTGAGTCTCTAACACACTATCACAGTTCCGTGATCATGCAGTGATTCCAGGTGGAATAAATCCAAGCCAGAATAGATAGGCCTGGTTTTGGTTTTTTTTTGTTTTTTGGTTTTTTTTCCTTGGCATTTAAAAAAAGCGAAATTAAATATTTTCATGCTGGCTAAGAAAGAGTTCGGAGCTGCAGAGCTTGGGATGAAGCCTGGCTTTGGAGTGGGGATGCTTGAAGGTGTTTCTAGCTCCAAGTCCTTTGTTCCTCATCTGTGGATGATGGGGAGAACAGATCCTGCTGTACCTGTGTGCATGTGTGTGTGGACACATCCCTTTTTTACCACAGGCATTCCTGTTTTCAGCTCTCTGGCTACTCAAGACAGAATTTTTACACCAACTGGGTTTTTTTGGGGTTTTTTTTTTTTTTAGGCTTCTCTGAGCTCATTCTTCACTCCCAACAGCGCTCGTGGAAATGGTCTGCTGGGAAAAAACATTTCCTGCAGCTCACCGGTGCAAACATGATCATTGAGAAGGAAAACAAAGCTCATCTGAGCCAGAGAGGAGACAGCAGCATGGGGGCACACGAGGCGACACAAAAGCAGGGAAAAAAAACCCCCACTTCTGCCAGAAATAGCCTTGTATTTTTAACTCAGACGTTCAGCCAGAGACCAAACAAAAGCCACGCTCCATCAAGAGCTGGGAAGAGCATTCCTTAGGAGTGTAGCTGTGGATCCACGGGCTGTGTCTAAAGAAAGGCCCCGTGGGGCTTTGCCAGCCGCTGGTGACCTCTTGGCAGCGCACGTGGGGTTTGGGGAGTGGCCAGAGGGCTCCGTGGTGGCCGTGGGGGGCACGGTGGGGTCACTGCAGGGGAGTTCTGCTGGGGTGGTGCTCCCAGCTTTGCTGGGCTGACTCTGCAGACCTCAGAATGTTTAAAGTCAGCGTCGTCCTGTGGGTTTTGCCGAGAGCAAAGCAGCCCCACTGTGTTCTGCTGTCGCAGGGGACTTGAAAAGCTGCAGTTCCATCGATGGGAGGCTTTGTAATCAAAGGTAGCAAACCCCACCCAAACGCAGGGAAGCTTTTCCTGGTCAGGGCGTTCAGACAACAATTCCTCCAGATTCCTCATTTTGCAAGGGGAGAAGCAAAAATTCTCTTTATCCCTTGGTAAGCCACGAGTCCTTAATTAGAGGTGAGCTCTAAAGGTTGGTCTGAGGGGTTTGTCTGGGGTGCCACAATCTCTGCTGTCCCGTGGCAGAGGAGAACCCAGGCTGTGTGCAGGGAGAAAACTCATCCCAAGGACTCCCAGGTGCAGTGATGTAACCCCTGGGTGAGTCCTGCTGTCAGCACAGCCCCTGAGCTCCATCCCAAGGGGCTTCTGCAGCCGGGCAGGTCCCGGGATGGGAGGTCCTGGGGGTGAGGTGCCTGAGTCAGAGCTCCTGGATTTGCCACCCATCCCCTGCCTGTTGTTTACCTCCCTCTTCCCCATCGTGTGATGGGCTGCTGCTGCTCGCCTGCCTCCCCCGGGGAGGTTACAGAGGCGTGATGATGGCTGTAAAGTTGTTGGAGCTGTGGATGGCAGGAGCCGTGGTGGTTGTTATTAGCATTGGTGATGATGCTGCTAATTACCGAGCTGCTGGGAAACTCCCCATGGGAGGAGGCGGCGCAGGGTGAGGGGAGGCAGGGGAAAGTGAAGTGAGCAGGGGATGGAGAGGAGCCTGTCCCTTCTGGCAGCTCTGTCGGGCCCTGAGAGGAGGGCTCAGCCTGCGGGAAAAGCCGTGGGGATGCTGGGATGGATGGGAGAAGCCATGGCCAAGGTGCTGCGGAAGGTAGGAGAGCGTGGCAGGTCCCCCCCGTGCCTCAGACCTTCCTGCCACTGCCGTGTGAGAGGCTGGTGCTGAACGTGGTGCTCATGCAGGAGGCTCCTGACCCTGCTGGGGCAGAGAGGGGCTTCCTTACCCTTCCCAGGGACTCCTGAAGAGGGAGAGTTTCCCAGCCATGGCTGGTGGTCGCTGGGAGGAGAAGGAGCAGCCCTGCCAGGGTCTGGGGATGAGCAAGGACGGGGCCCTGTTCACCTGTGAGCCCAGGTGTGCATTTCCCATGGGAGCTGAGTGCCTGGCTCTCCACAGCAGAGGTGGGTTTGCTCTGGGAGAAGCTGGTGAGGGTGAGATGCTTGTGGCCACGTTTTTGCTCTGTTGCAGCCGAGCCCTGAGCAAAAGTGGCTGTGTTACAGCTCAGTCCCTGTGCCTGCAGTTGTGGGCAGCCAGATCCAAGCACCCCCAGATCCCTCCCTGGGACTCGTGCAGTGCACACCTTCTGAGTTTCCTCTCTTTTAAAAGGAACATCAAAGCAGAGGTTTTGTACTACATGAAACTCGCAGACATCAAAGGCTTGCTCGTAAATTTAACCCCTCTCTGCACTGTGGTGAAGGTCAGAACGCTCCAGCTCGGGATTGACTCGGTAGCAGATGTGTTTTAGGGGGTTATTGGAAGGTTACTGGAAGGATGGGATTTTTCTAATGCTTCAAAAATGCCAGAGATTGTGTCCCTTACCCTCCTCTGTGTGAGAAGGAGAGGGCCCGTGGAAGAAAGGGGCTGTGTGTTCTGGAAAAGACTTCCTGGGGACCTGCCCCACTCCTGTGTTTAAGGTCAGGATTGAGCTGAAATCTTTGAGGTCGATGGGACTGAGCATGAGCCAGGGTTCAAGGGCTAAAACCCTTTATTGTGTCAAGGTCCAGCAGCTGGAGCAAAACCCACGGAGCGAGGTAAGGCTCAAACCCACTCTTCTCTGGATCTGTGCTCTGGAAATGGTCCTGATCCTGTGGGCTCTCCCCTTCCCAGGGAGTGATTCCCCACTCTCCAGACCTGTCCCCCACCCTGTCCTCAGCCCATTTATAGTCCAGGGGAAGAGGAGCTGTGTTTGATTGCAGTGACGACTTGCAGGGATGGGTTGCTGATGTGTTTAGACACTGAGCAATTCTCAAGCGCTCTGGATCACCAAACATTCCCTGGGACAAATGTTTTTATAAGGCCTTTTTTATGATTACCGTGAGAAGCAACCATAAAAGAAGGGAATTTTTTGTAGGTCATACGTCCCCGCCCCAGAGGCAGGTTGCCAGAGCTCTTCTGATGGTTTTGTGTCTCAGGAGTTACTGGGGGATTGTTGGGTTGCAGGATGCTTGTGGTTGACCCTCTGAGGGTCAGCCCTGGGGGCGGTGGCAGGGAGCAGAGCTGGAGGATCCTGCCTGTCCCTGCTGCATCAGGGGTTGTCCGGGCAGCTCTCGGCTCTCAGGTGTCCCCACCTGTGCCCTGTGACTTCACTGGGAACTGCAGAATGGGCTGGATGGATGCTGGGCTGCAGGGTTGTGTCAGCCTTGGGGGCTTCTGGCCCCACGGCATCATTTCCCTGGTTGCCTCTGTCTTGTTTGAGAGGAGGTTGACACTTCCTCACTTCCCTCAGGAGCTGCAACGTGGGGTTTACACCAGGCAGCCTTTGCTGCTCTGTGGTGCCTGTGCATCTCCCCTCTCCTTTAACATCAGGTTGGTCCCTGCTTCATCTCCCTGATCTGTGAATCCCACAACACAAGGGCACTGCAAATCACACCCTCCTTTATGCCACAGCCTCCACGTTTGCTCAGCTGCAGGGGTATAATTATGCCATTAGTGCTGGTCAGACTTTCTGGAGTAAACGTGCTCTGAGAGCCGGGGAGTGGAGAGGAAGGGAGCAGCCCGAGCCAGGGAGAGAGGAAAGGCAGCTGCTGCTAAATTTAAGACTGTTCCTATGACACCTGGAGGCTGCTGGGGTGGTGTCAGTCCTCTTGGAAGTGAGCAGGTAAACACGGAGCCGTGGCTTGTTCTTGGAGTGCTTCTTCTTCCTGTTCAGCTGGTGGGACCTTCCAAAGTGCTCGGGGCAGGGAGGCTGTGCTGCTTCCTAGCTGGAGGCAGGATGTGGCAGGAAAACCTGGAGAGCTCGAGCCTGACAGCTGTGGGGAGGCTCTTCCAGGGATTCAGGCTGTCAGGAGGAGCACTCAGGGATCTGGTTGTCTCCCCAGAGTCATCTTAAATTGTCTGACCTGTCTTTCTCTCTGAGTCTCTTTGCTGAGCTGGAGGGTCCTTCTTTAGCCCCTGTTCTCTGGCTCAGGTTGCACAGATGCTGCACGAGCCAGGAGAGGTGTAAGAACTGCTCTCCCAAAGCTGGAGGTGCAGCAGAGCCAGAGCCAAGGCTCTGGGGAGTTCTGCAGAGCCCTGGCAGTAATTCTTCACCGGGACTTTGGTGCTGGCATGGGAGGCAGGGAAATGAATGTGAGGATAGAAAACCTCTGCAAAAAGTGGCTGCACGGAGAAGGTGGGGGGAGGCAGCAGCGTTTTCTGGCTTGTGCTGCCTCTGCTGCATTCGTTGCCTCAGAGGCAAATTATCAGTTTCTTCCTTGAATATTAACAGCTGCCAGGTAATGAATTCCCCCTCTCTGTTTTATAATGGCACTAAAATTGGGATTTGCCTTGGTTTTCTCTGTAATTATCCAATGAGCCTGTGTGAGTGAGAGGGAGGCAGGGCAGAGCTGGGCAGAGCTGGCTCTGCTGCGGGCGAGTGTCGTGCCTGGGGGATTGGATTTGGGAATGACCCTTCCTGAGGGGCAGATCCAAGGGATTGAACCCAGGAATGACCCTCCCTGAGAAGGCAGGGAACTTCCCTGTGCTCCCTGGGACAGGGCTGGTGCTGGCAGGGCAGTGTCTGTGTGGGCTGCAGGGATCAGTGACCCCGATCTCCCTGTCTGTGGGATATTTCTGTTGCTTGCACACCCCCTTTCTGTGTTTTCCCTTGTTTCCCCTCCTCCCAGGCTGAGGTCAGGCTGTGGATCAAAGCTGTGCCGTGTGGAAGGGAGATGGGAGGCAGGATTTGTGCAAGCCCGTGCCTGTGCATCAGCCACAGGCAGGGAAAAGAACCCACGGGCTGTGCCCTGTGCAGGGGGGTGTCCCAGCCCTGGCACCTCCAGGGGTGACACCAGGGACACCCAGGGTCTGGATGTTTCTCAGATCCCTCAGGATGAGGATCAGAGGAATGTAGGAAAGGCTCCATATTCCATCTTTAACTGGCTACGTGTGGAGGCCAGCTCTGGAGATAGAAAACTGTAAGGAAAAGCCTCTTCCTGTGGGAATCTGCTCTAGGAAGGAGGTAAAAACTGAGCTGCTTCTCCAAGGTCACCCAGCAGACTCGTGTTGGAGGTCTGAAGGTCTGTGACCCAGGCTGGAGGTGACAAACCAAGTTCCCCAAATCCATTCTTCTCCCCTTGATTCACTGTAACTGAGTTTGCAGTTCTTGGCGCTTTGAAGCCGTAATTGAGGTCTGCTTTCCTCCTTGCACAACCTTTTCTCCCAGCAAACTGTCAGCCATCAAGGGGGATGAGACAGTAAAAGAGATGTTACACTCACCATTTCCTAGAAACTGTCACTTTAAAGGGAACAGCACTGGAAAAAAAAAAAAAAAAGGATGAATTGAAGCCAAACTCAGAGTGATAAACCTCCAAATGTCTGATTTCTCTCAAAATCTGGAACTTTTCATTCCTTTCTCAGGTCTCTGCCGTGCCTGGGGCACTTTGTACCTTCACAGTTCCGGCCTCTGGCATTTATTAAACTTCACATGGCAGAAGAGCTTAAAAAATATCATAGCCCAGGTTCTCTTTGGATGTAAATCAGCCTAACTGGGCTTAAATCCCTGGAGCTGGGGTGGCACCAGATGACAAAGGGGCCTCTGGTGACTCGGGGCTGTGTTGGATTTTCTTGCACAACCATCCCTGAGCTCCCAGCTGTGGCTGGTGGCATCTGGCATGGATGGATCCAGCAGGTCCCTGTGCTGGGAAGGGATCGTGGTCTGGCTGTGCTTGCTGGGGCTGCACAGAGGATCCTTTCTGTACCCATAAGTTGTGTTTCTCTTTATGTAAATGATATTTAAAACCAGGGAATGCATGCTGGCGTGGTGTGTCCTGGGTTTCCCTGAAGGACAGAGCTGTGCAACCAGACCAGTTTTGTCTGAGCCTTATCTTGGGTCGTGGCTGTTTGCAGCTGCTGGGCAGAGCTGGAGGCTCCCCCAGAGGACACAAACACAGCACAGCCTTGGGGGAGAGTTTAGGTTTTGTCTGTTATTGCCCAGCTTTGGGGAGGCCAAATCACCCCCAGAGAGCAGCCACTGGGGCATCCTGCCCAGAGGAGTGCCCGCTGCCTTCGCTGGCACCAGGCAGCTCCATCCCTGGAGTTTGTGCTCAGGGAGGAGGGTTCAAGGAGGCAGTGATCTCCTCAGGGGACAGGTTGTTCCTTAACCCACTGCTTTTGGATAGACTCTTTCCCAGCAATGCAATCCTCTCCTCTGGATTTAGGGTGGCCTTGGGGTGAGCAGAGGATCTGGGGGTCTCTGAGCTCTCCTTGCACCTGTACTCAGGTGCAGGAAACTGAGGCCCCTGGGAGCTGGCTGAGGATCCTCCCTGGCTGCAGGAGAAGGGTGGGAATCCATAAATCACAGGAAGGGTCAAGGGCTGTTTCTTGGAGGTTTCCTGATAAAACCTGCTGTGGCAGCAGGAGGGTTCCCCCCATCCTCAGATGAGTGTGAAGGCAGCTGTGAGGGGGGGTCAGGGTTAGAGGTGCAGGCAGCAATTCCCAGCTGGACAGAAGGTGTCCCTGGACAGCTGGACAGAAGGTGTCCCTGTTTTGGCACTGGCTGCAGGCTGGGCACAGCCTGTGTCAGGTTAACGTGGCCTCTGCTCGCACCTCACCTCCAGCATCCACGTTTCCCATTGGCAGTGCTATTTTTAAGCCTCCCAAGGCAGTTAACACCAATTAATCTAAAAAAGCCCAAATAATGGTTTTTCAGAACCCCCAGCTCCTTCCCACTCCCCGTGTGGCCCCAGAAGCCCTGGCAGAGCTGAGCCCAGTGAAGTGCTCCGTGTGCAGGGACGGCTGGAGAGACTCCCTGAGGGAGATGTGCAATTAGAGCAGGGCCCCAAACTGTCCCATGGATCCAACTTTTCCATCCTGGATAGTGCCTGGGGGGAAGTTCCAGTTCCCTGCAGTGCTCACTGAGGAGCGATCGATGCAGCCCTGTCTGGAGAGGCAGCAGAGGGAGGCACTGGGGGTGCAGGGGCTGCCACTCCCCTGGGACCTGCAGGAAAGTCCCAGCAGGATTCTTTGCCTGTATCTAAATCCACTTGAACCCCAGTGTTCTCCGGGCACTGTCATGTGGGGCAAACCCCAAACAGGGTGCAGTTCCATCCTGCCCTTTGCAGCAGCAGGTCCCAGAGCAGGAGATGCTTTTGGCTGATAGGAGAAGCTGCTCCTGCCTTCGCATGTGATTTTCGTCTTGCCTGTTTCAACTCTTCTGAGCAGGGCTGTGTCTGACCATGGCTGCAGTGGCAAACCCACAGGTACCAGCCCCAGGAGCCCTCCCTGCCCCGACAGGGCCAGGATTTCGTGTTTTGTGGGGTGCCTTGCACAACAAGGCCTTGATCTCGAACGCGGCCTTCAGGCATTACCGGGGTGTGAGTAAATAATAATTAAGATCTGGGCGTTCGCTGAGCGAGGGGTGTTTGTGTGCAGGCTGGATGTGTTATGGGTGCTGATGTGGATGGGCGTGCACAGCTCCACAACCAACTTCCCCCCTCCCCACCACCCCTGGCGAAGGTGCTGCATCTGCTCAGCTCCTTCTTAAAACATCGCTGCGCTCAGAGCAAGTAGGTGTCTAAATAAAAGTCTGATTCAAGAAAGCAGCACAGTTTTGGCAACCCAGAGACGAGCAGGCTTTTTTTTGCAAAGCATTTGCAAAGCAAACTGTCAGGAGGTTCCAGTGTGAGGTGCAGGGAGTGCAGGGGATGGGGGGAGCAGGGCATCTCTGCAGCTGGAGCGTTGGGTTGTCTCCATCACGGAAAAGGAGCTCACCTGCCCTGCTCCGTGGGGCTTGGAGTGGGGAGGTGGATAGAGGAAGTGCTCTATATATTAACCTTGTGCTAATTAATCAGGAATATGGGTTATACCCTTTCGAGCACCGGAGTTATTTCAGTTTAGCAAATTAGTGCTGCTCAGCTGAGACTCCACGGTTCCACCCCTCTCCAAGTGCAGAGTAAATCACTGCCATGAGTTGCAGCCAAACCCCTGTGTTTCCCTGCTTGGGTGTGTGTTGGTGTGCACAGCCAGGTACCACAGCCCTGGGTGAGAGCTACACCCCAAAAACTCACTGCTTGTTGTCATCCACCTCCAACATGAGTTGTTTCAAGCAGTAGTTCAGGTTCACTCCCAGTTTTGGTGTTTAAGGGATCCCCCAGGTTTTTGATGGGCCAGATTGACCTCTAGGGCCACTCATCTTCTGCACAGACTGCAGAGACTGACCTGCAGTGAGAATGCTTCTGCCTTGTGTCCTTGGTCAGAAAAACGAGCTCCAGGTGCTAAACCCAGGCTGGTTAAATAGTGACAGGGAAACCCAGCCTGGCATGGTAAAAGCTGTCAAAATCCATGTGGAAAAGTTGCTACATTAACTGCAGAGGACTGTTAGAATACACAGAAGAGAAATGAGAAGCAATTCCCACTGGTCTCAGCAGTGAGGGCTGGACTGACCTGTGATTTCAGGTTGTTGTGTAGCTGAGGAAAAAGTGTAAATCCAATATTAATGTGGTTGTGGCACAAAGTGGCCCAATCTGGTCACGGTGGCAGTGGCTTCCAGACAGTCAGATCAGCACTGCAAGCAGCAGAGGTGTCAGTAACACTTGAGCCAGACACCCCTGAGGCTCCCTCCAAATGCAATCAGAAATGATATTGTCACCTGCTGCTGAGCCACAGGCCTGGGTTTGAGCCGTGTGTGGCAGCAGGGCACGGTCCCAACAGGTCAGCACTGACTGTATTTCGGAAGGAGGGAGCGTGGGTGAGTTATTTTGATTTTGTTTGGAACAATAAAACCCGAGTTATTTGAAATCTTAACAACAGAACCAGCTTTTAGCACCGGCGTTTATAGGGATGAGTGGGCGAGTTGTTTAAAGGGAAAAAAATCTTTGAAAACAGTCCAAGTGAGGGTGATAATTTCATGCTCCAAGGGAAGTGTGTGCACGTCCTGGGCCTGGGCAGGGTGTGGATGGGCTGTGCCGGGGCTGGGCACAGCACAGTGCAGGGCACACGTGTGCCCAGGGCACGCTCAGCTCCCTGAGCTCCAGCCTGATGTGGTAGGTGGTGTCTCTGCAGATCACAGATGTCTCACTCATTCTCCTTTGCTGCATCCTAAACTCGGAGGGAAAATGTCATTTCCTCATGTTGTTCCAAGCACTGACCTCGTGTGTGTGGGCTCTGCCCCTCTGTTTTACCCATTTTCTGCATTTCCCCCCATACCAGCTGCAGATTCCCCCTTGCAGAGCTCTCCCAAGGCAACTCAGCTCTTCAGATCAGAGTCCCAGTCCTGGTTCATTCCTCTCTTGCTCCCCTCTATCCATGGATCCCCTGGTCCCAGCCCCAGTGGGGACAGGGCTGCAGCACCAGCACTGAGCTCACAGGAGCTGTGCCCTGCCCTCCCTTAACCCTTCTTTCCCTCTTCAGTCGGGGCCAGGTACTGAGCCAGGAGTCCTGGTCTCAGGTCCCACATCTTTCTCTGGAAGATGTGGGAAAGATGGTCTCCATCTTTCTCTGGAAATTACTGTGTGACTCCTGGAAATTAATTTACTGGTGTGGAATAGCATGGGCAGCTCCCCAAAGCTGCATATTTTGTTCAGGTTAAAGAAATTTCCTGCTTTTGTAGTGAAAAATGAGAATGAAGGACACGTGTGGACAGAGAGCCGAGAGTGCCAGAGGGGCTCTGTCCCCATTTTGCCCCTTTGGAAAAGTACTTCTCTTCCCAGTGCCCCATTTCACTGTTAGAAATCCCCATTTCACAAACATGAGGTAAGAACAGCTCTTTGGCTGCTGCGTGGCATTTCCATCTCTCCCTGTTTAAAACCCCGTTGCAATTAGAAATTTCCCTCTGTCGAGCGGTGTTACATTTAAATCGAGAGATGCTTATGGCTGAGCAGCCTCGGCTCTTGCAGTAAGACAAAAAAACCACACATATCTAATAATACGAGGAGCAGGAGGACTATCAGGAGCTAAAAATGGTCCTTCAGTATTTTGGTGCTTTAAATCCAAACGCTCGGCTCGTGTCTGTGTGTGCACAGAGCGTTCGCTGCCGTGGTGCCTTGTGCCTGCGGAGCCGAGCGTGTTTGCAGATGTAGTTCGGGAGAATCGATCCCGATCTATTTTTAAGGTGAAGTGAGTGTGGCGGGTGGGAGGTGAGGAGGTGGAAGGGAAGCTAAATATTCACGTAGCTGCACTGTGTGTTTAAGAGCATCATCTAATAACAGGAGGATCGTGGCAGCGAGGTGAGGGAGAGAGGAGCCTTCTCCGGAGCCCGCCCCACACCGTGCCAGGGCACGGAGCGGCTCCGGGGGGAGGTGGCAGCGGGGCTGTCGCTTTAAGCCTCGGCTCGCACCCAGCGGGTCACTGGAGCCGGCGACGTTCTTCGCATCGCTCCGCACAAATCCCGCTCCGCACAGATCCCGCTCGGCGGGGCTGGGAGAGCCTCGGGCAGCTGGAGCATCCAGCGCCGGCAGCGCTCCTGCCCGCGGACATGTGAGAGCCGGAGCCCGGGGAAGAGCTGGCTGCTGAGGTCAGTGAGGGAAACTCGGGGTTTGTTTGTGTTTCTTTCTTTCTCTGAAACGAGAGGCTGGATCGGGAGGAGCAGGAGGAGGAGGTGGATACGGAGACACGGAGGATTCGCTCAGGCCGGGATGTGCCGTGTGTGCTCGGGGGTTTAAAGTTTTCGGGTAGCTCCGGTGCGAACTTTTTATTATTAATATTTTTGCAGCTGCAGCGGTGCTCAGGCTGTGCCGTGTCTCGCAGCAGAGCGTGCCGAGGGTGGGCGGTGGGTCCCTGAGCCCAGCCGTGCTCGCAGGGGGACACGGGGTGTCTGTCACCAGCCCTGCCTCGCGGGGGGAGCGCGGCAGCAGCGCCCAAGGATTGGCACGGGAAGGGAAGTGGTGCCCTCAGCAAGGACCGGGCGAGTTTTGCAGCTCTGCCATCTCTGAAGCTGACGAGGAGTGGAGAATCCAGCCGAAGAGCTGGTGGCTGGGGACAGGGACAGCCCCACTCCGGAGCGCAGGGACGATTCTCCAGGCATTTCACCTCCTGGTAAAACAGCCTGTGGATTTCAGCCAGGGATTTCCTTCCACTCCTCTCCTCCTTCGCCTCTGCTTGCCTCTCTGCAAGCCTCCGCCTCGGTGCCTTTCTCCAGGTGAGGTGGGGAAGTTCAGTGCCTGATGTGTTTGGGGTTTGGGGTTGTGGCCATGCCAGAGGTGCAGCCCCCACGGTGAGTTCTCCGGGGTGAGGCGTGGGGTGGTGCAGGATAAAGAAAGGAGACTGACAGACAGCCCTGGACAAGGCGCTCCCGGCACTGGTGGTCACCAGCAGCACCAGCCCTGCTCCTGCCTGGAGATTTTGAGGTCGGCTGCCTTGAAAAGAGCAGAGGTAAGGAGCGGTGACATGTCTGGTTCACAGAGGGAGAGGCAGATAGGGCAGGGCACGTGGGCTCGGATGTGTGGGAATGGATAACTGCCAAGCCCGGGGCAGATAAGAGCCAGCTCAGACAAGGGCACAGATTTCCAAGGACTGTCCGCAGGGGAGAACTTGTTCCTAGGGGCTGATTGCTGGGTCCTGTCCCAGCTCTGTCACTGTGGGACGTGCTCAGGTCACTTCATCTCCAGGTTGTATCCTTCCCGAAATTAGGTGGAATTGTGGTGGATGCATTTAAATGCCGAGGCAGCACGCTCTGAGGGGGTGACGGTGAGAGCTGCTGTGTTACCCCTGAACCTGCTGCTGTCCTCGCTCGTCCCTGACCTGGGCACTCACCAGACACCTTCAGGCAGCAGCTCCTGAGCTGGATCTGCTGTACCAGACCCACCAGGGTCCATCCACCACTGGGTCCTGCCTGCAGGTCCCAACTGCCGTCCCGTGGGAGGGCTGGACAAAGCTGGAGTGAGCAGCCCTTGAGCCTGACGGCTCCGTCCTGCATCGGGTCAGGTCTGCAAGAAGCTGAGCCTGGAGGAGAGGAAGGGAACTGAAGGTAAGTCAGTGCCCTGGGGACACCAGCTGTGAAAGAAGCTGGTGTGACACTGGGACAGGGTTTGGCTCTTTGGGTGGCTCATGAGTGTGGTTTGGGTGGTGAAGCTCCCTTCAAAGGGGACGTTTCACCCGTGTTTGGGTGACCATGGAATCGCTGAGGGATGTGCCACGACTTGGCCAGCACAGAAATACCTGCTGTGGTGCTCGGGGACCTCTGGGGCACTGTCCCAGAGCAGATCTGACAGGCTTTCGTGGGGCTCAGTGGTGTGGGAAGAGCTGCATCCCGAGCTGCTGTGGGGGCAGCAGGAAGCTGTGGGAGAAGCTGCCACCAGAGCGTTGGGTTGAGAGGATCTCTGGCAGCAGATGTTGGTGTGGTGGGGGGCACAGCTGGGGCTGGCTGGGGGTCTGGGTTGCTCAGGTGCCACAGAGAGTTTGGAACAGAGTGCTGATCCAGGATAGGGCAGTGGGAAAGGGTCAGAAAAAGGTTCTCTGCACAGTCCTGGGTGGGCAGTGGGTCCAAGGTGGGAGCCCTGCAGGGCATCTCTGGGCTGTGGCTTCAGGTGTTGGGAGCTGCAGTGGTTTAGTTCTTGCAGTGAGGCTTTCTGCCTTGGTTTAATGGCTTTCCTGAATCTGAGTGAAAATGGCCAAGGGGGTTGGGGCACAGGAGTCACTTCTGACTTTGTTTTGCTTCGCCTGGGATCGCTTCATCCTTGGCCTCGGCTGCACATCTGGAGTGGCCAGACTGAGGGATTTCCCCAGGAGATGCTGCTCCATGGAGCTGGGCAGCCCAGGACCTTCTCAGCCCAAAACTGTGACAGGTTTTGTTTGGTGTGAGAGTTTATCAGAGGAAGATGGGTGGCATTGTGCTCCTCCACCGGGTGTAGTGACCTTAGCCTGGGGCTTGGGGCTCCTGAGGAGCTGGTGGTCCCAGCAGGGAGAGGGGACAGTGGCAGAGCAGGCGCCTGTCACTCTCTGCAGCTGCTTTTTGCTGCCTTTCCAACACCTCAGCTGTGGTTTTACACATCCTGAATCCACCCAGGCAGGTTAAACAGCCTGTTCCTCCACCAGCAAGGGAATGTGTGCAAAAGCCTGGATGCCTTCCAGAGGCCTGTGTGAGGAGAGGGGGTCCTGCTCCCAGCCAGTCTCAGAAAATGTGAACAAAGCTCTGATCCCCATGAGTGGGACCTCCTCCTGCTTGGGATGGTGCCATCCCTGTCCTGCCTGAGGCCAGGGAGCAGGAGCAGAGGCTCCACACTTGTCCTTGTCCCTGTGTGGGCAGAGGTGGGAGTGTCTCTGTGCCCATGCCAAGGGCGAGCATGTTTGCAGCCAAATCTGCCCCGGGGTTATCTCTGCAGTGCCAGCAGCCCCCGGGTCCCTCTGTCCCGTGCAGATGGGGTTGGTTTTACTCTTTGTGACAGCGTCTGGCTGCCACAGGAAGGTGACAGTTGGCAGAATTTGGGCAGCTGCGGTGCTGGAGGCAGAGGACGGGGAATGAGGCCAGGCAGGGACACCGGCCATGAGGTGAGAAGTGGTCTTGGGGCAAAGCTGGTGCCCAGGAGCCATTTAGGGATGTGGCTGTGTGTCTGTGCTGTGGCAGGGCTGTTGCTCAGCCCCACGAGGGGATGCCCTGGCTCCCGGGAAGCCTCCTGACCCTGGCTGTGCCAAGCCCCGGGCGAGCGCAGCTCGGGAGCAGATGGCGGCCCCAGGGTGTGATCACAGCTCCATCTGCCCTCGCAGCTCCTGCCTCGGGGCTGGGAGCAGCCTGGCAGGGAAGGAGCCGAGCGCTCCGTGCCTTGTCATATTTGGGCATTTTAATTAGAGAGGTTCAGGCCTGGGGCAGGGTTTGGCTGGAGGGAGCCTGGTGCCCTGGGGCTGCCCATGAGCCACCCCGGGCTGGCACAGCCCTGTCAGCCCTAACATGGCCCATGGGCACCGACCTCCTGCACCTCAGGTGCCACTGGGAGGTAGCCAGGCACACAGCCAGCCTCGTCCCACACCTCCATGCTCTGGCTGCTCTTCCTACTGATTCAGAGCATCCTTTCCTCTGCCAGGCACGCTGGGAGCAGGATCCTGACAGCCCGGATTGCAGGGTCTCTGCAGGATGTGCCACGGGGGGATCTGGTCTCTGTGGAGGGGCAGCCCTGAGCTGGGGGCTCTGGCCATGCCCTGCCAGGCTGCTCGTGCAAGCTGGAACTTCTCCTGTGGATCCAGGACTGCTCTGATTCACTCCGTGCAGTCGTGGAAAAGCGGGAGGGAGGCTCAGTGTGAATGAACCGGTTTCCTCCTCTACCCTGAAATTTGGGTCACACAACCCAGCATAGCAGAGCTGTGAGAGATGCAGTTCACCCTCAGTTCAAGCCCAAGCCAGCTTTGATTTCCGAGGTGCAACTGTTGGTGGTTCAGAGGGTCCATTGGAGCTGTGGCTCCATTAATGGATCAGCACGTGGCAGGCAGGAGGTCAGAGGGGTTTTTCCCCTCCCTGATCAGCTTTGCCAATGTTCCTCTCTGGCCCGCTGCTAATTTTGACGCTGCCCTAAATAGAAGCTGAGTGCATCTCATCTGCTTCGCTTAGCATACAGGAAAATTGTTTTCCTTCATTTACCCAATCCAACTTGTGGCTTTAACTCTGTCAGCACAAGTCTCTCCCCACTGCAGAGAGGCCCCCATGAAGGGCTTTGCCTGCCCCTGCCATGGGGAAGAGCTCTGGTGGGAATGGCACTGTGTGTGGTAGGATTGGTAGAGCCCCCAGGCTGCCCAGAGTGGCCACCAGCAGAGCTGGGAGAGGGACTTTGCTTCATCAGCAGCCAAGGGAATCCCTTGGTCTGCTGGAAAGTCTGGCTGGCTCTCCACGTGCCCTCTTCATCTCTCTGGTGGGATGTGCAGCCCCTCAGGAGGGACCCAGTGCCCCTTCCCAGGCTGGCCTCTGCTAGCAAATAGCTCAGATAGACCCAGTTCTAGGAGGTTTTGGTTGCTTTCTGTTGTGTGGTATTTTTTCCAGCAACTAGTGGGACCAGCTCGGTGTGTAGGGAATATCCCCAAGCCTGGTAGATGCCCCTTTTATCACTGACTAATTTTATCTCCCAGTCCAAACGACTCCTTGGAAAGATCTGTTGTTCCTGCTGCTCTGTCTGCTCCAAATCAGGACACACAGCCCCTCTCCCTGCTGGAAGTGCCGTGGAGAGGCTGCCTCCAACGCGAGCCTCCTGCAGCACGACTTAAATATATCCCTGTCCAGTGCAAGGTGCTCATTTGAGGCTCTTGTGCAAGAACTGTTGTCCTGAAAAACTGTAATTTTGTGGCGTTTTCAGCTGGGTGACTGTTACAAGTGTTGCGATGAGGACACGGGGGCACCGAGGGGAAGCGTTGGGGTGTGAGGGGCAGGGGCCTGGAAAGGTTGGATTTAGCTGGTGGAAAAAGCAAACCCTGAGCTTGGGCTGAGCCCTGGCTGGGCACACGGCAGCCCTTCAGCCAGGGTGGCTGCACAGTTCCCTTCATCCCGCCCTGAGCCCAGCCCTTTCCAGCCCAGAAGCTCCCCTCGGAGCAGTGCCAGGGTAGGGTGAATGCTGTCCCCTTTCCCCCCCTTTCCCATCCAGCCTCCAGGTTGCTCTGGGTGCTCTGCAGTGACAGCGGCTGCTCTGCACGAGGCTCATCCGTGTGCCGGGCTCGGGTTTGGGCTGTGGCGGTGCCCGGAGCCTCTGGGATCAGAGGGACCAAGGAGCAGAGACCCCAGCAGGCTCCAGACTGTGGGGCTTGGCACACCAGGGGCGCAGCCAGGAGCCGGCCCCTGAGCAAACCAGGAAAGGGCACGACCATTCCCGAGGCTGCACCGGACGGAGCGATTGGACTCGGGGGACTTTTTCGGGGTGTTCTGACTCTCCTCTCTCTTCCCAGAAAATCAACCGGACCCCTTCGGACGAGGAATGCTTCTTTGACCTGTTGAGCAAGTTCCAGAGCAACCGGATGGATGATCAGCGCTGCCCGTTGGAGGAGTGCCCAGCCGAGGCTGCGGAGGCAGCTGCCACGCGGGTCCCTGCCCTGGGAGAGCGGATATGTGAGCACCGATGCGTTCCCCAGCGCCGGTCCCTGTGGGAGCGACGCTGCTCCCGCGGCGTGCCCAGCTGTTGTGGTTTGCCGTGCATCCCGTGATGTTTTCCCCGAGCCTCAGCTCTCTGAACTTAGCAGTTCCTTGGCAATCTCCGTCATTATTTAAGGAAGGAAAAAACCATTCTTATGTAAATGGTTGCCGAGGGAAAGGCTGGAGAATGTGAGCTAAGGTTTGGGGAGTAAATTAGCGAGAGAAATGCAAAATAACACTTGGATTTTTTCAGTGTGGGTCTTTAGGTCTTGGATTCTGAACAGGGAGGTTGGCATGAGGACTTGTGCCACTTCCAGTAGCTCCAGGAGGAAGATGATGATGGTCACATTGCTGAGGGAGCTTTGTGAGAACCTGGGGTCTGGGACATGCAGGGGCTGGCTCAGGCTTTCTCAGGCAAGTTAAAATATTGCCAGTTTTTGTAATAGCGTTGCCATGGAGGAAAAACTTCTGGATTTTGTACTGTTCTTGGATGTGGTGGTGATAGGTGCTGTGTGAAGACAGAGGAGC
This sequence comes from Oreocharis arfaki, assembly GCA_013398015.1. Classification (NCBI taxonomy): domain Eukaryota; kingdom Metazoa; phylum Chordata; class Aves; order Passeriformes; family Paramythiidae; genus Oreocharis; species Oreocharis arfaki. The sequence goes on from VZRR01006013.1 coordinate 77,239, forward strand.
CAGAAGGATGGATAAACAGTAGGAAGCTGCTCAGGCAAACAGCTCAGCCCTAGGAAGGACAGGGATAAATTGAGGAAGGCGCCTGACAAATAGACAGGGCAGGAAAGGCAGGGCTGTGTTTGCACTTGGGTTTTGTGGCTTTTTCAGTGTTCAGGGCCTTTGTTTAACCCAAGCTGGGGAGAAGCTCTGAAATGCACAGATCACTCTCACACGCTTAATCACCAGCACAAAGGGCTCAAACCAGTTATTTAAACTGACGGGTTTGTTCATCATCAGTCTCCAAATAAATACCAAGAGCAAACAGGAGAGGAGGAGACCCCTGACACCGCTCCCAGAGCCGCAGCACAAGGAGCAGGTGCCGGGGCAGGGGCTGAAGCAGAGAAGGTCAGGCTGTGGCAGGAAGGCAGGTTGTCTCTGAGGTGAGAGGGTTTTTATCGTCTAAAAATAAGGTGGAAATGAGCATCGCTTTGTCAAGAGCTGCATTTCTGACACACAAGTGCATTTGGCTGTAACAGCTGTGTAATTTAGGAGACGGGGTTGAAAACACGGAGCTTTATAAAGAAGGCACGAGCAGCCCCACGTTCTGTTCGGCTCATTTGGGCTCTGAGCCTTTTGGACGTGTTATTTTCAAGGATTCTTTGTGAGCTGAAGGGGAGGAAACTCATCTCTGCGTCAGCACTGAGATTTTCTTGTGTTTCTGCAGCTCCATGAGCTGGAGCTCTAAGAACTTGTGTCGGGAGGCTCGGAGCAGGCTCAGGGAAATTACCACCACTTGGGCTGGATTTCTCAGTTTTCCTTTGCTTGTCCCTGTCCGAGTGCAGTGGCTGAAGGGAGCCTTTCCCTACCCATCAGCTGCAGGAGCCAACAGGCTCTCTCCAGGGAGCGCTGCCCGGAGGCATTTCCCAAGGGTCTGTGGTGGATAGATGACATGTACTGGTTCTGGACTGGGACCCCCCAGCAGCAGCACAGCCCAGGCTGGCTCTGCTCCGTGGGATGAGAAGCAGCAGAGGCCAGGAGTGTTTTGCTGGTGCTGACGCAGGTCCTGCAGCCCGTGACAGCCGGACTCACCTCGGCAGTGCCTCTCCTTGAGCAAACAGCCTGGATTTCTGGGGGGCATGGGAAGGTGCTGCCAGGTGAGAGGCTCAGCCAGGCCTGGGCTTTGCCTGGAATTATTCCTGGCCGTTGGGACCGTGTGGGTGCCTGTCACAGCCACAGGAGCCCTCAGGAACTCTGTGCTCACCTGTGATTGCCCAGTTCTGCCTCTGCCTCTTGGCTCCAGGTGCAAACCCAGAGTGGAAGTGGCAGTGGAAGCCACCTGTAGTGCTGGAAACAGCAGGGATCTCACCCAGGCTGTGGTTCAGCTCCGGGCACTGGATCTCCTGGGCTGAGGTGGCACCTTTGGTGGCCTCCAGGAGCTGGCAGCCCCTCAGGGGACCCAGCAATGGGAGGTGGGGGTGTGAGGTTCTGCTTTATCAAGGTACCCGATTCCCCCTCTGCTGCCTGCTGGGTTTGTGTGGGTTGGAGAGGAGTTTGGGGCAGGGTGTTTGGGCTCTGCAGCTCAGGCAGAGCGGTGACCCTGCTGTGTGCTCCTCTCCCCCCAGCACAGTCCACCATGATGGCATCTCCACAAACAGAGGAGTTCTTCGACCTCATCGCCAGCTCCCAGAGCAGGCGCCTGGATGACCAACGTGCCAACGTGGGCAACCTGCCCGGCCTGAGGATAACCCACAACAACCTGGGGCACCTGCGTGTGGAGGGGGACGCCCAGGAGCCCGGGGACGAGTTCTTCAACATGCTCATGAAGTGTCAGGTACGGGCACAGGGCTGGGTGAGCTCTGACACCTCTGCTCCAGCCCTTTCCTCCATGGCAGGGCTGTCCTGGCCCTGCCCATGCCCGTGCTAACGCCCCTCTCTCCCCTGCAGTCCTCCAGGATCGATGACCAGCGCTGTGCCCCCCCAGACTCCATCCCCCGTGGCCCCACCATGCCCGACGAAGACTTTTTCAGCCTCATCCAGCGTGTCCAGGCCAAACGCATGGACGAGCAGCGTGTGGATTTGGCCTCAGCCCAAGAGGAGGCCGAGGAGGAGCAGCAGAGGCCTGGGTCTAGCTAAGAACTGGGCTTTGGTCTGGGGGGGTTGTTTCAGCTTTATTTTGTTTTTTAAAAAGGAAAAAAAACAGTAGGTGGTTTCAAGCCCGAGCGGTCCTGTGCTCCTACCCTTGTCCCGGGAGCTGCACCTCCATCGTGTTCCTCCAGGAAAGCCCAACAGATGGGGGACAGTTTTTAAATAAGGGGTATTTTTTAGGACACTGGGCCACTGTAACACTGGGCACAGCACCTGGAAGACTTTAGCAGCCCCTCTGCTGATCACCTAAAACGCCAGGAAGGTGGAGGAGCCCACAGGAGGTAGTGAACTCCAGCCTGGATGTCTTTTATTTCCACACTTTCAATTATACAGGGAAAAGGAAGAACACCTTTTCCATTTTGAAGTCCTCCTGTCTTCCTTGACACAAATGGCTCTGGATCCTTTCCTGGAACATCTTGTTCAGCTTTGTTCCTTCTACAGGAGAAAAAGAGCCCAAGTCCTTTAAACCTGACTCCATCCCAGCTGCATTGTGGTCCCACTCACCTGAGTGTATTTTAGGTTTGCTGAGGACTCTCTGGAGAGCCCTGGACATTCTCCCCTTCCAGCTGCAGCCCTGCAGGACCTCCTGAGTAGGGGCAAAGCCTCCCTCACCCTGAGCTTTAGTGGGATTTGTTACCTCTGGAGCCCAGGCAGCTGTGCAGCCCCAACTGCAGCCCCATGGCAGGGGCAGGGGGAAGGAGGTCTCTGCCCAAGTGTTCAGCCCATGGCAAACAGGGACAGCTCCTGGTGCCACTGAGCCGAGGGTGTCCGAGACAGAACCTGTGTGTGACAGGGCCCTGCTTCAACAGCCAGCAAAGCTTTCTGCCCCTGGCTCGTCCCTCCTCCCTTCTGTGCCAATGGCTCTCCTCTTGTTTCTCTCCAAACCAGCACTGAGCTGCTCCCAGTGAGGCACTCTGCTTCTGTCCACCTGTCTCCAGTCACTGGAGCCTCCGGAGAGCCCCAGCTTGGGGAGCTGGCTGGGAAGTCACATTTACTGTCATTCCTTCCCCTTTTGGACCAGCTGGAAAAGCTGGAGGAGGGGAGCAGGGACCTGACTTGAGGAGGTGCAGTATTTTTCCTTTGCTTGACCAGAGACTACACTGGGCCTAAACTCCAGCACCGAGTTGGGCCGAAGCAGCGCTGTTCCTGCAGAGAATAAATCAGCACTTTCTCTTTGAAATGCGTTGGATGGAAACATTCCCAACCAGCAGGGAGATATTTTTAGACCAGTGATGCTGCTCATGGGGCATTTACCCTGCCTGCACTGACCATGTGGAGTGGTAGCTGCAGTTTACCTGCTACCTAGGAGCACTCACCTGCTGCTTGGCCGAGGCTGGGCCTCCCCCCTGGGGCTGGGCAGAGCTCCTGGAGGGGGAAGAGGAGGACCTGCCCATCCCCTTCCTACCAGCCAAGCTGGCTTTTGTAAAAGAGGAAAACATTGATGATGGTGACCTGACCAGCTGCAGGCTCAGGCTTGTGCAGCTCTCAGCCAGGTGGTGAACTGGAATCTGACCATTAAGCTTTCAGAGGTATTATTGAGGTATTATTTGCCATATACTTGAATGTATGAGCTTATTTATTTTTTACATGTGCATTTGCTAATGTCATTTTAATGGGGAATTTCCAACCCACAGGTACTTGTTTTTTTTCTAAAAAGTAATCTGCCAAATGGATTAATATATTAGAAATGAATACAGCTCAAGGGGAAGGGGTGGGGGGGAATTGTGCTGAATAAATATTTGTGTCTAAGCTTCAGTGCAAATACTCATTTCCATTATTTCCTGGCTGACAGCAGGGCTAATCCTGGCCCTTTGGAATAAGGATGGGGGTGGATGGGGGTCTCTGGTGACAGACACCACCACATGTGTTAAGAGAAGCATTGTGCACCCACCTCCACATCGTTTTACACTAGGAGCACATGAGGCTCCTGGCAGCCACCACCATCCCAGCTCTGCCTGCCTGCCAGCATGGATGTGGCTGTGGAGGGAAGGCACAAAGCCCTGAGAATTCCCTGCCCAGAAGTTTCCACGACGACAGAGCAGCCCTGCATGGCTGAGAAAAGGCCACTGGAAAAGGCTGAGGAGAGGCTGAGCTGTTCCTTTCAGGCCCTGCCCGGCTCTGCCCCGTCTCGGTGCCACCCCGGCGCCTGGCCCAAAGCTGGGTCGTTCCCCAGAGCCAGAGGACAAGGGCAGGGGGTGCTGGGCACAGCACTGGCACCAGCCCTCAGAGAAGACACTCACAAAGCAGCAGCACTAGCTCATTCCAGCACAGCAGGCATGAGTAGGCTGTTGGACTGGGTTAGAAGGTGGCCTGGGAGCAGCAGAGTTTGGATCCTGAACCCTGGGAGGATAAAGAGCCAAGTCACAGCTGGGCTTCCCATGCCTGGCTAATTTGTGCTGTCCCCTGCCAGCCTTGACCAAAGATTAATAAAGAGCCACCAGCTTGTTCTCATCAGGTGCTCTCACACCTCTGGGTGTCTGGGCACAGCAGCTCTGTGCTAGAAAGCTCTGTGTGTGACCTGGGGACAGAACTGTGCCCTCAGGTGTGCAGAGACTTAGATTCCCAGGAGCAGGTGAGCCCTGGGAGTGAGTGCTGGGGGTCTCACCTCCTGTCTCTTCATCCTGAGCAGCTGGGGAAGGCCACACAGGCTCATTCTGAGCTCCTGTGAGCAGAAGGCACTAGCTACTGTTGAGGCTCCAGAGCAGCCTGCAGTGGTGGCTGCTGTGCTGAATCCTCCTCTCTCCCACGCTGCCGGGCTCGATCCCACGTCGTGAAGAGCTCTCCGATGCTGACATCCGCTGGAGAGCCGCGGGATTGCCGGCCCGTGAAGTGCTGCTGCTGCAGCAGCTGTGGAGTGGGAGTTACTGGGAGCAGGACAGGTCCTCTTCATGAAGAACCCTAAAAATCCAGCAGAAACACGAGATCCTGCCCTCTCCTACCCCGCTGTGCACAACCAACCAGAGGCACTCACAAGACAGGGCTGATGTCAGGCCTGGAGAAAGGCATCCAAGAGAAAGGCTGCTTCTCCTCACTCCCTGCCTTTGGCTAAAGCAAGCCCGTGTGCTCACCTATGTGCCCTTTCCAGAGCAAACCCCCTGCCCCATGACACAACAGTTTTCAGAAAAAACAGCTTCAACAGCGAGCAAAAAATTCGGTTTTTCACCTGCAATCTCTTAGCAGCAAATCTTTTTGTTTTATATGCAAATTCCCTCCCATGATGTTGGCCTGAAAGAACTGCCACCCCCCATGCTCAGAGCTGCAGAGGCAGCCCCAAGGCACAGGGACCTGTCTCTGTCCTGCCTCCAAAGAGCACCTGGTGCCAGAGAGCACTGGGATAAGGAGACACTAAAATCTAGGAACAGCCAACATAGATTTTTCTGCATTTTGCTACATTTTTTACTATAACACAGCAAAAGCTGGCATCACCTTCCTGTAGCTGGGACCCAGTAACAAGTAAGAAAGGTAAAGAAAACAGTATAAAAAAGCCAGGTTGTAAATGAGTTGTTTCCAAGGCAACACGGATCCTGCAACAGCTGCTCTGTTCCACTCCATCAAAGGCACCAGCACCATGGAAGTAGAATGCTGATTTTCAGATTAAAGGTAATAAAACAAGCACTTTTCCAGCAGTGCTAATAGGTGCCAGCAGCTGAGCTCAGGGGGAGAACACAGCAGGATGCAAGATCCTGTTTCTCAGTCCTGGGTCACTCCAGCAGCTGGCTGTTTCAGGGAGAGCTGTATCTCACACTGGGATCTGAGCACACACGAGCTGGCTGATGAAGTTCCTGCCCCTGTTTCATCACTCTGCACTGACACACCCACAGGAACAGGACAACTTCCCTGGTGGTCTGACCCAACACTTATAATGCAACACATGTAATTGTTACACATACTCCAGATGAGGGAACTCATTAACGCCTGCAATGCCCTCACTGAATCCTTGGCTGATGAAGCACCAAAAGCACCCAGACATGCTTGGCTGAGAGAACTGGGTTTGCTCAACCCGACACACAAAGGCTGAGAGGGATTTTACTGCTTTCTGTGGCTCCGTGATGAGGGAGACCCACAGAAGTTGGGGGACCTCCACCCTTAGAGATATTCACAAGATCCTGAATATCCTCCTCTGACAAGCAGATTGGACTGGAATCCTCGAGAAGGCTCTTCCAAACTCAATTAGTTTTTGATTGCAAGTTCAAAACCCTAAGGAAGCACCTACAGAGGAAACAAGCCCTAACAAAGTGCAACACGATCACCTCAGTGCCTGATCCACCACTACCCGAGAGCTGCGTGCTGACAAACTCCTACATCTGTCATTTATTACTTTTTGAATTTCTAACTAATCTTAACACTCTGCAGCAGCACTAATAAGCCCCTCAATATCTGCCAAGACAACTTTCTAGGTGCTCTACTTCTCTCCACCATGCTCCACAACTATTAATTTTGTCTTCACACCCACACTTCTCCTCACCAACAAGGAGTTGTAAAACCCCCATGCTGGAGCTCGAGTGGGATCAAAATACAAAACTTTCAGCCCTGACATGAGTGGCATGGAAACAAAACTTAGGAAGATGTCAAAGAACAGATAAAAGCAGCATTTGACTGCATTAAGAGCAGGTGATCTGACCCTCCTGCAAAGTCATTTTGGCTTCAGAATTTTGGGACCCATCTCCTCAGGTGGTATCAATTGCCCCCTCTCCTCAGTTGCCACTGAGCTGGGCATCCCTAAAACCTCCAGCTCCAGCTGCACCTCTCTAGGCCAAACACACATGGACAAAGAATTTCTGGCTGCCTTCTAAGCAGGGAACGAAGCCAGGCACAGGACATTGCTGGGGCACTGAAAATTGCTTCAAAGTCAGCAAAACAAGTACCAGGAAAAATATCTACACCACCTCTAAAGACATCAGCTTGATCAAAGGCAAAACTACACAAGGCAAAGACACACAGCAGAGAAAACCCAACACCTGATTTTATTTTAAACACAGACAGTTGAAATCGGGGAACGAAGGTGAAGAGTCTCTTGCCACGAGCAGAATGACCCAAACCCCACGTGTCAGGTCTGTCCCACAGGCCACAATCTCACGTGTCACATCTGTCCCACAGGCCACAGTCCCTTGTGTCAGGTGTGTCCCTTGCTGCCAGGCTCTGAGGGGGTTTCCTCGCTGTCCCCTTCCGCCAGCTGACCTTGGGGCCTGGGCTCTGAGCTTTCCAGCAGCAGTTCCAGGGCTTCCTCACCAGCCACACGTCTCACCTTCTCCCCTTTGGCTGCCAGGATCTCCTCGATATTCCTGGACAGCGATTTGAGAACCAACAGTGACACCACAGCAAAGGCCCAGCAGGGTGACGCACAGGCTCACTGCACTCTGTCCTTAAGACTGACACTACACAGTGAATCACAGGAGCATTACCATGAAAACCACCCAAACTCACCACAGAAAACCACCCTAACATTCTGGGACTATTTTCATCCACTAGGATAAATAATTTAACAATTACAGCTAAAAAGGAGCCTTAAAAGGTATCTCGGGAAGTTAGAAATCCCTGGAATTCCAGAGCAGATCAATCTACACACTTGAAACACACACGCCAGGAAACCCAGCAGTGATGTGATAAAGCCTGAGGGGAACAGCAAATCACCTGCTGGCACCACTACAGTGTGTATCCCACAGCTTCTGCTGCAGCTTCACACCAATTTATTCGGATCCTAGACAGTGACAGTCATATTACAGCGACAGAAAACCGTGTCAGTGTGTTTTAATGAACTGGATGAAACTTTGTTTTTAGCATGAGGCACATTTTAAAAGCAACACTGAAACAAGGTATGGGCTCAGGAAGCTGCACCTGGGAGCAGGGTGTGAGGAGGATCCTGCGGGCACACTCACCTCTTTCCCTCCAGGTCGGAGAACCAGCCCAGGTTATCGGCGATCACATGGTGGTTCCCGCAGCCGGGACATGTCACGATCACCACCCCTCGGTGGTAGGCGGCCTTAGAGATGGATTTGGCTGAGCGCGTCTGGCACACCTGAAAAACAAAGTGCATTTTATCAGCACGGTAACTGCAGCTCCAGAGACTTTTAAGACGAAAATACTTTTGCCACTCAAAGCTTCTTCCCTCCCTCACCTCTAACTATCCCAAGTCGGCTCCATCACGTCACGATGTCGTGAGGTCAGGTGGAGACACAAAGGCTGAGAGGTTTTACTGCTTTCTGTGGCTCCCTAATGAGGAGGATCCACAGAGGCTGTGGGATCTCCACCCTCAGAGATACTCACAAGACCCCGAGCATCCTCCTCCAACACGGAGCTTGGACTAGAAACCTCCAGAGGGCTCTTCCACTCTGAATTAGTCTTTGCAAGTTCAAAACTAAGAAAACAACTACATCAGAAGCCCAGGAGTTCCCCAGCCACCCCAGCGCCGGTGCCCTCAGAGCCCCCCCGGCCCCACGCCCACCTTGCAGGTGTACACCAGGCGATAGTGCGTGGCCGCCGGCGGCCCCGGGGCGGTGCAGAGCGGGCGGGCCGGGCTCCACAACGACCTCGGGACGGTGCAGGCCGGGCGGGCAGGACCCCAGAGAAGCCCCGGGACGGTGCGGGCCGGGCCCCTCACGCCGGTCGGGGGGCGGCGGGGCCGCCATGGCGGCGGCTCCCCGAGCAGAGCCCTCAGCGCGGCCCGCGCCGCGCGCTGCATCACACCGCGCATGCGCGCGGGGCGGGCCCTGAGGCGCCGGCCGCCATCTTGGGTGCGGGCGGCGGCCATGGTGGTGCCGGACAGCGCCCGGGGCCGGCCCTTCATTAACCCTTAATTAACCACCGCTCAGCCCCGGCCCTGTCTCACACGCAGGTATTTAAACCTGTTTATTAACTGAGGGGACGTCAGAGCCGAACAACAGCGTCACTTCAGCACTTTTCACAAATGGCTGTTTGGATGGTTTTGAAATCTAAACAGCGCATCGAGAGTGAAATTGAGAGGCACCGCCACCCTACGCAGGCTGGTGTTTCCCTCAGAGATTGGCTCCTCAGGAGCCCTTGGTGTCGGTGTTGTCCCTTCCAAGGGGACCTTGGTGTTGTCCCTCTCTCAGGAGCCCTCGGTGTCGGTGTTGTCGCTGCCCGAGGTGTTCTCCCAGTCGGCCTCGTGGTGCCGGTCCTTGGGCACCCTTCTCATGGCTCTTTTTCTGAAAACAAGACCAGACATAGAATTTTCAGGTGTTTTCTGCAAACAAGCAGCATCTCATTCTGTCAGTACGTATCAGTCCCTTTGGTGGCTCATTTTATGCCCTCCATGAATCAAGCTTGGGGACGGGAAAGGGGAAGTATAAAATCATGGATATTTCCAGGTTAGCCCTGCTTACTGCAGCCCAGACCTTCGGTAACGCTCAAAGCAGTCCTTCATCCTCCTCCTCTCCTTCTCCGCCAGTTCTTCGTTGGCCAAGCCACACTCCTTGAAAATCAAAAAAAAAAACAAAACCCAAAAAAATATTAATTTATTCCTCATTAGATCAACTCAGATCGGTACTAACACAAGGTCGCTTCCTGCATCTGCAGAGTCAAGCACAGCAGGTTCATTATTGTGTGTGCAGGATGGTAAAGCTTCTGTTTCACATGGGTTTACTACATTTAGTCCCTCACGTTTGTAAATCTGGGATTCTTTTTTCTCCACCAAAAGTAATACTGCAGACAATTAAAATGGAAAACATCCCCACCCAGAGATGAAAGGCAGAAAGTAATTAGAGGAAGTTTTTATGCACAGATGGAGGAATGTCCACTGTAAATGTTTTGCTGTTCACAGCTCACCCTTTTTGGAGGGTGGATCCTGCAATAAGTGCTCAGAGTTTGGAAAAGCAGGAGCTGCTGACATGCTTCTCCAAGCTGGTAAATCCATCATTAATGAGAACACTAATGATCACAAACCCCAGTTCATAGTAAATTAGAGCCTACAAAGATTCTCTTACACTTGGTGATTTTGGGGGCAGATTGCTCTCTTGAGAACTGAGTTCCTGGTTTTGTCCTTCCAGGCAATCTTCTGAAAAATTACAAAAATCACAGCTTTAGTCAGAGTTGCCATTGCAAAGTAACTTCTCCCTCCAGAAGTTCTTCCAACAGAAGAGCTGTGATGTAACTGCACAGAGTCCACAGCAGAACTGAAACCAAGCCCAAAGCACTCAGAACTTCATCCTGTGATCAATCACAAGTCACTTCTCATTTTAATTGAGCCCTGAATCTTGCCCAGGGTGGTGGAGTTCCCCACAACACTCAGAAAGAGACAGAGCTTCCCACTTCCTACTTCAGTGGGAGCAAAACAAACCTTTGCCAAGCAGCTCCTCTGCTCAGTGTATTAAAAACAATATTTGTGTCAGAGGCCACCATGAGAAATGTGTTAATCATTATTTTATCCACACTTTGTCCCTGCTCCCCAAGTTGTGAATACCATGGCGCTTCACACCAGACCCTATTCTGGTGAAACTCCTCCTGTGGTGACCAGCTGTCATGATACATGTTTTTGAATTAAGTGAGGTAGAATAATAAAGAAGCCTTTTTGGGATCAGTGCCGTTTAGTTTTTGTGGAAAATCTCCCATTTCAATGAATGAAAAGATCATTTAGATCATCCAGGAGAGCAAAACAGAACGGACCATCCTCTCCAGAACTCTACTCGGTGTTTTACCCTTACTTTTAGCTGGCTGTGTATCTTCATCCAGGTGAGTGTGAAGAGCAAGCTGTGGGAAAGAAAGAGAGCAAGAACATCAGAACCATCCCGTAGTCTGTAGGAACAGATAAAGGAACATAAAACCCAGGACATGCCAGAACCAACCTCTCCCTGTTGCTGCCAGCAAACAGCAGACTGAGCCAGGAGTTACAGATTTACTCGTGGATTTATCCTCCATGAACACATCCAGCTTCCTTTGGCCTCATTTATACTTCTGGCCTCCAGACAATGTGACAATCACTCCCTCACTGAAGTTATGGGCTAAGTGAAACTCTACTACAGATGGCCTCGGGGTAAGAGTTATTTTTGCCTGTTCTCGCACAAGAGGGACAATTAAAAGCAATTCAAATTAATTCAATTCCCTCGATTTGCTTAGACTCAACAAATCTCACTGACTAATGCCATAACTGTGTCCTACACTTAGAACTTCAGGGCACAGGGAGATTCTGTCACTGTTTTGCTGCCTCTGGACTTTCCGATGTCACTGAAATGAGCCTGAGCCATTGAAAACTGCTGATAACTTGGGGAACTGAGCACAGGTGAGGAATATGAAACCATCCCAGAGGAAAGTGAAAGGTAAACAAGGCACCCTACTCACTTCCTGGGAATCTCTGGAGGAGGTGTCATCCAGGTCAGAGGTCTGAAACAAAACCGGTATAGATTAATCATTCCTCATAAGCAAGGAAGTGACAGCAAGGGAACATACAGGAGACTGAGAGCTCCAGAAAACACAGAAACATGGACTTGCTGCCCCCTACACTCCTGTCTGGCCACTTGAGAAAGTACACAAGATGCCATCTTAATTAAAATGTATCTAATTTAGTTCCAGAAAACTTAGCTCCCCATTTCATCCAAATGGCTCATACCCAGTCTCTAAATAAAGTCACTCTTCAGTGGTTGAGGAACCCCTCAGCACCTTTGGAAATGCTCCAAACACCAACACAGGTGGCCTTAGCTTGCATCTGTCCAGCTTTTCCATGCCTGGAACCAGGCTGAGGTCATAGCAGCCATCACATCTTTCATTTTCTAAACTCAGCATTTGCAGGGCAATGGTTTTAATTAATTTTGATGGCTGCTCAGGCAGGTGGCTACTGCCTGCTGAGCTGGAGCTGCTCAGGTGCAAAGGCCTGGGAACAGCCACAGTCTGGCCCCATCCTCAGCTTCCCAATCCCATCGAGGGGAGGAGAGTTATACCGGGGTGGGCAGCTCCAGCTGCAACCTTTTCAGCTTGGCCTCAGCGGCCAGGAGCTGGCTCTCCTTCTGGAAGAGCTGCAGCTGCAACTCATCACATCTCTCCCCCAGCTCCCGGATCTGCTTGCGGTAGGCGTCCCTCTCCACCAGGTTCTTGGAATACTGCATGTGGAACTGCTCCCGGGTCAGGAGAGCCTGTGCAAAGGGACAACACGTGGCATTCACACAGCAGCACGGACAGGGCTGCACAGTCTGCCCACTTCAAGCAGCAAAGCAGTGATGAGCAGCGAGGAATATGTTATCACCTGGTCTCTCTCCAAAGCCACTTCCTCCATCTGCTGCAGAACAGCTTCAATCCGTTTTTTGTACATCTGGGAGTCCTTCCTCAGAGATGTGCACTGTAGCTCCAGCACCTCTTTTTCCTCTGCAAACTGCTGAGACAAGGTCAAACGCACCTGCTTGTGGGCAGAGCCCGAGCCTGACTGTCCCCACTCCTGCTCTGTGCCACAGATCGCTCTGGCCAGAGCTCCGTGGGGTGTCTGAGCTGTCACCTGCCACACACAGAGTGCTGAAATGCAGGTACTACAGTAGGAGCAGCAGGGATTGCTCCTGAGCAGCTGCTCTGCTCCACAGGCAAGATACTGCAGGTGCTTCACCTGCCTGTCTCATCCATGGCCCTCAGCAGGAACTTGCACTGCAGCACCTACTTTGTCCTGGAGCACCTTGGCTCGGCGCAGCTCCTTGCGCAGGCTGTAAATGGTGTTCACCAGCTCCCGGCGTTCTTCCAGGATCTGGCTGCAGTCATTCTCCAGAGTCTCCTTGGAGAGGCTCTTCTCCAAATTCTGCTCCCTGGCCACCTGCAGCACAAAGGAAGAAGTGAGACAGGGCCGCCATCTAACTCTGTATAAATTCTCTCCCCTCAGGGCTCTGACTTGGGCAACAGCTGGCCCCCACAACCTTCACTGCAGCATCGCTGCCCTGGCTGCTACAAATAATCCCTTGAGTCCACACTCAACCACCCCACCAACCTGGAGAGTGTTTTCCAGCTCCTGGTTCTTGGCCAAGAGCAGCTCCTTCTCCTGCTGGATCTCCCACACCACCTCGTGGCTGGGGCGCTGCTCTATGGCGTGCTTCAGCTTCATTGTGTGCTTCCTCTCCAGCTTGCAGTCATCCTCAGCCTTCATGAGGCTGTGCTTCAGGTGATCGATCTATGAGAAGGTTCAGAGCTCAGCAGGAGCAAGGAGGAAGCTCTGGCCTGCAAAAGCAGTTCTCACTCTGTTCCCCAGCCAAACACAAGGCAAGTCTCTCCCAAGCTCTGTTTTCCTCAGGAAGTTTTGTGCCCTGGGGACCAGAGTCCTGCCTGTGTGCTAACAGAGACATGTTCCTGTGCTGCCTTTGTGAGAGCAGCCTTGTGTGAGGCAAAGACTGGTCATTATTCACAGCACAGCTTGTAAAACATGGGCCTACAGCGCTGAGCGAGGGACCACAAAGACATGTGCTAGAGATGCTCAGTGCTTCATGCTGAACTGGAGCATCCTTGGCAAAGAAAAGGTGCTCAGCCCAGCCTTCCAGGGTCAAGTAGTGAGGGGGAAACTCTTGACTGACCTCCAGCAGCAGGTCCCTGTTCTTCATGAGGGCCGCACTCTTCTCCTCGCTCTGCTTGGCATAGCTCAGGGCCAGGTTGTAGTTCTCGTCCTTGCACTTCCGCAGCTCCTTGCTCAGGCTGTCCCTCTCCTCCTTCATCCTCTGGGCCCGCTCCTGGTGCTTGCGGAGCAGGCTGTCCCTGACCCACATCTCCCTGAGGGTGTCCTCCTTGGAGTGCAGCCACGCCGTGAGCTCCTGCGCCTTGCGCCGCTCCTCCTGCACCGCGCTCTGCAGCTTCGTGATCTCGTTCATCAGCACTTGGCTCAGGCCAGACTCCCCAGCCGTGTCTGTTTGAGGGGCAGGGGGTCACTCACTGCTGTCCTGGCTGCTGCCAGGCACACACTGAGCTCAGCTTCCCCTCCAGATCACTGCAGCCAGCCTTGATGATGTGTGATCAAATTATCCCCACTGTGCCTCTCTGCTCTGTGCCTTCCTGCCCCACAGAGTCACTGACACAACAGGCAGAAGGAAGAATTCATCCTTCTGCTTCCTCCTCCCCCTCCCTAGTCCAGCCAGTGACACCAGGGCTGTTCTTCCCAGAACCCTTCCGAAGCACACAGGGGGCAAGCAGGGAGCGCTCCCGACGCTGCTCAGCAACACCAAAGGAAGAGCTGTTGCTGAGAACACAAAAGTTACCTATAATCATAGAGAAAACCCTGCTGGGCTCCTTGCCAGTTATTTTCTTATACAGCTGTGGATAATAAAGCTCAAGACTCTCCATAAACGCCTCAAAGCCCTTGTGTCCTGTGCGCTGAAGAATGTCCAGGAGAACACCTGAAATAATGGCAACAGGATGTTCTATTCAGTTACTGCTCTCTTTAGTTATTTGTAACACAGCAAAACATGGCTTCACTTCCTCCACATACAAAAACCCCTGGGATCCAGTCACAGAATCAATTAGATTGGAAAAGACCTCTGGGATCATTGAGGCCATCCTATGACTGAACCACCTTGTCTAGACCATGGCACCAAGTGCCACATCCAAGCTTTGCTTAAACACCTCCAGGGAGGGTGACACCACCACCACCACCTCCCTGGGCAGTCCTTCCAATGCCTAACTCCCCAGAAAATCCCAAACCAGTGGCCTAGAAACTGCACAGAAGTATTTGAAGTGCTCCCACCTGCCTTCCGTTTGCGCATGACCAGGCTGGGGTCATTGAGAACCTGCTCCTCATCGTCCGGGCTGAGCACTTTGCACTGGCGCAGGTAAGGGGTGATCCGGGAAGGGTCAATCACAGAGATCAGCTTCACACGGAAGTTCTCCAGGTTGTTCCAACAGATCTCATCGTTGTCCTCTTCCAGCATGTCAGCGGTGAGGGGAATCAGTGAGCAGCGTTGTCTTGTCTGGAAAATAACAACCAAAGAACAAACAAGCAGACCCTGAGGCTCTCAGAGCAGTGTGGCAGTGGTGGTGAAACCAAGGATGTTCACAGACTGAGAATGCAGAAGTGTCCTAATCAGCTGTTGCCTCTGCTTTACGAGCAGTTCACTCTTCCTTCTCCACCTCCCAGCATTTGAGATCCCTGTGTTCTGTCTGACCACACAGACACCAAAACCTGACACCCACAAGAGCTGACACTTCATCTCAGAGCTGTAAAATAAGCTTTTATTCCCTGTTAATACCAGCCATTCTGTATCACCAACCTGCACCACTGCAGTCACAAAAACTTCCTTGATTCTCCTCCTGTGTCCTGGCTCTGAGAAAACCTGTCTTGGGTGCAGCCTCACTCTGTAATTCTGACCAGAGAAAAGATGATTCCAGGAACAAAACTGGTTCGAGAAAAAAGGGGAAACTGCTCAGCTATACCCTGAGACGGGAAAGGGAAGGAAAGGAAAAAGAGAGATAAATAAAAAAAGGGGAAGCCAGAATGGGTGATGGGGGAGGAGAAAGATCGTAATGGCATCGTGAGTCAGCAGCAACCCATTGGCACTGATATTAAATTAATTCTGGTTTTGTTTCCTACTCTGTCCCACTCAAGTACCTGCTGGGGTCCAGAAAGTTTCCTTGTGTAGTGGTCAGAAAGACTAAAAAGAATGAAAGTCACAGCCATAGGTGTGTGCAGCTGACTTCAGGGGACAGAACAAGCCACAGAATTGGAAGAAAGAGGCTCTTCAAAGGCTTTCCAGCTGTGATTATCTCTTATCCAGCGGAACAGGTGGCAGCAAGAACTCGCTCTCAGTTTAGAGTTCAGCAGAAAAGGATGATTTCTATATTGATGCCTCTAATTTTGGATGTCCTCAAGCTTCCAGTGTAATTACGACAACCCAGTATTTTGAGGGAAAGGGAGTCAAGTGTTGGCAAAGCAAGGAACACAACCCATGATTCCCAAATCAGGCTGTGGCCCTGGCAGCACTTTAAGGAGCAGCCCAGCAAGCAGCACTGTGATGATGCTGAGCATCACCAGGAGAGCTGTGCCTGCCTCCCCACCTTCCCACAGCCCTGGAGCTGAACCCAGAACTCACTCAGAGTGTGTTTTAAAAAAGCCTGGAGAACACACAGGCTCTGATGCCATGGCAGCATGACACACGTCCCCATTAGCTTCCCACTCCACTCTTTGTTCTCTGCTTTCCAAGTTTATGGAGAGTTATGGAGTCCATGTTATCATTAGGAGTACACCAGAGATGCTCAGAGATCCTTCCAGCCTGTGTTTCTCGTCATTAAATCAGCTTTACACTAAAAAAAGCTGCAGCACCTGTGTCAGCTGTGCCCTTGCTGAAGGTAATCAGAGTGTCTGTTAATTGACCAACAATTAACAGACCTCACTGGCTTGTGAGGTTTCATTCTAGTGACAAATCAATTTAATCCTGAAAAAGGACAAAGACAGCTGCTGCTCATACAGTTTTTACACAAACAAATTACAAGAGCATCTTTTGAGCAGCTTTTGCAAAGGCCAAGAATCATTTAGAGCACAGCTCACCTTTCCCACCAGTGCCCCACTGTAACAGCCTGGGCACAGCACCCACAACTGTGCAGCAGCTCCTGCCACAGCTGAATTTCCTGGAAAAATGGTATCTCTACTGGTTTATGGAAAACAGAGAACACTGCAAGAGGAAAGCCATTCCACAATCACTCCCATTGCTCCCTAATGTCTTGACACCAAATGACAGCAGCACTGGCACCCAGTGACCCTTTGCCCCCAGCTCTGCCTGAAGAGCCCTCATGGAAAAGCTGGAACCCCCAGCACAACTCCTCAGTGCACTCAGGGAAGTTCAGTCAGTGCAGTGGAATGAAGCTTTCACAGCACTGTCCCTCGAGATTTTATCAACTTTGCCTCAGCTAACCTTGCACCTCTCTGCGAGACAGAAATTGCTGGGTTATAAATGAAGAAACAAGTTTTTTTAAAGTGATTTGTGATGTCTGTACAGGGCAGGCTGTGGAAGAAAGAATCCTAATTCAATCCTGCAGTTTTAGGCACATGAATATTCATTCCCCACATTCTCCCTGGTTTTCATGCAGCCTGAAAACCTCATTTTTCTCATTAGCAATCACACTCATACACACATTATTAAAAGCACTATTTACCAGGAAAAAAAAAAAACACCCACACAGAATACATCAGTAATTTTTAAGTGAGAAAAATAAAACATCTGTATTTCAACAAATACTTAAGACTCATTTTGATACAAAATTAATGTGCTGCTTATTCCACAGTATTCAGTCAGTTACCAAGCAATGCCACTGTCACAGCACTAAAAACCACCCAATTAACATATTCTGAGCATGGATAAACATTCACATAAATAGGGGCTAACACAAGAAGGAAATAAATAACCACCATTGCTTGTTTCCCCAGATTTCCAGCAATGTTCCCCCACCAGTATCTATGGAGGGTGTGAGTTTGAGAGAGCAGAAATCTGTGCCTGAAAGATTTCCCTCCAGCCAGTTTCCTTCGTTTTTGCACCTTGCCTACAGATGCAGATTTTGTTGAGGGATGGCAAAATCAATCCAGCATCTTCCTCTTCCCCAGGTCCATCCAGTCAGCGTGTTGGAAGTGATAAAAGTGAACAGTGCAAAGATTATCTCCTCCTGCCACGCAGGAAGGCAGAGCTCATTCCGGTGACCCCTGTAACAAAGCACAAACAGCTCCCATCAGTCACAGCATTTTTATAAGGAAGTTGCCCTTTTGGAGTTTCTAAAATTAATTTTCAAGGAAAAAAAAAACCCCAACCAGTCTCGTCAGACACCCATGTGAACTGAACACTGCTCATGTTTGTTCCATCCAGTGCACCAAAAGCCTCAGCAGATATTAGGACACCACCCATTCGTACCCTACAGAAGCTGGCCTGTTATAACTGTACAGAAATGAAGCCAAATAGGGGAAATAAACCCCAAACTCCACAAAGTGGTTCAGAGATGAAGTATTAAAGAAAAACTCCACTGTCAAGCCTGTAGAGTGCTACCAACTAGGTGCATACTAAGTAGGCAGGGCATGAACCAAAAGGCTGCCAAATGTTTCAATTTCATGAGTTTTATATATAATTTTATCATAGAGACATCAACTTTCCCTGCCCCCAAAATATTATCAGCCACAGGCTGTGATTGATGGTGACTGTAGAACCCTGTGTCCTTGGGGAACAAGAGCAGAGATTATTTCAGTCCTTTCCTGGGGTCATGATTCATTGTCTGAGCTGAACCACAAACGTGGTTCAGCTTCTCAGCAAGAAGTACAAACCACGGAGTAGCTACTCACACATTTCCTTCTCACATCCTCCTCCTCTTCCTGAAGCGGGCACTTCTCCTGATTTGAGGAGCTCTGGCATCATCCACATCAGAGCAGGAGCCCAAGGCAGACTGAGCAGTGCTCTCTTCAGCCCTCATGCCCTGCAACAGAAGCAGGACAGATGATCAACACCACGAGAATTACAAATAACCCCTTCAGCCACCTTTCTATTTCAGAGAGCTCGGCAGGATTTCTGAAACAATCTTTCATTTACCTTCATAATGAAGCATGGGACAACATTCTCTTACCAATGTCAGAGAAAGCACAAAACATCACTTTTCAGAGTGAGAACAAAGGCCTGATTTCAAAAATGCAAGAGTCTGGGCAGCAGATGATAAACAGAAAAAGGAAGGGAGCTTTGATACCCACTTCTGGAAACTGTCATGGCAAGTTTAAGGTGCTACATAAACCAGGGACTTCCACCCTCTCAGCTGAGCTGCAGAGCTTTTCCTTTCATCAGCTGTAAAACTGGGTTTACTCAAAAGGACCAAATTTCTGCTACACTTAAGAACAGAGGGGGTTTCCCCTGGATTCCAGTGCAGTATTTATCTGGCAGTAACTTCCTGCTTTTGCCTCTGGCATCTCTGTTTTACCTGATTTAGTAAATCAGCATCTTTGTCTCCAGGCTCATCCCCAAGTCTCCAATCCTCCCGTACTCCTGTTAATTCATTTCCACAACTCTCTTCCTCAGACACTTCTTTCTCACTCTGCCACTCCTCGTCATCACTCTCCTCATGTTGCTTCCTGCAGGCTGACAGAGTTGTTGTCACTTTGGGAGGAGGCAGAGTTGCCAGGACAGCTGGGAGTGTGAAGGCTGCCAGGAATCTGGCTTTCAGCAGGAGGTAAGCAGGGTTATCACCCAGTTTCTGCTGCACCAGTTCCCCAATAGCATGGAAAACATCCCCAGTGCCCCCTTCCCCACTGGTCTCAGAGGGCAGGAGAGAGGCAGCTTGCTCTTCCAGAGCTGCTTTCTGCACAAGGAGCTTCGAGAGGGTTTTTATGTTGCAGAGAAAAGGTGGCAAATAAGGCAGCCTGGTCTGCAGCGATGGCACCTGGACCCCTTTTTTCCCACTCAGCCACTCCTTCACCAGCCCCTCGTCCTCCAGGGAGATCAGGCTGAAGTCAAGGAGATTCTTCCCTGCACTGGAAGTGCTTGGCTGTGGGGGGACCTCAGCACTCGGTGGTTTGGAGGCAATGGGTCTGTTCTTCAGTGCCTGGGCACCAGAGCAATGAGAGCTCCCTGGGGCATCGTTGTGAGCAGCTGCAGCTCCTGGCTGGAGCACAAGCCCTTTGCTGATGCTGTCTGGATTGGAGGACGATCCATTTGTTGTGATGGAGTCACTGCTCTTTCCCAAGCTGGTGAGACTGGGCACAGGCTGGGAATCAGAGCCCTGAGTGCTGGCAGGGGGCTGTGTTTGGGGCAGCACCACAGCACATGGGGCTGGGCTGTCAGCTGCAGCTGCAGAGGAGTCTGGAGCCGTGGAGGAGCCATCTGAACATGCAGGAGTTACAGCAGAAACGCTGGATGTGCTGCATCCAGGACTCATTGAGGTCACAGGTAAGAGAACTGTGGACTGGCCATCCTTTCCCACAGGAACTCCTGCCAGCTGGGAGCTTGGCCCTTTGGTCTCTGCACTGCTGGGCTGAGGGGGATTTGCTCCAGGGGGTACAGCAGTCCCTCCCACACCAGAGGCAGTGCCATTGGAAGTCGCAGTTGTCTGACACTGACTTCTCCCAGCAGCAGCTGGCATTCCCTGGGGAACACCCACCACAGCCTGCACAGCACTGGGGAGCAGAGCCTGGGAGGTGACAACCCACGTGAAGGGCAGGATGCTGTTGGGAATCACGGGAGAACCAGCTTGAGGAGTGACAAGAGCAGGCAGCAGGCTGACTGGCCCCTGCTGTGGCCCATCACTCTTCAGCTCACAGCTGACTGGTGTGGAAAGGGACAATTTGGTGGTGCCAGACTCCAGGCCAAGGGGCACCACCGTGATCTGGTGTGGCACAAAAGCCTGGTTTTGCAACACTACTGAAGCTGAGCTCCTGGCTGCGACCTGACCATTGCACCCTCCCTGGTCTGGGGCCTTCTCTGCTGCAGCTGGATTCACGCCTGGCAAAACCCCTCCTTCAGGGCTGCTTTCCAGAGCTTCCTCTTTTAGTTCCTTGCTTGACTGTAGGTCTGTCCCTTGTGAGCAACCAGGGCTTTCCCCAGTTTCTGGCACTGCTGAGGAATGATTTTCAGGCAGAAGAGCAGAAGCAGAACCTGCAGCAGAAGTCCTCGTGGGCACTGGTGAACCCTGTACCTGGCTCTCTGCACCAGCAGCTGCTGCAGGTTTGCTCCCTGCTTGTGCAGAGGGACTGATTTGCTGTGGTGAGTGCTGGATTATCAAAGGCCCTGAAACCAGCACCTGTGGGGCAAGCAGCACTGTCCTCTGCATGGCCTTCTTGGCCTGGGACTCCCTTAAACGTTTCTCTCGCAGCAATTCCGAGACAGTTTTAGGCTTCTGCTTTTGCCCCGGGGCTGGGGGAGCTCCCCTCGTGGCTGCACAGCTCTCCACAGCACCAGTGGAAGTCTCCCGTGCTCTCAAGGCAAGAGGTCTCCTGACAGCATTCCTTGGTAGGCCCCGTTGGGAATTCCTCTGAGAGCAAGGCTGGGATGAGTTGCCTGCAGAGGAGAGGAAATAAAATGACAATGCATGAACAGTATTTTCAAAAGCCATCTCTCAGCTATTAAACAACAAGGGATGTGGCAAAATTCCCGTTTGTGAGAATTCCTACAACACTACAGCCCTGTTTTAATGAAGCCATGTCCTGACAACTGAACAAGTGCCCCCAGAAATCACAGATGGGCCAGGAATGCACCTTAACACCCCACTGAACTGCTCCAGTGCCACTGGTCCCCCAGCCCTCCAGGGTTTTTTCCAGTCCTTACCAAAGGGGAACATGTTTAAAGATCCAAGAATAGCAAAAATGAGCATGACAACGAAGGTTTGTCCCCAAAGTTCTCCTTCAGTCAAACTGGTCATTAATGTAAAAGTGATAAATTATGTGAAAGTTCCTGCACATCATAAAAATAAATGTTCTGGTGGGTACCTGAAGAAGTCTCCGTATTTTGGGAAGCCTGTAAAAAAATCATATTAAATTATACTTCTGATAGATCTGAAGATGATTAAAACAGCACACAGATGAATCAAACCCCCATCTGCCAACTCCTGAACAAATGGCCATACAGCCCAGCATTTTATCCAGCCTCTGAACCAAAACAAACTGCTTACACACACACACAAACTCTGTGGCCACACAATTAAAGTGCTTATTTTAGTCAAGACTTCAGTGGGAAAAGCTTAAAAACACAATACCTGCTGGGGACTCCTTGCATTAGCCTTAGGCAGCTCCAACTGCCTCAGCTTCCTCTCCTTGATAATCTTCATACAGCCTTTGGTATCAATCTGGAAGAGCTGCAAGGTGAGAGCTTCATTAACACTTGAGAACAAAAATGTTTTGGTGGGGTCAGTGACAACATAAAGACAGATGGGGCATGCTTCACATGCAAGATTCTGGGGATATTTTGCACTTGCAGAAAAAGCCCTGGCAGGATCAGATTTTGGATGCAGGATTTATTTAAGAAATTTCATATGCAAGCCATGAGGGCAGATTAATCCAATAATTAGATTATTTGCTTAAGAAACAAAGATAAACCATTTATTTAAGCTTTAAATACCCAATAATAAAGGAAGCACTGTTTGAAAGCAGGTAATGCTGTTAAAAACAGTAAAACCAACCTGAATGAGCAGTGCAAACAGGGGAGTGCTGGTGAGACTGACTGACTTAACCTTCTCTTGAATAGCAGCAGCTGGAAAGAAACCCACCATCAAAATCAGCGGGGAATTCACTCAGAAGACATCAGAAAGCAGGCACAAAGGTAGGATGGGTCCCCAGTACCTTTTGTGTGGTGAAAAGCCATCCTGCCAGCCTGCAAGGTGCGGGGCAGCAGCACATTGCCCACCCAAGGGGTCACTGCCATCAGCAGCTTCCTGTCCAGGCTCAGCCGCCTCCAGCGCTCCCGGTCCCGGTGCTGAGCTCGCTCTCGCAGCTCCTGTAGCCCCTGCACGTCCTGGCCAAGGGCTGCACCAGCTCCAGGGGGTCTGGCTAAAAGGCTGCCACCAGGAGGTTTCAGCATCTTTAATTGCTGTGCATGAAAAAGATAAACAATTAAGAGTTGCCATTAGGAAGGTTCTGTTATTAGTGCCACGACAAACCATTCACAGGGCAGTTAGGACAGAAAACTCTGAGCTTTTCCTCTTAGGGTTACAGGGCAAGATGTATGACAATATCAACAAAAATTCCTACTAAGCACAGCCTGGCAGTGCTCATGTCACAAGAGCAGACAAGACACAAGAGGCACTCACAAGTTTCCTCTGGAAGCTCGTGTTATTCCTTAATATTGTTCTCACATCCTCCAGGCTGACCCGCAGCACTTGTTTTCCACACTGGAAAGCCTGAAGATGAAAGCACACGAGAAAAGACAGAAGGGAGAGTAACTTACAGAAAATTACTTGCACTGGATATGCACAGTAGGTACAAGTTTTCAACACTCCTGCTGTTGAAGGTACCTTATTAAATGAAATCAATCCTGAAGACCTTTACTTTTAATCCCTGTGCATCATCACAACACCAAAAGCCTTTTTCATGAAAGCTTTTGTGCAAGGAATCTACCAAAACCCAAAAATCAGAATTTACTGGGTGATTATCTTCACATTTTTTGACTCAACAATACAAGGGAATGAACAGCAAGATTTTATCTGCTCATCCCATCTTGCCCATACTGCAGCAGCTGCACTTCCCTTCTAACTTCTGATCCAAGCTCCCATCCCAGCTCACCTTGGCCATCACTTCTGCTGCATCCTTCACCACCACGTCTGTGGAGTGGGGCTGTGCAATGCCCCTCAGCACGGTGTTCAGCTCAGAGGATTTATCAGCAGCTCTGTCTCCATCACAGGCTGCCCTTGGAATGTCACTGCAGCTGGTCCCTGCACCAGCCCTCGTAGCAGAGAGGAGGGATTGGATTTGGTATCTCTCTCTGGTTGCCTCCTGCATGTCTGCCCCTGTTGGGATCCACAAGTCAATGCTGGGGACTGCAAACTCCTCCTTTCTTGTGGTGCTGGTCACCTCCTCCTCCTCTGAGCTGTCTGCCAAGTCCAGCTCCATGTCCTCCTCACTGCTGCTCTCTGAAGGGCTGGAGCTCTCATCGGCGTGGCGCCGTTTGGTCACCCCAGATCTTTTCCTCTTGGTCAAAACAAACACAGACAAGTTTTAGTCAGTGTTCACCCCTGGCTTGCAACTCTCTCAGATCACTAAGTTTCCTTTTCCAAGGGAAACGAGATTTTGGAAATAAGACCATCTTCAATATGGTCTTAAGCAGCCAGAGTTTCTCAAGTGACTGGGACCAAAACTGGCAATTCACGAGGTACAGACATGAAATCCTACATATATCCCATCCTTACAGGCATTTCAAGGCAGTAAAGAACTCTGGATAATATACAAATATGTAGCAAATTAACTTCAGCCCTTCAGAACAAAGGCTGCTTCACACGTCAAAAAATCAAACTACAAACATCCACAACAAAAATTGTGACCATGTGAAATCAATGTCAATTTTTTAATTGATTTCACAGGATTCCACTTTTGGGCTAGGGAAACTTAAGTGAAGAGACAGGACTGTGACGTAGCAGGATTTCCACAATACCTTAGAGCCAATCATGAATTTCCACTTGCTCAGGCATTGGGAGCCAGTCCGATGTGGCAACTCAGAAGCTATTTTACTCCAGTGACCTGAAAAGGATGCAGAGGATGCAGAATTATTATCTGTGCCACAAACTGAGCAACAGGCCTTTCAGTGCAGCCATCACACACATATTATACATTTCCATGAATAAGAGACAGAGTTACTGCATGAATGGATCTCAAATCCTTAATACCCACAACACAAAGAAGTTGCAATCATCAGTACAAAGCAGAGCCTGCAGGGCTTACAATGAAAGAGGAGAAAACCTCAATGACACCTCTAAACTTGTGTAGATTAAGCCACAGAAACACCTACCCAGGCCATGCTTTTGAACCAGTTCAATCAGCTGCTCCTTTTCCTCCAAGCTCCACTTGCCTTTCTTCACATCCCAGTGCAACGCTTTTAAGTACCTTTGAAAGGAAAACATTACAGTCAGGAACATTTAATCCTGCTTGTACAAATCAGATCATCACTGCACTCCAAGGCTGAACAAAACCAGCATTCCTAATCAGAGTTTTCCTCTTCCTACGGGGTTGGTACCCTCACTGAACTCACCGGTCCCGGCACTGGGCGTCGCTCCTGCCCGGCACTTCCGTCCGGATTTTGTACCAGTCCTTCTCTCCGTACTTCTTAACTGCAGCCATCAGCATCTGTGTGCATCAGACACAACAATCTGCTCTGAAATCCTCACCACTACCAATCCTAGCAGGCCTGAGACAGCAGCAGTTCTATTTGCTTCCTGTGCAAATCTCTGAACAAAACTGTTTAGGAGCTCCTAAGCCCTCCTGAGCTGTAAAGTGCCCACCTTGGTCTGTTTTACACTCCTCTGTGCCACTGCTAAAGCTCAGATACAGAGCCATGCCACACCTCAGCAGCCTAATGTTCCCACCCTGCAATTCCAGGCCCAGAGAATGCAGCTTACAGCATCTTCCTCTGGTGTCCAGGGTCCTTTCTTCAAGCTGGGGTCCACACTCTTCATCCAGCGGTAAATCAGCTGAGCGGAATCTCTTCCCTCCATGTAATAAGCAACTAGAAATGCAAAGGTTTACTTAAAGTGTTCTAATCAATGTTTCTTCCTTTATTTGGACAACAGTTGCAAGCAGTGATTGTCATATGCAGCACTTTAATCTCTTAAACAATGCTGCTCAGCCACTTTCAGCCAAATTTCCAAGATGGATAAATGTTCCAAGAGATATTAAGGTCTTGCTGATATAATGAAACTTCCAGATAGGTACAGGAAAGGCAGAGATCACATCTCCCACCAAAGAAAAGAGAATGGGAGAGTGAAGCACTCCAGGTGAATGGAAGGTTTGTCACTTACTTTTCTTGTATGGGATGTGGCTTCCCACTCTCATCTCTTGAACAAGCTCTAAAAGCATCTGATCCTCATCCTTGGTCCATTCTTTCCTTTTTAAATCTTTGTTATAGATCTGGTATTTCTGCAAGCACTGGAAAGGTGTCCTGTTGGTCTTAATACATGGAAAACAGAGAGAAGCAGGTAACTGGTTATTTATGAGGGCAAAAAGCAAGAGGGAAAAGCTAAAGTACCAAACCTTTTTGGTGCTGTTCTTGGACACTTCTCAGAAAGCATTAATGAACAGTGAGTTAGCATTAACATTGTTTTTTAGACCTGACATGAGGCAAAGCAAAGCCAGAATGAACCAACTTGTCACCTCAGCCCTTACCCCCAGCTCCTGGGCAATGGTCTGCCAGTCCAGGTAGTTGTGTTTAGCAGCTATCTCCTTCAGCCTCTCTATTTCCTCCTCAGTCCATTCCTTTTTGTTGATGTTTGGATGCTCCCAATTTTGCCAAAACTTCCTCAGTTCTTCTGAGCTACGTCGTCCATCAAACTAAAAGAAACAACAAAAATACGTTCAGTCTCAGAGCTGGGATTAAGACACCTGGACAAACAGGAAAACCAGTGTTTTGCATTCCAGATGTGTCCTATTGCCAAGGTTTCCAGAATTAAATCACCAAACTGAACAAGCTGAGATCACTTAACAGTCAGCTTGGAGAAATGCAAGATGGAAAGACTGGATGCAAACCAGGTCAGGTGATTCTCAAGAGGAAGGACACAGAAATCAGAAGCAGCAGGACAGCTGAACCCTCAACTCACATGGATGTTTGAAATTTTGTCCCAGTCATGCTCATCGAATCTGCTTCCTATTAAGTCACTTTCTGGGAGCTGGCTAAAGAAGAAGGTAAAAAGAGGAAGAAAGAATCATGTTAAACGGTTAATTAAACACTTTGTCTTCTTGATCCTGCCTCATCTCACTCCTCCCACCTGTTCCTGACTGCCACAGGAACTGAACACTTGGATTAGCAGGAGAAACAATTAATGCCATACCCAAATACGTTGCTCTAGATCTGCTCAAGAGCAAAAGCTCAAAAGTACAAAACATTTCAGAGCTCTGCTCCTTTGTTGCTAAAGTAAGAACCACTTAAAGCAGCACCTCTCTTCTGGGTACAGATATTACACTTTCTGTATCAAGGCCCAAATGCATTTCTTAGCAAAGAACTGTGGAGGTGAGCCTCAAGAGAACTTAGATTTTTACAAGCCAACACAATAAACCATTTCTCCAGATGTCACATCTAGAAGTGGAAGGAGGGAACTTTCAGAGCTAAACTCTAAGATGTTTCATTTTTCACTGAGAACACAGAAAAACTTCTTACTTAATTGACTCTATTTCTTGCTCCAAGTCTTTCATTTGCTTTTCCAAGATCTGTTTCTCTGTTTCAGTCTTGACTTTCTCCAGTTTCTGATTCCAGTAACTCATCCTGTTCAAAGACATTTTTAGCATTACTTAATAGGACAGATGGGAATGAGGACAGTGGCATCAGATGTACAGCAGAGACAGTTTCCCCATCAGTATCATTCCTCCCTTCAGGTTTATTTCCACACAAAACTGTTCTCCCAGGTTTTCCCACACTCAATGCCCTATTTTTGTCCCTTCAATGCAATCATTGACCCAGATAAAACCATTTTGGTGTTTACAGAGAGAGCCAATGGTTGCTGCAACAGCAATAAAGACTGTGCCAGCTCCAGCACAGAAATCCCTTGCTGGACACACCATTAGGCCTCACCACACATCACAATTTCAGCTTCAAGCCTTGCAAACTATTTTAAGTTACACCACAGTGCCAATGGGAAGAAATAGACTGCTATAAAAACCCACAAACACAAACAATTAACAGAGAAACTTGCTGGAGGAAGGTGGTATCTCCACATCTACCTCTCCTCCTTTCCCATCCAAAGTTCTCAGCAGGAGAAAAGAGGATTTTGGGGCAGCACTCACTTGAGCAGCTTTGGCTGGAGCAGGCGCTGCAGGCGGTCGCTCACCACTGATTTCTGCAGCAGAGTCTTCTCTCCAGTTTTCCCTAAACCAGACAGAGGAGCAGCCAGACATCAGAGCAAAACCACAGCCAAGAGACACCCACTGCTCCCAGCAGCCCTGGGAATGTCCTCCAGCTCTGCAGTGAGAGCTCCCTGCCTAAATCACCAACATTGTGTCAGAGCTGGGCAAGGCACAGCTGTGCCTCGGAGTTATTGGGGTCTCCAAAGAGACCCCCACAAAGGGATCACCCTGGGAGCATCTGGAGCTGCAGGTGTCCCTTGAACTTCTCTCACCTGGGCATGAATATATACATTTGTTACATGAATATATACATGCTATAGCTCTTCTAGAACACTGAACAGCACAGACTTACACTTGGCTGAGCGCAGTTGTTCAAAGGATTTGATGCCCTGAGCTGCCTTTTCCTTGGCATCTTCATTGGAAGGAGGGCCCTGATGAGGATTAGAAGGGTTAGATACACTGGAGAGTCAGACAAAATTACTGTTTCTTCTTAAAACTCCAGCATGAAGTGCTACAAAAATTACTGGAAACTCAAACTTGTGCAAACTGTTACAGTGTTGAGCTACCTTTGTTAGCAAGAGCTCACAGATACATCGTTTAAATAGAAATACTACCAGTCATTGCTTGAATATATTAATACACGGATGGTGGTAGTTGACATCTTGGCTACCACAAAAAGATCTCCTTTTGCTGATGACCTTTTAAAAACACATGAAAAAAAAGTACCAATAATTGCCCAGAAAATATTTTTAGAAATACAGAAAATTTCAGAAACTGAGAAAACTCAGCTTCCCAGACAATCAGATTTCAGTGAGTGCTTTAAGCAGCAGCGTGGAATTGGGTTGTGGAGATGAAGACAAATAAAGTTAAGTTAAATCCAAGAATGTTCAAGCCCCTGGTGGCTGGAATTCCACTCCTCAGAACTCACAGGGCTGAACAAACACTTCCCTAAGAGAGTGAGTGACAAGTGAGAGGAAAAAGGTTTCAGGCTGAGGAGTGACATTCAGTCACACAACTGGAATGAGAACAGTTTAAACACACTACAGTGTACATCCACCACTGAAGACACATCAGCCTGGAAGCTGCTTTTATTTACTTACAACTCCTGTGGTTTTATCCTTAAAGTATGGCTTCATGAAATGACCCAAAAACACATTTGCTGGTAGATTTCTGCCATCTCCTGCCTTTGCTGTTTTTGAACCATCAAGCTCACACATGATTTCCCTCTGCAACACAAGAATGAATTGAACAGCATCAGTGTCTCCTTGGAATTCCTGATTTCAGAGAGCAGGGGCTGAGCCATCACAAACACCCCAGGCAAGGTTCAAATCTGCAGCTCCAGACTGTAAATCGGGGCAAGAGTTAAAGGCAGGATTTGGAGCTTCCCGAGTTTGTACAGTGCAGATGATTAAAAAGATGAGTAAAACACTAACTTGCCACAGCAAGCTAAAATACAACTTGTAAAATATCCACTTTTGGTTGTAATAAAGCATTGAAATGCCAGCCAAATAAACCACATTAGTGTTGGGCTTGAGGCGGGGAGGAAAGATGGCAAATGGCAACCCAGAAAAGCCCAGAAATGAACATTTTTCAGTCCTGCTTTGCTCACCTGCTGTTCTTTGTTTTGTGCAATGAGCAGCTTCACTTCCTCAATCTTTTCCTTGATAACTTCCTGGTACACATGGTTCATCTGCAGGCAGGTTTCTGGATCCTGTGGCAGGCTTTCAATATCATCATCATCATCATCATCATCACTGCTGTCTTCTCTTTCCACCTCCTTGAGGCAAATAAGGCATTTAGGGAGAAAAGAGAGAGAAAGTTGTTTTAAAAGCGGGTCTGTAACAATCAGTTCTGTAACTCAGCACTTCCTCAGCTAAACTTGCAGTGTGGCCACAGCCTGTGGGGTGTGCAGGGACACAGAGCAGCAGCACCAGAGCAGAGAGGCCTCTGACCCTGGCACTTGTCACATGAAGAAATCTCTGACACTGAATAAGAAAGTCCGGGGCAGGAACACCCGAACTCCAAATCTCAGTGAGCACAAAGCCAAGGCAACTGCCTGAATTTACCCAGAAAATGGTGAAGTTTCCCCTCCTCCTGCTCCCTTCAACAGACAGGTGGAAACACATGCTTAGAGAGAAAAGAGTTACCATTTCAGCATGAGAATCTTCATCTTGATCATCTTCATCATCACCATCTTCATCACCATCATCTGTTATACAAACAAAATACAAAATTGCTGATTGTAGTGGGATAAAAAGAAAGCTTTAAACCCAAACATTTTCAATTAAAACACACAGGAAGAAGCACCAGAGAGATCTCAGACATGACCATCAGTGGGTTTGGATACTGACAACGTTATCAAGTAAAAAGTGTATTTAGTTACGCTCCACTTATGGTTTTTTTTTTTGTTCTGGAGAAGGAAAAGAAAAGCAGCTCTGGATAACTACAGCAACAACCAAGCTGCATCCTGCTCCTGCACATGAGAGGCTCCCGGGTGTGCAGCCAAGCGAACATTCCAAGCCAGGAGAAACAAGAACTTTGCACCAGCAGCCCCCCAGCAACACCCGGGTGTGGTTCAGACGTCTGGCGTAAGTTACACAGAGCCGTACATTCAAAACACGGGCGGGGGAAGCCTCTCCGGACAGAGATGCTCGAATTGTCACAGATTCCTCTTGGCTTTGGAAAATGAACTTTAGGAGGCGCAGGAGGGCTGGGGGATGGTGCAGCTCACGCAGCAGTTTGCGATGCTCGCTTAGGCCTCGCGATTTCACTGCTCGCGGTATTTGTGGGGCTCTTGGGTGCCAAGGGAACGCGCAAAGTGCCGGCGGCTGCCTGGGGAGCGCCTCGAACCCCCCCGAAGCCGTACCGGAGCTGAGGCTGGAGTCGGACAGAGCCAGCGGGATGTCGGCCCCGCCGGGCTGCAGGCTGCGCTCCAGCTGCTCGATCTCCCGGCGGATCTTGTCTCGCTCCGCATCGAGGTCGAGGCCCTCAGGGGAGCGGAGGGGCCCGGCCGGGCCCGGCCCGCGGGACATGGCGGCACCGCCGCTCCCGGCGCTGCGCTGGCCCCGCCCCCTCTCTCCGCCAATCGCTGCTGCGCGCCCGGGTCAGCTGACCCCGGCACGTGACGCTACGCAGCCAATCCGGGCGGGGCTCGGCGCACGTGCACGGCCAGGGGGCGGCCCCGGGTCCCAGCGCCCGCCCCGGGGCCCGCAGAGACCGGGCAGGGCTGAGCCTGTGCCGGGCCCGCGGCTCCCGGACACCGCCACCGCCCACCCACAGGCCTTTCCCCCTCCACGGCCACAGCACAGAACGGCGAGGGGAGCCCCAGCCAAAAGCTGGGGTGCTCGCAGAGTCCCGGCCGAAAGCTGGGGGAATTGTGGGGTGCGACTGGAGAAGGGGCCGTGGGCCCAGCCGTGGCTCAGCCGTGGGCCGTGGACCCACAGGGATGTGGTCTGCTCCTTTCGGGGTTACTGATCCGTTGGCTGTGGCTGCACCGCGGGAAGGGATGGAGAAGCCAGGTATACAGTTTGGAGCGTCGAAATGAGGCCAAGTATCAAAAATTCACTTTTTAGTAATGGTTTCCATATGAAAACAAAGTCCTCCGTGTTGTGTGAGTCACTCACTGTCCGTCCTCTGACACCTCAGAGATTCTGTCTATGGATTTCAGGAGGTCAGCGACGAGCTGCAGGGATTCTGCTCCGGAGAGCAGCTGCCTGGAAAGGGAGAGATGCAGTGTTAGATGTAGGGACAGGCAGCCAGGCAGTTTGGGGGAGTTTGCCCACACACTGTGATTTATCAGGATTGGAGACACTGAGACTCCCACTTTCCACTTATTTTTACCACCTACACTTGGAGGAGAACACATTGCAGCGAAGAACACGGAATAGCTCCCCTGGCACACAACACAAACCCCTGAGTTTCAACCCTAAAAAACCCACTGAGGACGTTTATTTGCGAGCCCAGAACGCAGCCCAGTGCCTGGGATGGTGTGAGGAGAGCTGTCCCAGCCCAGCTCACCTGATGGATGCTCGGGAGCTGGTTGTGACCTGGAGCAGCTGCTGCAGGGCCACCTCCGCGTTCTGCTTCGCCGCGGCCAACCCCGCCTGGCCCGCCCGCAGCGCCTCCTTCTCCAGCTTGGAATTCCTCAGCTCAGCCTGGGAGGAAGGGGCAAAATCCGTGTGAAACAACTACAGAACTCGAGTAGATACTCTGCTACTAATGAATACGTTCACACAGCAGTTTATGGGGGTGTAATGTAATAATTAACTAACACAAAGATAGTGAAGACGATAAAACAATGTAATAAAGAGTGACCAGATCCCATAACCAGACTGCCTGGAGGGAGTGTCTTCCCAGAATCATCAGGGTTGGAAGGGACCCATGGAGATATCCAGTCCAACGCCTTGCCAAGGGTCTCCTAGAGCAGGTGACACAAGAACGTTTCCAGGTGTGTCTGGATGTCTCCAGAGAGGGAGACTCCATGCATTCCCTGGACAGTCTGCTCCAGGGTTCTGCCACCCTCCATGGAAAGAAGTTCTTCCTCCTTTTAGTTTCTGGCCATTGCTCCTTATCCTGTCACTGGGCACCACTGAAGAGTCTGGCACCATCCAGGCCCTCCCAGCCTCTGACAGGACACCACAACTCCCAAGCCTTTACTGAACCTGAAAACATGCTCAGTAGTTTCCTGAGAGCCTGCAAAAATCTTGCAACACCCTTTCCATGGGCTCAATTCCAAGATGTGTCCCTGCAGCCCCAACCCCCAGCCAGGCTCAGCAATGCTGCTCTGTACCTGGAGCAGAGCATTTTCCTGTCTCAGCTTGGCAGCGCTGTTCTCAGCTTTGACAGCACGTTTCTGCAAGAGAACAGAGGTTATTGAGACCACAGCGTGCTCAGGATAAACCAGGCAGCTGGAGCTACATGGGAAGGAGTGATTCCAGCCCAGAACTCAGAGGGATATGGTTTGTGTTACACCACGCCGTGTTCTGAGTGCTTTAGGAGGTAGGAACAGCTCCCTCCTTCCCTCCTCTCTGCTCCTTTCTGGGATCTGCAGAACCTCCCCACCCTCACAGGGAAGAATTTCCTGCCGACATCTGATCTAAACCCAAAGCCTGCACTTACAGTCATCAGCTGGAGGTTCTGCTCCACGTGCTGCACCATTGCTTCCAAATCCTGCGCTTCCTTTTCTTCCTTGATTTTGTTTTCCTCAAGCTTCTTCTCAAGCTTCCTCATCCTTAAAAAAAGAGATGGCATCCAGTAAGCACTTGCACCATTAAACACTTCAGGAAGGAAATTCTGGGAAATGATCAGGAATCTCATTGTTTCATGTTGTAAGAAAAATGAATTCTTCCCACAGAACTCCAGTTCTGGGCTGTAGCTCAGGGGGTTTCTCTGTTCCACCTCCCCCAGCATTAATGTGAACTCCACAGCTGAGTGAGGAACATGCAAACACACTCACGTGTCAGCTGGCTACTTACTTCCCAAGACTTTTTCAATTAAAAAAAACCAGGTTTTCTCATGCATTTTTTAATAAATGAGATAGATTTCAACTACATTTTTCTTCTTTAAGGATGCTGTTTCTAGTGAGCACCTCTTCTAAGCCAACCCCTTATGTGGTTATTTCCCCCCATGCCGTGGCTCACGCACTTGTCTGCTTGAGTTTCAGACAGAATCTGAAGCTTATTGATCTTGCTTCTCAAAATAGCATTCTCTTCTTTTAGCTAAAAAAAAAAAAAAAAAATTCTCATTAGGATTGAGGTGTACCAACAATGCCAACAATCCAAGATCAGTAACAGAATATTCAGCTTTAACACCGGAAATTCTTGCACTTTCTAACGCCTTCATGCTTAATTTTACCTTCAGTTTACCCATCTGGAAACCACTTCACTAACCCTGTGGGGCACGGGAATGCGACACTGAACCACCAGCGTAGATGTGACTAATTAATGCTGCCAATTCTAAACAAACATGACCTCAAGGGGCAGGAGCACGAGGAAGTCACCTGGGTCACGCGCAGGGCAGCAGGACAGAGAAGGTACTGGACCTCATTCATGCTGGAAAGAACATTTCCAGCCCTAATTCTCCTCCTCAGCAGCTCTTGGCGGCAGCAGGCTGTGACAGCGAGTCCTGTAACAAGCCGGCACCCAGCTCAGAGCCCGCCTGACAGAGAGAGGTGCCGGTGGGGCGGGCAGCGCTCACCTGCTCGTAGCTCGGCTGCGGGACGGGGGCACAGCCCGGCCCCGGGGGGGCTCCGAGCGGGGCCGCGCACGACCCGGCGCTGACGAGGTGGGCCTGCTCCACGGCCAGCGGCTGGTAGCTCTCGCTCCATTCCTCCTCCTCCTCCTCCTCCTCATCCCCCGACTCTGCGGGCACTGCGGGGAGCGGGGGCACGACGGGCCCGGGCCAAGCCGCCTGCGGAGGGGAGAGCGGGGCTGAGGCGGGCGTCTCGACGAAACCGGACGGGGGCCCGGCCGCGCTGCCGCCCAGGGCTTTACCTGTGCGTCACCGCCCGCCCCGTCACGGCCGCGGGACTTGGAGCGGACGAACTCGCGGAAGGAGAAGGGGTTGGGCTCGGCCGGGACCCCCGGGAGCGGCTCCGCCACCGGGAGCGGCGGCGCCGCCATGGCCGCCTGAGGGCGGGGGGGGCGGGGCCT
>VZRR01006014.1:0-10718 GCA_013398015.1 Oreocharis arfaki
GGTGTGAGGGGTGAAGGGGCACAGGCTTTTTGTTCGAAATCCTCCGAGTTTGGGACAATGTGCACCCGGCCGTGCCATGCCGCGCTGGCGGGCGAGAGGGCGGGGGGGGGTCGTGCACGGCAGGATGTGGGGGGCACCCTCTCGGTATCAGAGGCGAGGGGCGATGCCAGTCCCCATTGAGGTGTCGGGGTGACGAGGGGCAGCCCCAGCCGTGCGTGGGGACGCTGGTGTCAGCCCAGGCCACGCCGCCGTGGTCCGGTGGCACGCGGCAGGGTGGCCGTGCCAGGGCCCACGGTGCAGGCGAGCGGGGCGTCCCCAAAATCTCCCCCCAACAGTCGGTATGGCCACAGGGGGGAGATTCAGGAACCCCCCCCTTGCCCACAGTGCGACCACTGCGGCTCTGCCTTTGCATTGTGCTTATTGATCGCTGATATTTATTTAATTATTGAGCAGGCAGCTTTCCCCGCCTCGTAACCTCTTCCCTGCTGGCAGCCGCTGCCCGCTCCGGGCCCGGCCTCGTGCTGCACCCCACGAGGGCTCTGCTGTGGGCGGGGGGTGCTGCTGCAGGACCCCCCTGCCCGTGCCAGACTCCCTCCTGCCAGATCCCCTCCCTCGGGCCGGAGCTGCGGGCTGGGTCTAGCTCCACCACCGGGGGCTTGGGTTCCGCTGCCCGTGGGGGTCCATGGGGGTCCCCTCGTGGCACTGTGAGGTGCGGGGGCAGCGCAGGGTCCGGCCCCGGCTCTCCCCGGCCACAGCGTGAGGCTGGTGAGGGCACGGGCAGCGGCAGGGTGGGCAGCACCAGGGCTGCTCAGATGACCCTGAGGTGGTGCTCCCTGTCGTGTGGTTGACTTGGCAAGGGTCACACCTCAATCTGGCTTATTTTCTTCTCTGCCTTTCTTTCTTCTTCTCTTTTTTTTTCCTTCTATTTTTTCTTTCTCTTTTTATTTCTTTTTCTCTTTCTATTTTTTAATTGTATTTTTCCCTTTCTTGTTTTCCTTTTTCATTTTCCCCTTCCTTTTTTTCTTTCTTGCTTTTTTCTCTTTTTTTTTTTTTTTTTTTTTTTTTTTTTTTTTTTTTTTTTTTTTTTGTCTTTCTTTTTTCTTTTTTTTTTTTTTTTTTTTTTGTTTTTTCTCTTTTTTTTTCTTTTTTTCTTTCCTTTTTTCCCCTTTCCTTGCCGTCCTGCCTTTCTCACCCTGACTCCATCCCTTCCAGGGGTCCCACCACCTCCCAACCCTTCCAGTCTCCAGCTGGTGCTGGGTTGGCAGCGCCTGTTGTTGCCAGCTCACAGTGCTGGTGTGATGTGGGAAGCCGTGCGGTCGCTGGCCAGGCCGGGGCTGGCAGCAGCCCTTCTCCTCTCAAACCCGTGCTGTTCCCAGCACTCCTCCTGGCCGACGGAGGGGAGCTGATTTTTCCTCCACGGATCCTCTGCCCCACACGGGGGCACGGGGAAGGCTCTGGTGCCCTCCCCCTCGCCCCGACACAGCCTCAGCTCCGATCCAGCCCGGCTCGGATGGGACTAGCCGTCGCCCTCCACCGCCAGCCCAGCCATTCCCGTTCGCGTTCCCGTTCCCATCCCACCCGCGCGGCGGGCAGGCTCGCCCGGGCTCGGGAGCTGCGGATGGTGATGTGGATACATTGGAACGTGCGCGGGAGCCGCCCTGCCCCGGCCTTTGCGCATCTCCCCGCCACCGCCGCTGGCAGCCCCCGGAGCCCGGCACGGCCGCTGGGACCCCGGCGACCCCTCGGGCGGGCGCCCTTCCCAGCCGGAACAGGCCCGAGCTGGGGAGCCCAGCGGCACACAAAAGCCCTGGCAAAGGCATCGCCCGTGACACGCTCCTGGCCACGGCCTCGGCCGTGTCTCCCGTCAGGCAAGAGGGTGGCTTTGTGCCCTCCTCAGCTCTGTGTCCCTGCTTGGGGACTTCCTCCCGCTTCCGCAGCTCACCTCTGTCCCCCCTCAGGGACGGGCCGGGAAGTCAAGAAGGAGCTGCCTGGATTAGCAGGGAAGCAGCAGCGGAACCGCCGCCACGCACGAGGCCTCACCCTGCCCACGGGGAAGCGGGACGGGGGGGGGCAGTGTCCGGCTGCCCGGGCTCCAAAATAACCCTGGAGCTGAGCACCTGCCAGGGACCTGCACGTGTGTCCCCTGGGAGCTGCTGCCGAGGAGCCGAAGGGATTTCCAGAGCCGTAACGGTTATCCTTGGCTCCTGGATCTGCAGTGGGGGGAGATTTGGGATACTTCTGGTAGGGGAATATTCAAATTTTTTGACTGGTGATGCTCCTACACCTCTGGCTCGTGCCTGGCACCTGGCAGTGCCCCCAGCACACCCTCAGCCCCCCACCCTGGTACCTGCAGGATGGGAACGAGGTGAGATGGGCGCCAGCCTCCGAGGCAGCCGTAATGTTGAAAGCCGGGCATCCCGCCAGGGTCTGATCAGAGACCCTCTTCCCTCTCTCAGGCTCCATGCTCGGGGTGCAGAGCTGATTTTGGGATGGCAGAGGCAATGCACCCGCGCTGCCTGACCGAGAGCTGCTGGCCAGGCACGGACCCCTGTGTGTGCCATTGTCAGTGGCTCAGGATCCGAGGGGCATCGGGGAGCACCTGGCTAAGCTGGCCTGGCATGAACCTCGGTACCAGCAAAGGGACACAGCTCGGGGCCTGGGGGATGGAGCCGGGCTGCCAGAGGCATCACAGCCACGTGGCACGGTCACAGCCACATCTCCAGGCATCCGCGGGGATCCCACCTCTCCCCAGCCACGACCGGCCTCCGGACATCACTCGGCTGCCATCGCTGCTGCAGGCACGTGGCTGGAGTGGGGAGCTGCCTGCTGGGCACATCTCACGGGGCATCCTTTGGCAAGCCCCCTACCAAAAGCGCCGGGGCTTTTCAGCGCCGGTGCTCACTCCCTCCACCAGTAGCTCCGGCGAACTGGTTTCCAGCCGGGAGCTCAGATCGGCTGCCAAAGGATGGGAGCAGCAAGCCGAGCATGGCGGGGGAAGAGAGGGAAGGTTGCAACACACTTTCAATTCTCCCATCTGCTGAGTATTGTTTGGGAAAAACAATGAGGCTGTTCTTTAAATGCAACCTTCGGGAGATCCTCGCTTTCCCCGCGGCGCCCGCCGCGCCGTGCCCGCCTGCCCTGGCGAGCCCCGCTCTGCTGCTCGCGCCCGCTGCTCCTGCCTGATCCCATCTTAAATCCTCGCCCGGGAAAAACAGATCCTGTTTTCGGTGAGGTTCCTGGAGCTGGATCGGAGGGCCGGAACGGGCACGCAGGGAGGCGGATGGGATAAAGGCAGCTGCACGAGGGGCTGCCTGCCGGCGCTCACACTGTGCCGCTCTCCCCCTCATCACCTTGAACTGGTCTGGGGCCTCGTGCAGTAAATCAGCCGCCCTTTTCCGAGGTACCTGAGGATTCCTCCCCTCCCTGGGCAGCTTTGCCTTGCCCACGGTTCCCTCCCTGACCGTGGTTCAGGTCCCTCGTGCCCGCAGTTCCCTCCGTGCCGGGGTAGGGAGCGATCCCACCGCGTGCCCAGCGCTGCGGGTGTGCGCACGCCTTTGCAGGCTGCTGAACAAAGCCCAGCTGCCAGAGCCCAGAGCACTGCCCGGAGCTCTTGGAGTAGTTGGGAATAGCTCCCTTTGGCGCTTTTCTGTTCCACTCAGCCTGGGAGGGCTGGGGATGGATGCTGGGAGCCGTAGCCTGATCCCGTTTTGACCCGGTGGTTTTCATCCCTTGCAGGGGTGGCTGTGGCGTGGATGGTGTGGTCAGGGCAGTGCTGGCGTGGCGAGGCTCGCTGGGCAGAGGAAACATGGCAAGGGCCAGCCCAGCCAGCCTCACTGCCCTTATCAAGGCACAGCAAAGAGCGAGAAAGGCGGCTCCCCGAGGAGCCCTGGGCAGCCCTGGAATGGGGAGCTCAGGGGCCCAGGGGAGAGCTGCCACGGTGGCACCGAGGGATCCATCCCGACCCAGGGCTGTGCATGGCGGGCCAGGCCTGAATGGGGATTTGGGACTCACAGAGAAAGGGAGGAACAGTGTCTCCCACCTTTGGAGGTGGTGGAGGCAGGTCCCTGCAAGGCAGGGCTCTCTGGAACAGCCCCAGGGACAAGGACAGCTTGACCCATCTGCTCACCAGCCTTCCTTGCCCAGTGCTGCCTGTGCCAGCCATCGCTGTGCCTGGCCCCTGGACACTTCCCTGCAGCCCAAGGGGTGCCCATTTCCCCCCCATCACTCCCGTTGTGCCTGCACCTGTTCTAGCCACGAGCCAAGCCCTTGGTGGCAGGATGGAGATGGTGACGGTGATGGGGAGCATCCCCAGAGTCCCTCACTGGAGGGGAAGAAGGAGAGTTGTGGGGGAGGTAAAATCCCTCCCTGTGAGGCTGGCATGCTGCCTGCCACCCCCGGCCGTGCTGTGGCTCCTCTGCGCAGGGATGGCAGTGCCAGCACTGAGCATCTCCGAGGGGGCTGGCTGCCCCTGGGAGGGGGCTGGGGGGCCCATGTCCCCGTCAGTCCTTGCACCCAAGCTGGGAAGTGCAGGCAGGGCCCTGGGGTGGCAGGGATGTGCTCCTTAGGGACCCATGGGGAGAGGATTTCTCCCACAGCACCTTGGGGTGTGCCGGGCAGGTCGAGGCAGGGTGGCGAAGGCGATGGGAGCAGCCAGGGCATCAGTGGGTGCTGAGCCCTGCCAGAATCGTGTGGCATCACTGGTGACGTCCCCACGGCATGGCTGAGGGCTGCTGGTGGGGCTGAGCCTGAGTGGGGCAAAGCTTCATGGTGGGCCAGGAGGGCCTGGTGCCAAATCCTCATGGATTTTCGGTACCAAAGTGCTTTTGGACGCACCAAACTGGTGCGGGCAAAAGCCTGAGCTCAGCCTCCCTCCCTGCCCTGGCAGCCAGACATGTTGAGATCTCACTCTTGAGGAGAGTACGCAGACCCCTGGGACGTGCCAGCTGCAGGGAGGGGATGCACAGGGTACCCCCGGGCATCCCGGGGCCTGGCTCGCACCCGGGCGGGCGGCTGGGCTCGCCATCCGTCACGTCGGCCCTGGGCAGGCATCCCCCGTGGCCGGGCGCTCTGTGCCAGCTTGGCCGGGACCCAGCGCCCTGCGCCGGCCGCCAAGACCCGGAGCTTCCCAAGTCCTGGAGAGGAGCTGGGAAAGGATCCCGTGGCTCAGGTGCGGCAGCGCTCACACGCTGGGGGACTTGGGGCCAGCCACTGCCAAGGATTGATTTCTCGGTTAACTCACCACTGCTCTCAGAGCACATTAATCCTCCTTCCCCGGCCAGCAGCCAGCACTGAGCAGCTTTTGGGCGAAATCCCCAGGTCTGGGCTTCGGGCTGCCTGCCGTGGACGTTGCCCTCCCCACCACCGCCACCGCTCCAGCAGCACTGCCTGGCACGGGAACACCGGGATCCGGCCCTCCTGCTGACCCCTCTTCCCTGGGAGCTCATTCAAGTCCATAGCCAGGTGGATTTTTTTTTTTTTAAACGGGTGGTTTTATCTTGTTTTTTAAGAAGGCTTTCACTCTCCTTGCAAAGGGCCCCTGCATTCCCTTCACGGGGGAACGGTATTTGACCGGCTGTTGTCCAAAAAAAACCCCCAACGTGTTTCTGATCACGAAAAACCAAGAAATATTTTTGCTTTCAAAGGAAAAAAAAAAAGCCCATGAGGGAGAAATGTTGATTTTCCACCCAGACATTTCCCCTTTCCCCAAACCAGCCCCGAAAAAGAGAGGCCCCACTGCTCCCTCCTCGCTCTAGGATTCCATCCTGGGGATACAGTCCCACCAGGGGCACGGTGGATGTCACCCAGGGCTCATCTGGGTGCTGGCGGCTGGTGGCAACGCCGAAATGTGTGCCCCCCTCTCTGCTCAGACCCCCTTTTCCAGCTGCTCCCACATTGCAGCGGCACGTGGGGCTGCTGGGAGGACGGCGAGCGCCGGTGACCTGCTGGCTGTCCCCGGGGAGCCACCCATCACTGCGTGCCGCAGAGCCGCCGCCGCCAGCCCGCCTCGCCCCGCTGCCACAGGCGACGAGGCCGCTCGGTCCCACGGTTGCCTGGCGGGAGCGGGAATGTGCCGGATCCTGCACCCCCTCCCGCCGGCCCTGGCTGCTGCCCAGCGATTTGGGAAAGCGAGACGGCGCGGGCTGAAATGTGACCCCCGCCACGCTGCGCCGCAAAATCTCCTTTAGTAACCTGTGCGCCAGGACAGCGAGCGCGCGGCGTGAATACCAATGAGGGGAAAAGTGCCGAGTAAAGGGTTTTTGATGGAAATGGCATCGCATGAGAAAGAGAGCGGGAGCGAGAGGGCGAGTGCGCGCCCGGAGCCTGCGCCACGCACGGGCACGGTGGGGCACACACGTGTGCGCACCTGCGGCCCGCGAGGCTGGAGGCTGAGCGTGGCGGGGTGCCAGGGCCGTGCCGCCCCGGCGGGCACGGGGGCGATGGGAATGGGGGTGATGAGCGGAGGGGGCTGCGAAGCAGCGGTTGGGGGGACGCGCGGCAAGGGGTTGCCACGGGCAGCGTGTCCGCAGGGGCCGGGGCACTTCCGTGGCACGGCGTGGCCCTGGCCACGGGGAACGGCTCCCGTCCCCCGGCGCAGCGCGCTGCTGATCAAAGGCGCAGGCGGGGAGGGAGCGGGCCTGTGTGAGCAGCGCCCTGGCCGCGCGCCACCCCACCTTCCCGCTCCGCTCCTCCGGGAGTTTGTTAAACAAATTTCTCTAATTGCACAAGCCAAGGAGTTTGTTGGAGAAAAAAGCCGGGGAAATTCCCCTCCTCTG
This sequence comes from Oreocharis arfaki, assembly GCA_013398015.1. Classification (NCBI taxonomy): domain Eukaryota; kingdom Metazoa; phylum Chordata; class Aves; order Passeriformes; family Paramythiidae; genus Oreocharis; species Oreocharis arfaki. The sequence continues at coordinate 6,774 of VZRR01006014.1, forward strand.
GGCCACCCCTTCCCCGCTTCCCCCGGGGCAGCCGGCGCAGAGCGAGCAGGTCCTCCCCGCGACCCCCGGCTCTGCGGGAGGCTGTGACCCCGACGCCTGCGGGGCGCAGCTGCGGGCTGTCCTCATGTCACCCCTGCCTACGCAAGGATGTCCCCTGCTCGACCTCTTCGCAGCCGGGTCACACACACTCCCTCCCGTCCAGCCCCGGGGTCAGACCCTGTCACCTAACGCGGTGACACCCAGCACCGCCGTCTGCCCTTCCCGGCTGGCGTTCTCCATCGCTTGGCTGAGCACCCCTGGAAACGGCCTTTGTGAGCCTCCCGTGGGCAGCCCCTGACATCGAATCCCGTCGGATTAGCGAACGTACGGGATAAAAGCCTCGGCTTGGCGGCAGTTCTGTGCCGGGTGGGGGCTGAGGCGGTGGCCCTGCCAAGAAGGGACGATGCGCGGCCGGGTCCTGCCCCGGCTCCCGCTGAGGTCATGGCTATAGATAGCCCGGGAGGGCGCAGCGCCGAGGGCAGGATCCTCGTGCCCTTGCCAGCTGCACCGAGAGCCCTGTGGGCACCTGCTGCCTGGGAGGAGACGCTGCCAGGGCGCTGGGGGTTGCTGATGGACGGGTTGGCTGGGCCAGCCACTGGCCATCGCCAGGTGACAATCTGGTGCTGCGGGGTGTGACCCTACACCTGCAGGGATGCTCAGACCCAGCCGCTCTCCATCCTCCATGGTGAGTGGGGTCCTGCAGCCTCCGGTGACGCAGTGACCTGGGGTGGCTTTTTCTGTTCCTTCCCACCACGTTTCCTTCTTCCTCTGCTCCCAAGCAAAAGCCAGGCTGGGGCACCCCCACCCCCAAGGTGCACCCGTGGGTGCATAGCTGCTGGGTCGGGGAGCGCAGGGCCAGGGTTTGCCCCCTCCAGCCGCCCAGTCTGGGTGCAGCTCAGGTCCCTGCAAAGCCAGGCAGGCGTGTGCCCAGGGTGCCCCCGCCAGCCCCATGGGGCCCTGGAGCGCCGGGGTGGCTGGGGAAGGCGTTGTTGATGAGGGCACTAAAAATAGAGTGGGACTGGGATCTTAATGGGACTTTGTGGGAAACCTGGAAACATTTTCTCATCCCCATAAATGAGTCCAGATGCATTAACGATGACTGCATCGCATCCTGAGGTACCGCCGGAGGGAACTGGGACGCGCTCACCAGCTTCCTCGCCTTGCGGTGGGGAATTGGTTGGAGAGAGGAGTCACATTGGTTGGAGAGCAGCAGCCGGGGCCGAGCCGTGACCGCTGTGTCCCATGTGGGGACAAGGACGGGAGCTTGCCTGGCATCACCTTGGTGAGGACCTCAGTCCCATCCCAGGGTCTCTGTTGCCAGTGCCCGGGGGTGCTCACAGCTCTGCGTGCGGCGGGCAGCGTGCAATGTGCACGGGTTGGTCACGGCCCCGCGGCCCCGCGAGCTTTCTGGGCCCTGAGATGGTCTGTGGGGGGAGGGTGAGGTGATGCAGGAGGGCCCTCAGTCCCAGGGCCAGTGGTGCTGGTACGCTGGCACCCCACTGTGCCCTGCGGTGGCATCGAGCTGTGGGATCTGGCCTGTCCAGAGGTCTTTTCCTGTTCCGTCGCGGAGTTGTGACTGGGGCATTGGCTTCCAAAGCGCCCGACCCCACTGGGGGACCTTGGACTCCCCCAGGGGATGGCTCGGGGCCAGCCTGGGCAAGTAGCCGAGGGCGGGTGGCTGTTGGAGCCCACGTCACGAGGCAGGTTGGCACGGCCGTCTCCGCGGTATGGCAGTGTCACTCAGCGGTTACAGAGCAGCCCGGGAGGCAAGGGCAGTCCCGCCCCGCGCCTCGGTTTACATCCAGGTGGGGAGCAGCACCCGGCACGGGAGGAGGGCACTCGCCCCCTGCCCCAGCCCGGGCTGCGGACCCGTCACGTGGGGGACGAGGGGACCGGCCACAGCCACCGGCCCCCGCGCCGGGCACCGCCGGAGCCCAGCGTCCCGAACAGAGTCCCTTTGTGCAGGTCAGCCCCCACCCACTTCTGTCACTTGGGAGGCGTCCAAAACCCTCCCGAAATAGGACCCAGCCGGGCTCAGCCTTTGAATCTCCCCAGGAAGGCTCTGCTGAGCTGCCGAGAGCGGATGAACACCCCCCTTCCACCCCGTTGAACCAGTCCCATCCTTCAGTGCTCGGGGTGTAGGGCCTGGCCGGGCTCAGAGCTGACCCTCTGGGGACACGCCCAGCCCCTTTGATCTCCAGGCACCACCCCGTGCCTCAGTTTCTCCACCTCTCTGTGGAGGGTCCTGGCAGGTTGTCCCGAGCAGCCAGGGAGCCGATGAGATGCCGGAGGAGGGGCTGAGCCTTTGGCACGTCCATGGCACAGGAAAGGCACTGGGGCTGCGGGGGGCATGAACTCTTCACCTCCAGGGCCTCAGGGTGGCTGATCCTCCTGCAAGGTCGCCGATTCCACGGCAAAAGGCCGGGGCTATTTTTAGCCACTGACTTGCTCCAGGGATTGGATTTGCAGCGGAGTGAGTCCCGCAAGCCCATCACGGCACTGCCCATGGTGGGCTGCAGAGACATCCCCAGCGCCAATCCCCCCAGCGGGCACCCCAGGAGGGAGCTGGGGACACCCCTCTGCACCCCTACACCTTTAATGGTGCGTGATGGGGGGGAATTAATCCCCGTCAGAAAGGCCAGGACAAAGCAGGCAGGGCTAAAAATACGTTGGGAGGGAAATAAAACCTCCTGCGTCAGGGGCTAAAGCTGGGCTCAGAGCCCTGGGCCCGGCCCGGGGGGGCTGGAGGGACCCTTTCAGGTGGTGCCCCCTCTCCAGAGTGAACGTGGTGCTGCCAGCCCCAACACGTCTCCTGCCTCAGTTTCCCTCTGTGCTCCTGGGAACAGCCTCCGTCCCTGGGTCACACCCTGGCAGCTCCCAGGCTGAGACCCTGGGATCTGAGGTGGGCCGAGCGCTGGGTCTCGGCCACTGCAGCCCCTGCCATGTGCCAGGAGCAGGGATGGTGGGCACGGGCCACCCCCAGGGCCCCGCGCTGACGCAGGGCAGGGCGGAGGAGCTGGCAGCGCCAGAACCCGTTGGCAAAGCTTTTTTTTTCCAGTTCCATAAGACATTTCCCTTCCTTGGAGCCCCGGGGAGGTTTCGGCTGGGAAGCCACGTGGCTCTGGTGCTGCTGACCACGGGGTGCTCCCCAGGACGAGGAGACATCTCCCTGGCCATGGGCTGGGTCCCACCTGTGCTGCTTCCAGACCCCTCCCAGATCTCAGCAGCCGCCGTCGCATCCCGCCTCTTCTGTGGGCTGGCCTGGCAGGTGACATGCCTCAGTTTCCTTATATTTGGAAAGGCAGCGCCTCACCCTGGGGGCAGGTGGGGTCACCCTGGGAAAGTGGTTGAGCCGCCGGCTCCCAAACCCCAAAGGGGATGCGCAGAGACGGCACCTGGGGAAACTGAGGCACCTGGGGAGTCCAAGTGAGTCTTCAGGAAGGCAGCGAGTGGCTTTGGGCTCTCACACCACCGAGTCTCCCTCACCAGAACCCTCTTGACTCCTCCCCCACCCAGTGCTAGCCGTGTTGCTGCTGGATACCATCCCCGGGGCATCCGTACCCCTCCCTGCATGCTGGGCACGCCTCTCCCCAGTTTGGGGTGCATTTAGGAAGCCCGAGGACCGGCGATGTTGCTGGGGCGGGGGTGCGCGCGGGCAGACCAGAGGCGGTGCTGGGCACGGTGTCGGGGCACGTTCCGTGCCGCCGGAGAAGCCCCCTCCGGCTCCATCCCACCTGGGCCACCCCCAGCTGCCGTCTGCGGGGCGGGCTGCGCTGGCTGGCGGGGGCCCAGGCAGCGCTGGCACCGGAGCCCGGGGCTGCCAAGAGAGCTGCTTTTCTTCCTGCTGTTTTCCAAAGCAACTGGCAGGTTCTCTGCCGCCGCGGCCTCCTGTGACCCGCGGCCTCG
>VZRR01006016.1:2725-15829 GCA_013398015.1 Oreocharis arfaki
TCTTCTTTCTCCTCCTCCTCCTCCTTCTCCTCTCCCTCCCCTCCCCGTTGTCCCCCGGCCCCACCCGAACCCTCTCGGGGCTGTCCCGGCTCCGCAGCCGCAGCTCAGGCCCGGGAGCTCTCGGTTCATGCCGGGCTCCCCTGGGGAGTGTCCCAGCCTGGCACCGGTGTCCCAGCCTGGCACCAGTGCCCCTCCCAGCACCGATGTCCCCCCGGAGCAATGTCCCCTCCCGGCACCGATGTCCCCCCCGGCACCACTGCCACCCTCCCCGTGCCAGGAGCTCGGAGCTGGCCCTGTCACGCTGTCACCGTCCTCTGCCCACGGCACAGCTCCCCCTGGCACAGCCTGGCACATCCCTCCCTATGGAAAATCCCTCCCCATGGCAGATCCCTCCCCCTGGCACGGCTCTCCCCGCCACGCCCTGGCACATCCCTCCGTGCCAGCTCCAGCGGTGCCATTCCATGCGCACGGAATATTCCCGAGTTAATCCCCGGCCCTTAAAGCCCTTCCAGCGGCGCCAGGAGAGCGGGAGCTGCGCTGGAAAACTCCCGGGAGCGGCCGGGAGCAGCGCGGGCCGTGCCAGGATCATTCCCGGCGGGACAACGGAGGCTTTGTGGGAGTTGTTGCCGCTGGAATTCGCCGGGAGCCGCATCCCAGAAATCCGCCAGCACCGCCGCTCCCACCCGTCCTTCCCGCGGGATCGGGACATCCCAGCGCCCCATCCCGCTCCTGAAACTCCGCCGAGCGAAACTTCCCTGGAATTCCGCGCCCCCCACCCCCGCACTCCGCGGGAGGGCCGGGAACGCTGCCGGCACCTTTCCCACGCGCGCGTGTCCCACATTCCCGGCCTCCCCACGAGCTGCCGCCGCGCCGACCCTCGGGATCAGCGGGAAAACGGGAACGAGGGAGGGGGGAAAGAGCCGGGACTTACTCCGGGAGGCGCCGCTGGACGCGGCGTTTCGCAGCGCTGGCTCGGAATCCCGGGATTACTCATCTGTGTACAAACACGGCCCGCGTGCCCCGGCGGCGCGGGGGCGGCTTCTCCAAAGCCGCGATCCCGGCAGGAAGCGCCGGGAAGCAGCCGGGATGATCCCACGGCCGGCAATTCTCAAATTTTTGGGAGCGAGTGAATCCTGGCTCGTCCCAGGAAAAAAAGGCTCCCAAACAAACCCGGACATAACGCGGCCGGGATGGGATTCAGGCGGCGAGGAAGTGGGAAAAACGCTGGGGAAAAAAATCTCCATTCCTGGTCCTCCCTGGGCAAATCCCGCTCCCAGCGCCTCTGGAAAACTCCCGGACCTCTCAAAGAGGAGCCTGGGAATCGCAGCCCTCGCATGGATGCTCGTTCCCAGATAATTCCCAGCCGGATGGGAATAATTCCCAGCCCACCGGGCAATGGGCGCCTTTCCCATTCTGCTTCCCAAAAACCCGCTGCTTTTCCTGCAGCCCCTGGGAACAGGTTTCCCAAAGTTCGGAGAGCGGGAGATTCCAGAGGGATGGGGAGGGATGAGCAGGCTCAGCCCTTGAATTATTAGGGAATTGGGAGAACCGGAGCGGGGCAGGGCTGGGGGATTCCCAGCGCTATCCCGCACTCCAATCCCACGGGAAAGCCGCCTTTCCTGGGAATTAACCCTCTCCTGCCGGCACTGCGACACGGCTTTCCCATGGACGCGGCTTCCCAGGGCTCTGGGATTCCATTCCCACCCCCAGGGATGCTCCAAGGCTATTTTCAATCCCAACCTGCTAAGGAATGGGAATCCTGGAGAATCCCGGAATAGTTTGGGTTGGGAATGAACAGGGACAGCTCCCACTATCCCAGGATGCTCCAACCCAGCCTGGGACATTCCCAGGGATCCAGGGGCAGCCACAGCTTCTCTGGGAATTCCAGCCCAGCCCCTCCTCACCCTCCCAACCAAGAGTTCCTTCCCAATATCCCATCTAGATCTCCAGTTTTCCAGTGGGAAGCCATTCCCTGTGTCCTGTCTCTCCATCCCTTGTCCCAGTCCCTCTCCAGCTTTCCTGGAGCCCCTGGAATGGGCTCTGGGATCTCCCCGGAGTTCCTTTTCCCCATTCCCAACACTGGGATATTTTCAGTGACCGCTCCATTAAAATCCTTATTTACCAAATCCCAAAACCACCTCCAAAGCACCCAGATTTAACAGGAAACATTCCCACCAGGAATCCACCACTGGTGCTCCTTCCTTCCATCAGCAAACCCTTAAGGAGCAGGAAAAACCCCACATTTTCCCACTTTTCCAGAAGGAAAACCTCCTTAGAAACGCGACGCCCCAAAGCCACCGCAGGGAAATCTCTTTGGAATATTTTCAGGAAACGGAACGCTTGGAAAACCCCAGCAGGAGGAAGACATCCCGGAGCTTTTCTTAAGATAAAAAAATTTATTCCCCAGTCTTAGAAAGCTTTCCAAGGCCGCCCCCATTCCCAACGTCCCATAGAAACGTAGTAGAACCTCTTCCCGCCAAAAAATTCCGGAGGGGCGGAATACAAAACTATCCTGTGCACATTGTGCTTAAATTCCAAAGGCTCGGCAGCTTCCCAAAGGATCACCCTGCCCAGAGCATCCTGTAAACAAATTATTGCATATTTTCCATCGGGATCCTCGGGAAAATCCCGCCGAATCCCAGCCAAGCGACACCCGGGGAGGAGGAGAACGGGAATGAGCGGCTTCCAGGGAATGTCGGGCCCGGGAGAGGGTTGTGCTTGTGTTGTTGGGGTGGGGGAGCCATGGAGAGCGGATCCCATGGGAAGAGCCAACGGATCTCCGGGTGAAAATCCGGGATCGAAGCTGATCTTGGTCCCAAAGATCTCTGGGAGTTTGAAGATGGAAAATGAGCAAAAAGATCCCAAATTGGAATGAATTCCGTGAAGTTTTGGGCATTGGTGGCACGGCCAAGGATCCTCTTCCAATGCACAACTGAATTTAAGGAATATCAGGAGAATTCCCCATGGATTCTCCATGGATTTGCAGCCTCCGGTGGGAAATCCTGGAAGCTCCAGCTGTGCTGAGGCCAACAGAAGGTGATGGAAGGACAGGGGGTGGGACGGGAGTGACCTTGGAATGGGCATCCTGCACTTCCAGGGTGTCCATGGAGAGCCGATCCCATGGGAAGAGCCAACGGATCTCAGGGCGAAGATCTGGGATCGAAGCTGATCCCGGTTCCAAAGATCTTTGGGAGTTTGAAGATGGAAAACGAACAAATAGATCCCAATCTGGAATGAATTCCAAGAAGTTTTGGGCACCACTGGCCCTGGAGAGCGGATCCCATGGGAAGAGCCAATGGATCTCCAGGGTGAAAATCTGGGATCTAAGCTGATCTTGGTCCCAAAGATCTCTGGGAGTTTGAAGACGGAAAATGAACACAAAGCCCCAAACTGGAATGAATTCCAAGTTTTGGGCACTGAAGGTGTTGGCTCCATGGCCAAGGATCCTCTTCCCATGCACAACTGAATTTAGGGAATAGCAGAATTCCCCAAGGATTCTCCATGGATTTGCAGCCTCCGGTGGGAAATCCTGGAAGCTCCAGCTGTGCTGAGGCCAACAGAAGGTGATGGAAGGACAGGGGGTGGGACGGGAGTGACACCCTTGGAATGCCCATCCCGCGCTTCCCAGCGCTTCCGGCTCCCAGAGCGGGAATATTGGCCACACTCCAACCCCGCCATTGACATCAATTCCCAAAAAAACCAACCAAGAGGAATTGCAGCCCCTGTAAGGCACCAAAACCACCCTGGAGCAGCACCCAACGAGTCTCTCCAGGTTTTCCAAGCAGGAAAACGATGGAGGGAGCACACGGGGGGAGGGTGGAGCGGATTTCTGGGAAGGAGCGGATTTCTGGGAAGGAAGCCCAGGTTTGGGGTGGGTTTGTGTGCGCTCGTGTCGGGGTTTCCACAGGCATGGAAAAAATTCCTTTCTGCTACCTTTGGTATTGGAATTTCTCCTCCGCCATCGGCGCCTGGATGGATGGATCCCATCGGAGCGCGCGGATTAAAGTCAGGAAGAATCGCCCCGAGATTGGTGAGAAATTAAGGAAAAGCCTCAGAAAATAAAAGAATAAAAAGATGGAGACAGGTGCTGTCCTTGTGCCCGGGATTTTGGGATTGGGATGAGCTCTGCCCCCTCCAGCATGGAATGGGAGTGACGGGAATCTCCAAAGTCCATCCACGAGTTGGGGGTCAGGCAGCAGGTGGGATCATGGAATCATGGAATGGTTTGGTGGGAAGGACCTTAAAGCTCATCCCATTCCATAGGCAGGGACCTCCCACTATCCCAGGCTGCTCCAAGCCCCATCCAGCCTGGCCTTGGACATTCCAGGGATCCAGGGGCAGCCACAGCTGCTCTGGGAATTCCAGCACAGGGAGAGCTGCAAAGCCCTCTGGGATTGAATTGTTTTAAAAGCTGGATGGGCTGGAGCAGGAGTAAAATTCCATTCCACCCAGGAAAAGCTTCCTGAATTCCCGAATTTCCTGAGGGACTCAGGACGAGCTCCATGTCCCGCTCACCAATTCCTGACCAATGTCCCCAAAGCTCAGAGGAACTCCCGGATGGAATTACAAAATCCAACAGAAAACACAGAGTTCCAGGATAAGGGATCCCAGCTCCGAGGGGACACCGGTGACCGGGACAGGGATCCCAGCTCTGAGGGGACACCGGTGACCGGGACAGGGATCCCAGCTCTGAGGGGACACCGGTGCTGGGGACCCGGGGGCGTTGTGCTCCAGGCTCCCAGTTGTGCTTCCATGACGCCGGGCTCGTGTTTTCCATGAAGAAACCCTCCAGCTCCAGGATCTCCAGGCAGAGAACGGGCAAAAAATTCCAAACGTGGATTATTCATCCCAAAAAAGAGAACCCCTATGAACCCCTCCCCTTTTAAAGCCACACTTTGCACTCCCAGGCTCCAAGTGATTCCCACGGACAGCGCTCATCCCACGGGAGCTGCTCCGACACGGACACATCATCCCGGCTTCAGAGGCCCTGGATGAACTCTCCAGGCCAGGACCACACTTCCAAGACTTCTATGGCTTCTGCGAACGTTTCCCTCCAAGAAGGAAAAACCAATCCCAACAAAACCCAACCTCGACCTCCGAGCGCGGAACGCGGGAGCGCCCCCCGACCCCGAACCTTTCAGTCTTAAGGATCGCTCCTCGGGAACGCTCCGTCCAAGACGCGGGACGGGCGGGATCGGGAAGGGCTCAGTTGTGCTTGGCCCGCCCTCCTCGCAGGTAACTCTTCCAGCGCTTGACGAACTCCTTGAAGATGGGCGCGTCGTCGATGGTGCTGAGCAGCTGCAGCTGGTTGATGTGGGTGGTGTGGTAGTCCCAGCGCGCCAGGTTGGGCGCCGTGCCCAGCATGAAGTGCCGCAGGTCGTAGATGGTGCCCGAGCCGGTGTCGTAGAGCGGCAGCATGGCCTTCAGCGACTCCATGCCGCGCTCGTACAGCAGCCGCGCCTCCTTGCCCAGCTTCTCCCCGGCCGTCTCCTTGAGGTCGTAGAGGCCGATGAGGGAGTACATGAAGCCGTTGAGCACGAAGGAGCTGGGCGAGGTGGGATACTCCTCGTACCAATCGTGCCGGTTCATGAACACGGCCTTGACCCCGCGCTGCTCCGCCGGCAGCTTGTAGGGCGCTGTGGCCCGCAGCGCCGCGCCCAGGAACGCCGGCTCCTTGGTCAGCAGGTAGGCCCTGACCAGCGTGGACATGGCCTGGCCCTGCGCCATGGCCGAGTACCAGCCCGGATCCAAGGATTTGAAGCCTTCTCCCAGCTTCCTGGTGACCATGATGGGCCAGCCGCCGCGCTCGTCCTGGTTGCGCAGCAGCCAGCGGCTGGCGGCGAAGAAGGCGGCCATGTGCGCCGTGGCCGACACGGTGACGTTGTCCAGGAAGCCGCGGCCTTTGGCCACCAAGCGCAGCACCCGCTTGGGCATGATCTTGGTCTGCTTCACCGCCTTGGTGTTGGAGAGCCCGACGCCCTTCCGGAGATCCGTGAGGAGATCCCGCGTGAGGGTGCTCCAGCCGGTGCGCGCGCCGATGCCGTAGAAGATGTCGCGGTCCCTGAGGGCGATGAGCTGGGTGTTGGACACGTAGTGCACGGTGAAGAGCTGGTTCCTCTCCGTGGTCTCCAGCACCACGGACACGCTGCCGTTGGTGAGGAACTTCAGGTCGAAGGAGATGATGAAATCCCGGCCGTTGTTGAGCTCCAGGGAGACGCCCTCGGAGGCTTCTGCAAAACCCACCCGGAAAGCCTCGTTCAGCACGGAAATATTCCCGCCCCCAAAGCTTTGGAGCGCGGAGAGCGGATTCCAGAGGCGATCCGCGCTCCCAGGAGGGATTCCAAAGCTTTCAGGGCAGCCCTTCAATAATTCAGGGTTTCTGGGCTATCTCACTGCATTTGATTAAGCGGCCGAGGAAATCTGGGAGCAACTCCCTGCCTTTTCCATGGACGGGCTCCACCCGTGGTTTTATGGGATGTTTCTGGATGGATCTGAGCCATGGATTCTGCGGGGTGTGGGGGTGGGGACGGGCCACCATGGCAGGACCTTTCCTAGGATGGGCTGGGTTGGAAGGATCCTTAAATCCCACCTCATCCCACCCGTCCCACAGGCAGGGATCTCTCCCACTAATCCAGGATCTTTCCCTCAGGATGGAGCGTAGCAGGAATTTGGATGCTCCATGATTTTCCCCTTCTGCAACCCAAACCAGAATGCAAAAACCCCGCTTTGATCCCAAAATTCCCATTTCCCTTGGCAGAAGGACACCATGAACCCGGCGCCGCCAGAGCCGTCGCATTCCCGAACAAAGCTCTGCTTTCAGCCAAGGAAAACAGAAAAACCAGGAATGCCAGGAGCAGGTATTTAGGATCCCCCTGGGATTAATTTTTCCATGACTTTTTCCTTTCCCAATCCCGATTGGTTTCACGGGAAAAGCAAGGAAGAAAGAGGAATGTGTTAAATTATTCCTTAAGCTCTGCCTTGGCAAAGCTCAGCTTAACTTTAAACTCTGAATTAAACAAAGCTCCCGGGCACTTCCATGGGATAAAATCCAGGGATCTCGGGATTTTCCAATATAAAATCCACTTCTCCCAAAAAACCTTGAGCTGGGGATCAAAGGGATGATTAATTTGGAAGGATGGAAGCAAATTCTGAATTCCCAGAGGATGCTGCACACTCAGAGGCAGTCACATTAAATTAAGGGATAAAATTCTCCTGGAAAAAGGAATTATTTCCCTATTTTTCCTTTGTGATGTGGGAAATTCCCCAGCCACATTTTTCCATGGAATCATCACGTCACGGGCAGCTTTTCCTGCCAGGCAGAGGCTTTTCCCACCTCCCAATTAATCCATGGAATTTTAAAACGTCTCCTGTCGTCCACTCCCAATTATTTTGATGGAATGCCACGCTTCCAAGCTTTTCATGGAAAAGCTTTGAGTTTGGAACTCAGCATCTATTCCAGGAGGAGGAACTTTGGGAATACAACATTCTGCCCTGTGGAAAAAAATCCCGATTAATTCCCCCCTCCCCATTCCTGTCAAAGGAATTTTCTGATTCCTTGGAATAAACCATAAGGGAGGGAATGGGAATGGACAGGGAAAAGGGAATTTTGGGAAGGAAAGAACTAAAGGCTGCTCTGCCTTCCCAGAAATCCATGACTTTAGGCCAGCTCGGAGGGGTGGATGCACATCCCGGCCTCCAGATTCCATGGATTCCTGAGCCATCAGGGATTTCAGACCAGCTCCTTCCTCCTCTCCTCTCCCGGTATTTATTCCCTACAAAAGTGTTGGAAAAGCTTTTCCCTGGAGCTCCCTGAGGTGCCGATGGAAAACTACTTCATTGTCCTTGGAAGTAATGGACTCATTAATTCCAGGGATATTGATGGAGGGAAAATCCATTGGGATCATTAACGAGCCTGGCCTGGCACAAAGGGAACTTTGGGACGAAGGAATGGATTTTCCTGCTCAGTTCCCGACAGAACGGGGGGAATCGGGGAGAGGGCACCGAAACAATTCCTGGGAGCACCCTGGGATCCATCTTGGACTTTCCTTAGGATGAGGATTTCGCTTGGATTTTAGGGAAAGGTTCTTTTCCCAGAGCAGCTCCCAGGGAATGGGCACATACCCAAAGCTTCCAGAGCTCCAGGAGCCCTTGGACAACGCTCAGGTGCAGGGCGGGATTTTGGGATGAGCCAATCCCTGCGGATCCCTCCCAGCTCAGGATATTCCATGGTTTTACCAGGGCTTAACTGTAATTAAAATCCTAAATTTTCCAAAAGCAGCTGGATCCCAGGGAAGGGGGAGAGATATCCCAGAAATCCCAGCACATTCCCGGCCATTTCCCAGGCTCTGCAGCCACTTCCAGGTCTTTTTCCAGCTTCTATTTTGGGCCGGGAGCTGAAAGGCTCCGGGAATGTGACTCCTCATCCCCCTCCCCGAGTGTATCCAGGCTTTTTTTGGATTAAAAGAGTGCTGGAAAAGCAGGGATGGGGAGAAAATAGGAGGAAAAATCCAAAGGGATGGAAATCAAGGAGTTGGATGAGATGATTTCCAGAGGACCCTTCCAAAGCCGAGAGTTCCAGGAAATGAGGAATGAAAAGGATGGGGGAGGAAAGGTGGGGAAGGAAAAGGATTTGGAATAAAGGGTGGGAATGAAGGGTGGGAAAAAGAAGGATGGGGAAGGAAAAGGATGGAAAATGAAAAGGACACGGAATGAAAAATTGGGAACGAAGGACAGGGAATGAAAAGGATGGGGAATGAAGGGTGGGGAAAGGATGGGGAATGAAGAGGATAGGGAATGAAGGACTGGGAATGAAGGATGGGGAACAAAGGACCAGGAATGAAGGACTGGAAATGAAGGATGGGAACGAAGGACTGGGAACGCAGGATGGGAATGAAAGACCAGGAATGAAGGACTGAGAATGAAAGACCGGGAGTGAAGGACCGGGAATGACAGATTGGGAACGAAGGCCAAGTCAAACCCCAGCACCCCAAGAACTCCAAGCTGCCCCGCTCCGCCAGAATTCCAAACACCCACCTGGGCAGGAGAACTGCTTGACTCCGCTGAGCCGGGATTTATCCCACACGGTGGTGAGGGAGCAGCCCTTGGGCACCGTCCAGTCCCCGTTCCCGTTCCCATTCCCGTTCCCGTCCCCGGCTGTCTCATACACCTCCACGTGGGGCGGCCTCTCCGTCAGGTTCTTGCTGTAGTGGCTCAGCCCGTACTGGGCGATCTGGATGGGGTAGAAGTAGCCCTGAGGGCCCCACTGCGTGGAGAGGGGAACTCCTGCCCGGAAAAAAACATGGAAAAGGCATTGGAACGAGGTTCAAAGCTCCTCCTCCGCAGCGCCCGACGCTCCGGCGTCTCCGGGAGTGGGGTTCTGACGCCGTTAGAGGAGAGTCCCGGGCGAGGAGGGAATGGAGCGGGAATTCCTTTCCCACTAAAATCCAGGGTTCCATGGGTTTAGGCGGTGAAGGAATTCCCATCGTGGTCTTCCCGACGTTAATGGAATCATGGAATGGGCTGGAGGGAAGGGAACTTAAATCCTGTCCCATTCCAGCCCTTCCACGGGCAGGGACACTTCCACTGTCCCAGGATGCTCCACCCTGGCCTTGGACATTCCAGGGATCCAGGGGCAGCCACAGCTGCTCTGGGAATTCCAGCCCAGCCCCTCCCCCCCCTCCCAGCCAGGAATTCCTTCCCAATATCCTTCCAAATCTCCCCTTTCCCATGGGAAGCCATTCCCTGTGTCCTGTCCCTCCAGCCCTTGTCTCCAGTCCCTCTCCAGCTCTCCTGGAGCCCCTTTAGGCCCTGCAAGGGGCTCTGAGGATTCTCTGGATCCTTCCCTTCTCCAGGTGAACATTCCCAGCATTCCCAGCCTGCCTCCATTCCCATTCCACCATTCCTGGAGCATCCCACTTTTCTTACCAAGCCCTGACCAGATTTTCCCCCGGCTCCAGGGACCGGATAATCCCAAGGCTCTTCCATCCCCCCCAATCCCTTTACATCCCATAAATCCCTGCAAATTGAGTCCATCTGTTCCAAGGAGATTTTTCCAAGAACTATTTGATGCTGAAAGATCCACAAATCTCTCCCATTTTTTCCTGGCTCCCCCACAAGAATTCCCAGACTTTCCAAGCAGGATCTGCCCCAATTCTTCTCGGCAGAGCTGCTCCAGCCCAGCCATCCCTGGGATTGAGCTTCCCCCTGGGAAAAATCCCAAAAATCTCCCAGGAGAGCCCAAATCTCTCCCTAATTTTGGGTTTGGATGAACCCAGGTCTAAAAGAAGCCCCTGGAGAATCCCAGAGGATTCCAGGCAGGAAGAGCTCAAATCCACGTCCCGATTTCTTGGCTTGCACAGGAAATCCCATCCAAGGGGTTCGGCATGACCTGGAATTCCACCCTCCCCGGAATCCTCGGGATGCAGCTGCAGAAAACCCCGCTGAGCTCCACCCGCCCCTTCCCAGCTCCCGGGATTTGGGTGGAAAACCCTCCCTGGATGCCTGGGAATAAACTGGAGAAGCCCCAATTCCATAATTCCTCGGGATATTTCAAATACGGCTCGATCCAGGCTTCTCCTCAAATCCCAGATTTTCCTTGGAGCAAATTCTCAATGTCAAAGTACAACTCCAAAGTGGGAATGGATCCCTGGCTCCTTCCTGCCGGAATTTCAGGATGTTTAGTCCGAGAAGGGGAAAAGATCCAAGTGGGATTTGCAGCATTTCCCCCTTGGGAATGTTGGGAATTTATTCCACAAGCTGGGAATGGGAAAATTATTCCAATTAAATATAAATTTTCCCACTTCTTTCGGTGCTAATCCATATTCCCGACGGGATCTTTTCCTGCTGCCTGTGGAAAAAGCCATCCCAGGAAAGACTGAAATCCTCTGGATTTTGGGAGCTCCTGGAAGCTCCTCGAGGCTGAGCATTCCCAGTAAAAGAGGAATTCATCGGGAATGAAAGATGGGAAACAAGATGGGAATTTGCTATTAAAGTTTCACTTGAGATTCCCAAACCCTGCCAGGATGGAATTTTCCAGGTCATCGGAGAGAAGGAGAAAAAGGGAACATGGAATGGGAGCGGTTTCCAGCACGGAACGGTTTGGGAAGGGAATTTACACTCATCCCATTCCATGGGAACACATCCCACTATCCCAGGGTGGGACTGGACATTCCAGGGATCCAGGGGCAGCCACAGCTCCTCTGGGAATTCCAGCCCAGCCAGGAATTCCTTCCCAACATCCCATCCATCCCAGCCCTCCGGCACTGGGAGCCATTCCCTGTGTCCCGTCCCATCCCACTCATCCCTGACGATCCCAAGGATGGAGCTGCCATCGCGAAATCCCATTCCCACATTCCCACCAGCACATCCAGGGCACTTTCCACCTCCAGCACATTTCAAGGAGCACTTCCAGCAGATTTTAAGGATCATTCCAATCCCAAAAATTTCTGGGAATCCTCTGATTCCCAGTCCCGACCCACGTTCCACACCCCTCACACACTTGGCCCTGTCGCGGACCTCGACATTGCCACCCTCATTCCTCCATTCCCACATTCCCACCACCACATCCAGGACACTTTCCACTTCCAGCACATTTTAAGGAGCACCTGCAGCAGATTCTCAGGATCATCCCAACAGATTTTCAGGATCATCCCAATCCCAAAAATTGGGACTTCCCAATTCCAACCCACCTTCCACGTCCATCACATGCTTGGCCCTGTCGTGGACCTCAACACTGACCCATTCCCACCTTCCCACCACCACATCCACATCGCTTTCCACTTCCAGCACATTTTAAGGAGCACTTCCATCATATTTCCAGGATCACCCCAGCAGCTCTTCAGGATCACCCCAATGCCAAAAATTCCTGAAAACCCTCTGATTCCCAATCCCAACCCACCTTCCATGCCTGTCATGCTCTTGACCCTGTCATGGACCTCAACACTGCCACCCCATTCCCACATTCCCACCAGCACATCCACGACGCTTCCCACTTCCGGCACACTTTAGGGATCACCTCCCCCGGATTTCCAGGATCACCCCAGCGGATTCCCAGGATCACCCCACCCCAAAAGCCGGGATTTCCCAATCCCAACCCACCTTCCATGCCCCTCATGCGCTCAACCGTCGTGGACCTCGATGTTGCCACCCCATTCCCATATTCCCACCAGCACATCCAGGGCACTTTCCACTTCTACCACCTTTTAAGGAGCACCTCCACCAGATTTCCAGGATCACCCCAATCCCAAAAACTGGGATTTCCCAATCCCAACCCACCTTCTACATCCCTCGCGCACTTGACCCTGCCACGCATCTTGACGCTACCACCCCCATTCCCACATTCCCACCAGCACATCCAGGGCAGTTTCCATTTCTAGCATGTTTTAAGGAGCACCTCCCTCAGATTCCCAGGATCACCCCACCTCAAAAGCCGGGATTTCCCAACCCCGACGCACCTTCCACGCCGCTGATGCACTTGACCCTGTCGCGGACCTCGACGTTGTAGCCCTCGAAGGACATGAAGACGCCGTCGGGCCGGTAGGGAGCGCGCTGGGCGTAGACCTTGGAATAGCTGTGGGAAAACTCGAAGCGCTCATTCCCGTCGGACTGGGAGATCCGCCCGTACACCTGGAAGTATTTCTCCACCCAGCTGAAGGGCAGGAAGACCTCGCTGCCCTCGCGGCGCCCCTTGACCGTGTGCTCCTCGTTGATGACGCAGTCGATCTCCTCGTACCTCAGGCCGCCCTTCCCGGCGCTTCCCGGCATTCCCGGAGCTTTGGGACGGTCCTGGGGCGAGGCCTCCTCGCCGTCGTCGGCGTTCCCGCGGCGCTCCGGGGGCTCGGGAGGGAGCGGGGAGCGCTGGGAGCAGCGGCTCCAGAGGAGCAGCGAGAGCAGCGCCAGCAGCGAGCAGAGCACCAGCAGCGCCTTGGAGCTCAGGCGGGCCAGGCAGCGCATGGTGCGGCATTCCTGGGAAACCCGAAATCTGGGATCAGGACATGGATTTGGGATGGGAATGGACACTGGGAATGGTGCCTGGGCCAGGCAGCGCATGGTGCGGCATTCCTGGGAAACCCGAAATCTGGGATCAGGACACGGATTTGGGATGGG
>VZRR01006019.1:0-100524 GCA_013398015.1 Oreocharis arfaki
AGCCGCCCTCCGCCTCGCTCATCCCCGCCGCGCCGCGCCCGCAGCGGCTCCTGCCGGCCGGGAGCCGGGCACAGCCGCGCCGGGGCCGGGCCTGGGGCGGGGGAGCCTCGGGGGGGCCCCTCAGGGTCGGGGGGGTCCTCGGGACGTGGCCGCCCCGCGCTCGCAGTGCCGGAGGCGGGAGGTGAGCAGCGGGACACAGCCTGGACGGACGGGGCGAGGCCGCGGCAGTGCCCGGGAAGAGCCTCGTGGACTTCTGGGAAGAGCGTTATGGACCACGGGGAAGAGCCCTATGGACACCTGGGAATAGCTTTTTGGGCCTGGGGGAAGAGCCTTATGGAGCACTGTGGTGTTTCAGGGTCTCTTGGGCCAGTTGTGGGGGCAGCACAATGCTGCCATCCCGATGGGCTCCGCAGGGCTCTCCTCTGGACTTTGAGATCCCTGGGACTGAGGTGGTGGCGCTGGGGTCACTGTGGGGCTGAGGGCAGGTCCTGCTGCCCAGGGAGCCTCTGCCACCCCGGTGCTCACCCTCTTGGTCTGGGAAGGGTTGGCCAGTCCAGTGTTTGCCTTCACAACCCATCCTCATCCGGCCCAAGCAGCTGCCACAGTGGAAAGTTTGTACTGGAAAAGGGCCCCAGCACTGCAAATCCCCCAAGATCCCTCCTTGGATCATTTTATATCAAATATCAACCTGGCATGGATGCTTAATAAATAACCATGCCTGGCTTGGTTACAAAACACAGAACCCACCAGCTTTGCCCATCATTTAAGATGTTAAAAAAAAAAAAATTGTATGGAAAGAAAGAGAATGTATCATTCCCTCCGAGATAAGGAGTTTTTGCCTTGTTAGGTATAATTAGACACACAGGCATGAAATGGGACTGCTGTTGCTTAGGTGATAGGGTTTTCCAATTGCTCACTCCTCGCTTGAAGATTTAATCCATTTTGTGACATTAAAAGTGTTTCAACAGCAAATAATGATCACATCATATGCAAGGAATGAGTGTTCTGAGTGAATAATAAAGCAGTGGGGGCAAACACTCACAAGCAGAGACATTATTTTAATGCAAATGATCCAAATAATAAAAAGCAGGAAGGGAAAGATGCAATTTTCTGAAACTGAACTTACCATACCTGTTGATACCCAAAGAGTTGACTTGTATCATTGTTTTGGGCTTGATGTAATCAATACCCCAAACAGGTTGATCTCACATTAAATAAACATTTGAAATGAGTTAAACCCAAAACCTCACGTGTGAAGCCTTGGGAAGGTTGGTAGTGTGAATCCTGGATATGAATCCCCCTTTCCGGTGGGGTTCAGTCTGGCCTCTTGGAATGGAAAGGATTCTGTGACTGCCGTCTGGCTTAGATGCTGCTGAAGTTCTCCAGGAACAGCTTCTTCTGAGAGCTCCAGAGTGACAAGAGATCTTGCTGGAACGACTTCTCTGCATCAAGACTACAGGAATCTCCAGAAATATTCCTCCTGCCTGCTGTCACCACTGTACCTGTGTCCTGCTTGTGCTGGACCTGCCTTCACACAGCCCAGGCTTCCCACTGATTTCCTGGTTTTGAGCCAAAATTACCTATCAACAGGACTTTGCCAATCTCAAACACAAGTCCTCATGTTTTTGCAGTCAAACCCAGCCCTGAATCTCAGCCCTGTTTAATCTTTCAGCGTTTATTTGATGTATGCTGCTACCTAGCCTTCAGCTGCTACTGAGAGAAAGGGTTATAATTTCCTGTGATGGCTGCACAGCAGGAGGAAATGAGTTCCTGAACAACTAAATCCCTGTTTTCATACATGTTTCTAGGCATAGGAAAATGAAGGGAGAGAGAAAAGCAAATAAATTTCAGAGTATAAAAATTGTTCCCCTGTAGAATAGTTTTCAAAGTTTTGCAGGAATAACTTATTTTTAAGCCTGTGTGAGACACTGAGTTTCAGCACTCTCATCTGTCACATTTTGCTCCTACTTAAAGACATCAAGAGGGAATAACTGTGTCAACTCAGACAGCAATTTTTATTTCACTAAGTTCTGATGGCTAAAAAAAGTAACACGTGAAAGAGAATGTGAAAAAACCTATGGCTACCTCAGAAAATACAATAGCATCTGAAAATAATTCAATTCAGTAGAATAATATTAATTCAACAGGAGCAGCATATGCATAAACTGGCTGCTATTTTGTTTTAATCACAAATAATTACATTTCCCTGTGTCTAAATTCCCTTTTCGCGTTCAATGCCTCTAGGAAACATATGGGAGCCCATAATAATGCCATGTACAGCCTCCACCTGGATTTTGACCAGAGTTTAATTTTTCCCTCATTAAATTTTGCTGAGTTTCCTGGGGTTTTTTTTTCAGTCTCTGAACAGATTTTTCAGGAAAATTTACACTTTTCTCGTTCAACTTTAAACCCTACTTCAGGGTTTGAGCAGATATGAGCTGTGTAAGACGTGCATGATTTTATTCCTTTCTTTTCCCTCCTGCTCTTTTAGGCCGATTTCAGCCTTAAAAACCAGGCTGGCTGTTGTGTCACCTAAGGGTGCTGAGCCCTTGGCTGGATCCGTGTTTCCCCTCCAGAAGATGATCAGTAATTTCTTAAGACTCTGCAACAACTCAGAAATCCGCCTGGCATTTGGCATTCTCCCTAGAAGCGTTGGATTTCTGGGATAAGCAATATGGCTCCAACTATTTCTGTCATTATTTTAGAACACCATGTGCTAGTGCCCTTAACAAAGCAAAAATTTCATTCCAAATCCCGTAATTTTTGGTGTGCCTCGTGAACATTTGTAAAGGAGTATCATCTGCCTGCTTTTGCATTAAAGCCAGTCATTTAATCTTTGCTAGGGGGCTTAGAACATCTTGGATATGGAATCTAACAGGATTTTTCTTCCATAGGTAAGAAGTACAGGCAGAAGTAAATTTTTCTGGAGCCTTGTCCTGCACCAAATTACTCTCAGATCCATAAATCCTCCTACAAATCTCAGTGCCTTGGCACATTTCAGCATTTCTGAATAAAATATCCTTTGTGACTTATGAAGACCTCCTGAAGAGTTCTGGTGTGATTTGTAAGCTTCCGCTGTACTTTCAAAATCCTTTTTTTTTTTTCAGTGTGAAATCTCTGGGAGCTTTTGCTTTAACAGAGCTACTCAGGGAATTGTCCAAGACTTGGAGCTTGATCATTTTGCATATCTTTTAATAAATCAGTGGAGATAGTTTGATATGGAGACAGTTTTCTCCCTGTTGAAACTGTCAAGGAGAAATGAACGAAAAGATAAAGCTGTTTGTCGTTAGAGTCTTATCACACAGCCCTTTAGAGCAGCACTGCCTCTTCCTCTTCCAATTAATTACCTTTTTCCTTTGCTTAAAGGTATATTTGATTGTATTAAACAAGGACATTGAATGGAAAATTTGCTCTCAAGGTGTTCCCTGCACGGCTTCTTCCGGGTGCAAAATAGGGAATTAAAATAAGGGTGAAGCAGCAAGGCTGAGGGCAGCAGCTGTCAGGCAGGGGACCCATTCTGTTTGCTCAGACATATGTTCTCAAACTGAACTTTTCCCTTGTGATCAGTTGTGCTCATTCTCCCAGCAGAGAGAGGCTTCATATTAGGTGGGCATCAGATGGCAAACCTTGGAGAAGTAGATGGAAGCAGTGCAAATAATTATCTCTGAGCATGCACAGAGGCGTTCGTTACTGCTGCTGCTGTGCTTTGAAATATCCCAGCGCAGAGGGGGGATTGGAGAAGGAAAAGCCATCTTACTGACTTCTCAGTGTAATAAATTCGTCACATCCCGGGCTTGCAGAGAGGCATAAAGACGAACCAGTGGATTTATAATGAACAAGCTCGAGGTGAGCACAAGGATCAATTCCTGAATCCTTGGCTATCCCAAGCCAACATCAGAGCATGTTTTACTGAAGGTGATTTTTACTGAGAGTGCCTAAGTGTCAGCTGAACTTCAGTCTTGCTAGCCCAGCTGGTCAGGACAGATCCAGAAGGAATTTCCTTCCTTGATGCTTTCAGGATTGCTCAGCTCATCCCTTTCTTCTCGGGGGCATTTAAAAAAAAATATTTTTCAACCAACAAATACTAGTTTGTAAAACAACAAAGAGCCAGCATGAGCAAAGATCTTCAGAAGGGAAGCAGGGAACACTAACCCTGCCTAGCTGGCATTAGAACGACAGCCGCACTCAGCTTTCGCTGTGGCGGAGGGTGGCAGCAGATTTTCATGAAGCACGTGTGCTCCTTTGAGCACACACAGAACTACTATGGGAACTGGCAGATCCTTTTAAGGCCGTTTTTTTTGGTGTTTCATTCTTACTGAGGGTGCTGCTGTCTCAGCAGCATCGTCCCTTAGGCTACAGCATGTGGGTGATGCCTAAGGTTGTTTCCTAGGATGGGTCCTAAGCAGGGGCAAAAGGGACAAACTGCAGCCACAGCCAGGCAGGCAATGCTGCTGGCACAGAAAACAGCACAGAAAGCTGTGGAAAGAACAGGTCATTTTGAAATTTGGCTTGCAGTGATGATAAATCTGTAGAACCAACCGGGCCTAAGCCAAGTAACTTGTCGAGGAATGTCTGAATTTGTCTGATTTGTAGAAATAGGTCTCTAGAGTCGGGGTGTCTCTGAAGCAAGAGTCCACAGAGTGCTACTAATTGGACCTTTTTTCCTCAGTAGTCATGGAAATAAGTCCTGTCCTGTCTCCTGTTTCATTTTACAAACACTTCTGTTTTGATTCTAAATTTTCATTTGGTTTACAGAAGCAAAACAGAGCTGTGTAATTCTGCCTTTCCTCAAGGTGCAAAGTGTATAATTACTCACAGTGGGGCATGTTTGATAAACCAACACATCTCATCCTGGAGCTTTATCTGTTGGACCTAATTCCTCATTGTCCGTTGCCCTGAGAAGAAATTGGATTCTCAGAAATCATCAGTGTATTTGTATCAGTGGTTCCATTGGTAGGAGATGTTCTTAACCTGGGTCACTTTGCCTTTGACCAGGCAGATGCAGCCCTGGATCAGGAGCAGCTTTGCCTGGTGTTGCCTAAAGTCTCTGAGTTTTATCCTTCACCATTTCAGTGACTCCACCACTATCTTTAATAACACTAAACCAGACTGACTGAAAAAAAAATGTTGTTTTATGCATAAGTGTGAATCAAAGGGGAAAAAAATCCATTGGTGTCAGTGAAGGTAGAATTCCCTATAGAATATATTTTCTGTTTTCTGTTTATTTTCTTGTTTAGGAGATACCTGTAAGAGCAGACAGGGGACAATTAATTATTGTTATTCAGACCTGGGACTCTTACCTTTTTTTTTTTTTCTGTAATTTACAGCACATATTGCAAATATGTTATTCCTTCTAAAACAACACAGACAAAAAAAAAAAGGCTGAAATAACTGTATCAGTAATTTAAAGTATTTGGGTTAGATCTGAAGTGTTTCCGTCTTCATAGCCAAAGAAATGTCAGTTTTTACCATGTGCATGCCTAGGGTGTCTTAGGAGCAAAAAAACCCCCTCAAGTAAATAAACAGGTTTAAAGAAAGGCTGTAGACAACACTGTTGTGACTGACATCACTATATAAAAACACGCTATAAAAATATCTATATATGTATCAATCTGTTCCTGTAAAAAGGCACAGATACAGCTAACAATATCACCGAGGTAAAATGTGCAATTGTTTTTGTTATGGATTGCTACACTTGGCCACTTCCTGGTTTCTGATTCAGCAGGCAGAACTTTATTTCAGTGCATTGCTGCTTGTGTGGCAAAACTCAGGGATTTTATAAACTGGAGAGTGATGCTGTAATTTGATGTAAAAGCCAATGATGCCGATGAGTGACTGCTTAAGTTTGGCAAATTATGTATGATATCTTCATGAGAGACTTAATTGCACAAACCTGCCCACTGGATCAGCAGTTCTCTACTGCATCCAGAATTCTAATTACCACTTTCTGCACTGTTTCCTACTCAGGGCAGCACCTCATTCCATTCTGGAGCTGCAGGAATTTGTAGTGCATTCACACAGGCTGACTTGGCCAATGTGCTCTGCTGCTTTGCTGAGATCAAGGTCTGTCTTTAAATTACTGGTCCTGCTTCATCCCTTGTTTATTTTGCTCAGTAGCCTCTCCCCCAGAGTTGATATTTGAAGTTTAGAGCATTCACTCCAAGCTCCAACTTGAGATTCCTGTGGGAATGCAGCCTTTGCTGGGCCAGGTGTGTCAGCAGTGTTACACACGTATCAGAATTCCCACCTGAACACATATGGTCAAGTGTTCTGGGGACAGCTGTGATTCACAGACCTCTTTTTTTCTCTGGAATGGAAGTAACTGAAAACTTGCACATTTAGATAGATTTTATCTCTTTGCATTTTTGGGATTATTTTCCCCCCTTAGCATAGTGGATAGCAGTCTTGACACTTCCCATTTCTTCGACTGCATCAATTGCTTTGAATGAGGATCTCATTTTCCCATGACTCCTATAGACCTGGTGGACCTAAATTCGATGAAAATTACATAAAATTGAAAAGAGCAAATGCATTGTAAGTGGTGGCAGGGCAGCACTGTTACTATCATCTACTTTGCATAATCATGTTAGGGACAGAGGCTGGGAGCACATTCCACAGCTTTTCCCAGCAAGCTGTGGCTGGAAGCTTTTTGCAAAGAGTCAGAGCTTCTCCTGCTATTCAGGGTTTCTCAATTGCCTCAGCCATTCATGCTGGTTTTATGCTCCTTGAGACAGTATCAGAGGTAAAGTATTGAATTTAAGGCATTTTCTAAAAGGTAGGAAGGCCCCTATTTCTTTCATAATAGATAATTTCACCATTTATCCATGTGAGACACTTAGAAAGAAAATATCTATTG
Source organism: Oreocharis arfaki (assembly GCA_013398015.1). NCBI lineage: Eukaryota > Metazoa > Chordata > Aves > Passeriformes > Paramythiidae > Oreocharis > Oreocharis arfaki. The sequence goes on from VZRR01006019.1 coordinate 6,857, forward strand.
GATTTTATCGTGTGCATCGGGGATCACACTTTTGAAAGCTCACAAACTCTGTCCTTACAGACTGGAACAGGGAGGTGAGGGATGAGGGGCTGATAGTGCACACAGTGCTCTGCATCCCACCTACACATCCTGGTGCCACCGCCTCACCCTCCAGTCCCTGCAGGAGAAACCAAATATCTCTTGCTCTTCTCCCATTCTTGAAATCACCTCTGATGAGAGCTGAATTACTCACACTTTTACATTCCCCAGAGAAAAGGAAATGCTGATGCAGAAGGTGCCAGTGTCTGTGGGCGTCTTTCTCCTGCCTTTCCGAGATCTCTGATCAGCCCTTGGGAATGGGGGTAGAGAAGCAGCATTTGCTACAGATTTGCTCTTGGAGAGATAATTTAAGAATATCCAGGCAATGTCAGAGTTCTGTGATTCCCCAGCCTTTTCATGCCTGTTCTTTAGCACGCTGGAGATGCTGCTGCATGGCCAAAAGAAATTAATGAGGATAAAAATCCTCTTCTTCTTTTTTTTTTTTAATATCTTCCCTCACTAACTATTTTTCCCCTTTGCCAAGGAGTCTTGTTCTGGCTGGATGGGGCAGAGGCAGAGCTGACCCTTCATTCACACAAAAGCAGTACATTTGTTAACTACTGTCCTCGTTCAGAGATTTTTTGTTAACTCCCATGTTTCTCCCATTTTAGGGACTGAATATATGTGAAGGAAAATTTAATGTCTAATTTATATTTGCCAAACTTACTGTACCTCAGAGCTAACTCCAAGTATTTCAGAACACAGCTCTTTTTCAAGCTTTCTTGGCTGCTATGAGATGCCAAAACCTTAAAAAATAGAAAGTTCTTTTTGCAGTAACTTCAGAGAGAATAAATTAGGCCCAAGGTTCGCTAGCAGACCTGCAATAGGAGTTATTCAATCACATATATCTGTCTTTCAAAAGCTTTTCTTTTTTAATCCACCACTAGAAGCAGATGAAAGTTTGTTTGGAATCCAGGTACATCTTGCCATGTAATTGAGTTCAATAGACTTTAAGAAAATAATAAGGAAAAATCTGTTTTGCCTTAGCAGTAGGAAATTTGGGGCTCAGGTGAACTATAATCTGTCCTATTAACATTGCACATCAGAATTCTGAATTGTTCCTGCAATGATAATAAAAATATACAAGGTTTAAAGGACGGCTTTATCCCCAGTGTTTCATTTCCCTACCTGGAAGCTATTACCTGAAGTGCACTCTACTTTTGGTGATGTTGAATATAATCACCACAATTTTTCATTTGAATGACTAAATCTCCACTAGAAAATATTTACAGCTGGGGTAAGTTTAGAACTTGCATCTACCAATGTTTTGTTTGATGCTTTTAAAGGAAGGGTTGTGCGACCTTGCAAGAACCACCTGACCTCGGTCAGGGGGCAAAATGCTCCAGCTCTGTTGAGTGGAAAAACTTTCCACCAAATCTACTTGGACAAAGTTGAGTTTCTCAGAAATTACTTTTTATAATGGCCTGTCTCATGGTGTCTTTTTTTCCCCAATATCTGGGTCTGCAGTTCTCCCTTCTACTTCTTAATCTGAAGACCAAATGCTCAGTAGCCCAAGTGGAAAAAGACCTAAAATAAGAAGTGGAAAAAATAATGTTTGTGGCAATTTTTTTTTTTTGTTCACTGCCTCTGTTAAATGATGCCCTTTAAACTGGTCTTGTAATTTTAGTGTTCCTTTGTTTTTGCTTTTGTTTTTACTTCTATGGGCAGGATATTCATCAGTGAAAGCAATAGAAACCCAGATGTAGAGTTAGCCCTGGGCCTGCCATGGCTGCTGTCCTTGTACAGCTGCCAAATGTTCATCCCCAGAGCTGATTTTTTGTTGCATTGTCATTTCAGAAGCTCTAGTCCTGCTCAGGACAACATTTCAGTGCCATTGCCTTTCTGAGTGTCCAGCTGGGATGATCTGTGGTGGCTTCATCCCTGGGCACAGCAAGGAAAGGGGCACTTTCTCCCCATTTTGTGTGGCACCTTCTCCCCATTTTGTGTGGCACTTTCTCCCCATTTTGTGTGTAGCAGTTTCTGAAGTTTTTTTAAGGGGTCTGGCTATTTTGTCTATTTAATTTAATTTAATTTCTCTCCATTGCGAGGGAGTCAGGTTGGTTTCTGAATATTTTCCATGATCAAAGGTGGGATTGAATGGGAATACTTCCACCCTTAGAAAATGACTTCATGTATCAGGTGTGTAGCTGTTTGTGTATGCGTGTGCTGGAGTGTAATTGATCTTCAAGGGACTTAGGGAGAGCTGATGAATTTTCCACTATATCCACAGTCTGATCTGGAAGAGGAATCCAAGACCACAATAAGCTGCATTCACTTTGAATTCTCTTAGTTATTCTTCTTGGATCAACTTAGTGGAGTTGTTAAGAAAAATAATCTTATCTCATTTCCCACTTTACCTTTTATTGCTGCAGTTCATATCTGTATATTACCTTATCTCTGTGCCCTGGTGGGATTGTTGCTAATTTATTCAAATTCAGAACATTTGCTATCTGCTCTCACTATGATCAAGGTGGGCTCATGCAAAACTGTGCTCTTCTGATCAGTTTTATTAGGTAGGATTGCTGATTAAATGCCTTTATACTTGTCTTCCAAACCAATTTCTAAAATGGATTTTGACAATGGCTGTTTGGGGCTCCTGTTTCTAATGCAGGTAATAATCAGGTTCATTATGGGAAGCTCTTTGACAAACATATCTCGAGAAAATGAAGATCACAAACTTACTGGAACGGTGAATACCCCATTTGTGCTGCTCCCTTTACACTTTAGTTATGAGCAAACAGTGCTTTAAACAACTTAAACATGATGAAGTTTTATTTCACTGGGCTAAATCTACTGAGTTCAGTCACTGGAGCTACTTCTGATTCTTTAATATGTCTTAATAAAATAAACTTCTTTTGTCACTAAACCCTCCATTTTAATTTTCGTTTTGAAACAACAATTGCCAATTGCATTGTCAAAAATGACCAATCGTGGAAGAAAATGGAATTTTAAAACTCTGTGACCTATTAGAGCAAGAGGGCAGCTGAGGGAAAAACTCATTTTGGCCATTAACTGCACTGTGAGTTTAAATTTTTTTCTCAATTTTCTGTTCAATTGAGCCTTCTGCCAAGAGATACTGTATTAAAATTGCTTTTCTCTTTATCCAGTTAACAAAAGGTTATAATTTAGATAAGTGGAAATCTGATCAAGCATCAGATCTCCAGTGGATGTTATGGGGTGGACGCAGCTGTATTTTTGCTGCTCTAAAAGTCTTTTTGGTGTTAGCAACTGGAAACCTGGATGTTCTTCAGAATCATCGTTAGTTTTTTGTGCCTTTGCATTCAGCCTCAGAACGAAAACTCTTTGTAATCCTCTGGCCTTGGTGCAGTGGTTCCATAGACTCCAGAGCTCACAGGACTTACAAATTCGGGTCATGTCAGGGGAGGGGGGCAGCCAAAGACTAATGCAGGATAATTACTTGCCTTCTTGGTGCACTCTGACAGTTTCTTCCTTTCATATTCAGCGTAGCTTTACAAGTAATTAAACACAGCTCTGACTTCCTGAGGCAAAGTGGTTTTAAGAGTGGTCCAGCATTCTGCAGAGCCCCGCTGATGACACTGGTGTCCCTCCTGTGATGTTATTGCACATGACAGAGCAGAGCAGTAACAATTTCTAGCCTGAACCGTTTAGTTCTCCAATCTTTTCACAGGTTGCCACTCCCCACAGTACCATGGACTGTTAATCCAGACTCAAACTTCTCTTAGCATCAGAAAAGGTCTGATGTTAGTCCTCATGCTTTAAATCTGCCTCTGGGAAAAATCCTGGCACAGAGATAGCACTTATTATAGCTGGAACTGTCTGGATTAAAACCGTTTGAAGCAACACGCAACTTATTTAAAATGTTGGGTCTGTAGAGTAACAGTTTCAAAAGGGAATCTTAGTCTCTGTACAGATTTTTCTTAAAACTTCTCATAAAGCAAAAGTGCACCTTTATCAGAAAATAAGCAATTTTCTTGGAGGTTTAGCAGCAGCAGCAGCAGCAGTAATGGTGCTTTTTTAGGTGATTTCTTTTTTTTCTTTTTCAGTTTAAGTGGCAGTGGTGAATTTGTCCAACCCTGTGGTGTGTGCAGGGTTATGTCTGCAAGAGAGGTACTGCTGTGAACATTTCTGGTACCCACTGTGCTTCCCTGCTCTCATGACAACAAATTTTCTTGTTTTCTGTGTCTTCCTTCTCACCATACCACCCCAGACATCTGCCTCCCAATGTATAAATTTTCCTATAAAGTTAATCCCACACATCCTTAAATGCAAGTCAGTGACTGAGTTCGTCAGAATTCTTTGTCTGGATGCTTTTGTGTTTCTCTGAGCTGCATGTGCAGGGGCATGGCAAGATGAGGAGGAGTGGCCACGTCGTGCTGGAGGTGGGCTCCTGCCTGGTTTCTGCAGGAGGAGAACAGACTGTGCAGGGAATCATTTAGCAGCTGTTTATTAGAGGCACAGCCATGTGATTTTGGGGGTAGTAAAACTTGGCAAGAACTTTAATTTCGAAAGAAAAAAACAAACCAAGGGGAAAAAAAGCAAAAAAACTGCCAGTCACTGGTTGCCTCCTGCTTTTACAGTGAGTTTAATCTTGTGTTTCATTCCATATTCACATGGACACTCCAACTGTCGTGTGCAGCACCTGAATAAGAATCTAATCACACTGACAATTAATTTGCAAAGAAACTTATTGAAAAGTGCTGCTAAGTGCAAGGAGTTTTGGAAATGTAATAGAGAAGCTCACCAGGTGCCCATTTTTTTTAAGTCTGAAGGGATCTAATGTAATCTGACAAATTGAAGCTGGGATGGAGCTGCTGTGCTGAATTTCAAGGCCCTCAGAAATGAGGGAAGTGATAAACTTTGGTTTCGTTCGAGCACTGAGGTAAGGATGCATTTACAAAACAGATTTAAACAGACTGAAAAACTCTACTCAAATGCTTTTGCAGGGGCTAGGAAATTGGGAATTAGGATACATCCACATGTAGCTGCAGCTCTGCTCCCCCAGCATCGAGGATAATTCACCACATCTGCCCCTGATGCGGGAGACAGGGCTTGAATTCCTTCCTTGAATTCCTTTTGGATTCAGCACTCACTCTGTCAGCTCTCCTAAAGCTTTCCTCATTGCTGTGTGCCCTGTGTCCTTCTCACCATGCTCAGCTGCCTCACAAACTGGAGTCTGGGATTCTGCTCTTGATTACCACAGCCTTTTCCCCACCTTTGTACCATAACCATGGACATTTCTTTGGAAAACAGGATTTCTAATCAGTAAATCCCTTTCAACCAAGCAATAGTACATGAAAAAGAAATTGTAACATCTAAAATGAAAAATGAAGCTGCCATGAAAGCTGAGGTTTTACCCCAAAGTGCAAGAAAGGCAAAGAATTAGCTGAATATTCTCTCTCAGTTTGTATGTGGGAAGTGTTCAGATACTGTGCTGATGAGGGGTGATATAAAATGGTTGCATAACATCAGAGTTTAAATAAAAGGGTGTGGAAAGCCAGTGCAAAGATGTGTGAATTCTGAGGAAAATTGGAGTTATAATTAATCTAATTAATGCTGCAGAAGGATCTTCACTGAAGTCCAGTCACCAGGAATTGAGACTCTCAGCAAAACTTTTCTTGCTCTTCAGAAAACACCTTTGAGCAGACCATGATTTTAAAAACTGTGAGCATCCACATGGTAAATTTTTGCAAGGATGATCCCTTGGGAGGAAGAGGATTAGACAAATGCTTTAATTTCCTTTGCTGTTCAGCTGCAGTAGTTCATCAGGATGGACAGATGAACATTTCTGTGTTCCTGGGCAGACAAGCCTTTGCCTTTGTCTTTTCTGTTGCTGAGGGAGTGCTGAACGTATTTTTTAGTAGGAAGTCGTGTAAGACAAGAACAGAGGTGCATCTGCCTGAGAAGAAGCTGATGCAACAGATCTGAGGCTGCCATTCAATGGAAAACTCAGAAACCCAATTTTTTTCTGCTAGAGGAGTGAAATAGATCCTAGGAAAGCTGCCTCGCAGCCGTGGAAAACACAAACATTTGTATTACATAGGCAGAAAACAAGCTGGAAGGATAGGAAAGGCAGGTGATAAGGGAGGATGGGTCTCCCAGATTTGAGGGCATTGCCAGAAGCCAGCTCAGGGTGGTGCCACCACGACCAACACAACTGCACATGGTGTGTGCCATGAACTCCATGGAATCCCGTCATCCTTGGCAAAAGCTGCAGCTGCGTCCTCTGTGTCACTGTCATCCCAGCTTCTGGGGCTTTAGACCGTGTCCCTCTGCTCCCCCTTCTCTGCAGGAGACAGAAAAGATGCTGCTTCTGCATTTATTGCTCACTGTGCCAAGATCCTGAAGTGTCTGGAGTGCTGAAAACACTTTAATAGCGCCGAGAGGAGCCGGCTGCTCCCCATTCTCCCAGTGTGCTGACAGCTCACTTCTGGAAATTTTAACTGTAGAGAGGCAGCAATTTGTCTGCAATTTCTGATTTTTAGTGCTTTTTTTCAGCCTTCAAAGGGGATTCACAGTACAAAGTGGGCAGAGCAACATTGCGGGCAGAGGCTCCCAGGTCCCGTCTCCGTTGGGTCTGAGCACCCGAGATGCTCGTGGCACCTGGCTGGCAGCATCCTCTCCATCTTGGAAGCTGCATCTCCCTGGGTTTTCCTGAGATTCCAGCTGAACATTTAAATCTGAATTCATAAAAAAGCACGTCCTGGTGCATACACTGCCCTTAAAAGTGGGAAGCCTTCCTCATAATAAGAGCCTGAAATACGTCAGCGTTGGCCAAAGCCGTGACTTGGAACTCAAGCTGTGGATTTGTGCTTGAGGCTGGGGGAGTGGCTGATCCTGAACCAGGACTTATGCAGTGGTCTGAGGTCAGTCTTGGTTTCCCAACTCATTTCTCAGGGTGTGGACCCTCTTTTTTGTGCTTTAAACTACTATAAACTATGAATTTTGTGGTTTTACATTTCTGAGAAGACAAAAGATTCTCCTTTAGCACAGTGTCTGATCCTTGGGCTTGTGAGAGACCTCTTATTGTGTGTGATAAATCTGATCAATGTGATCTTCCTCCCACCAGCTGCATTGCTGTTTCTCCTGTCTCTGCTCTAGTGCCACTGATAATTGGAACAGATTTTTTTAGAGAGCTGAAAATTCTCTCCTCCCCATATATTGTTCATCCTTTTGCTTTCCCCAGCCCCACAAAATCCTCTGATGATGTTCCTGCCTTCTCTTTTGCCATTAACTACAATGTTTTGTGACAAGAGCTATAGTTGCAGTCAGCATGGAAAATTTGCTGTTATTTTAAATAACCATCTGCTCTCCCCACAGTCTGCTACCTCACTCTTAATTTCTTTATTTTTTAGATGTTTATTTTGATTAGCTTTGTCACATGGTGCTGTAAGGAAATCTTGCTTCACTTCACATGCTACTGCCATGTTGATACAGAAAACTGGCTTACAACCAAAAAGATGCTATTTTTTCCATTCCCTCTCCTCTTTTATTTTTTTTTTTTTCCCCAGAAAAAGTTTTATGTAACAAACCGTTGTGTAAGGAGGAGAACAGCACGAAGTACATCAGAACTCATGGATTTTATTTCATCTTTGTCACAAATCCACTGTGGTACACTGGGCAAAGTCAGTACAATCCAAATTTTCTTATTGGGATCGATGTGAGAGCTACTGAAGTGTCTTTAGTAGATCCATAGCCACACATGTGTAACGAAGACTAAACTCTAACCCAGAGCAAAAAGGGAATCTTGGAAGAACCTTCTATATCATGGAAGAGCTGATGCACTAAAATAGGTCATTTTTGTTTATTTGCATTAAAATTGCTAGCACACAGATCCTGAATTTCGGAGTAATATTGAAATTTGGATGTTTGATATTTGCGCTGTAAATGCTGTTTCTCCATTAAATGTGCACTGGCCTCAGTGCACAAGGTTGTGGTAGCCAAGCAGCCACAATTCTGGGTGGGAAATCTGCACATGTGGTAGAAATGGCCCAAACCACAAGAAATCTCTCTTTGAGGAGCAAAAAATCACGAAGAAATGAACACCCATTCTGCAAATGCAAATTTAAGTGGAGTGGTTGAATGAAGAAATGTAATTTGGCTTCCTGTGAGAAACATTTTCAGAGGAAAGACGGGTCCCCCTGAGTCCTTTGCACACACTGGAGTTCCTGCAGATCCACGGGGAGCAGAGGGAAGTGGGGGAGTGCTGGAAGTGCTGCTGTGCTGCTCTTCACTCACACTCTGCTTTTCCACAGGACTGTTCTCAATGTTGGCTTTGGGTGTCCGAGCCAAACTCTGCTGGCCCTGGAGGTGAGACTGCAATCAAGGCACAATTACCTTAATGAGCCTTTTGGAGAACTTTAGTGCCCAGCCTGGCTTTATTTATCCTCATGTATCAGTGTAAACCATGAGTAATTCTACCAGAAAAAAACTGAACAGAGAATGAGGCCCTTTGGTTCTGTCAGAGATTTCAGAAGTTCACTTAAGGTGTAGCTGTTATGTTACAAAACACGAGGGATTCTTCCAAAAGCCTAAAAAAGACATCTGTGACTGTTCTAACAGCACTCGTGGCTGCCAGGGGTGTGTGTGAAAAGCAGCTCATCTGAAATCAGAGCAGTTCAGTTTCTCCCTGAATTAATGCTGTGAAGATCTCATTAGGTTTTTAGTTAAATTTTTATGTATTTATCTTGCTTTTTCTGGGGTTGGGCTAACTCATATTACGACACAATTTCTGCAAACTAACACCAGCAGTGGTAGTTGGCAAATCTGTTCTGTTTGTGCCCAAAATTGTTATGTTATCAATGAAAACAGAATTGTCCTCCTCAGAATGGATTTTCCTTTATCCTTCCCTTTGTCCTAATCTCCGTTCAATATTGGCTTCTGCCAGTATTTATTCTACCTGCCTACTCCCTTGGGTTTTTCTGGAAATAAAACCCCAGACCAATAAACAAACTTAATCAACAACAAACCTCAAAAAAACCCTCACCAAAACAAGCTAAACAAACAAACAAAACCACAACAAAACCCCAAGCAAACAAAAAGCCACAAATAAACAACAACAAGAAAAAACCCAAACAAGCAAGACCACAAGGAACAAAAAACCCCCACAAACCCCCCAAACAAACAAGCCAGAAAAAACCCTTCAAACCAGAAGAAAAAACCCCCCCAAAAAAAACAAAACAGGAAAAACAAAGCCCAATAAACCAGAGTTGCTGCAGCAATGTGTTAATGCTTACTAATATTGGCCTGCAGAAAAAAAATCTTCATTACTGGTGACAGCTAAATAAGCAATATTTATCTTATCTACAGAGTGCAGCCATGGATTCACACAGGAAATGCCCTTTTCCATGCCACAGCTCTTTCTCTGGGCTGCTGCTGACTACACTTCAGTCCTTACGGGATTTCATTGAGTTTATCTGGTGAATTAACACCGTGAAGGACAAGAAAGTGCATTATTTCCTACAGCACAGGATACTCACTGCTGCTGCTGCTGGTACTCAGAGAAAGGCAGTGATGGATGAGCAGAGGAGGCTCCCCTGTCCCAGACAAGGGAAAACCACATAAATCTTGTTAATGCAGAGCCACAGACAGGGAAGCTGAAAACACTGGTGCAGAGGATGGATTGAGATGTCCTGGGGAAAGTTTCCTGAGCTCGTTTGCAGAATGCTCTGTGCTGATTGCTGCTGACCTGAGGCAGTACCAGGCAACTCTCAAACAATCAGCAGGAGAGAAACTTTTGAAAATCTTTAGTGACTTTGTTTTTTAAAGGGGAAGATAAGCAGAGAAACTGTTTACTAATTTAAAAACCAAAAAAGTCGTAAGTACTAAATCCGTTTTGCCTCAGCTACACTCAAAATGTTCTTCTGCTTTATCCTGCCACAGAGAGCTTTGTTCAATATCCAGGTGCATTTCTTCTTTGTACGACCACGCTACCAGCCAGAAAATCCCATAAGACAAATCCCATAAGAATCCCCTTGCATCAGTCTTTTGTAGATGTGTCTTACAGAAACAGGCTCTGTCCCAAGTGCTTACAGTCTGTAAGTACTGAAGGAAAAAGGGTGGATAATGCCAGGTATTAGAATGAGGTCTGGCTGCCCTGCTGGACTGGAGAGCCTCAGGTGCCCTGAAAAATCAGAAAAAAAGGCTGACTTTCAGTGGATCAGAGATATTTCACATCTTTCAGCTTTCAACTCATTTTCCACAGGAATTCTCGTGTAAACAAACTCTGAGTTTGTGTCCCAAATGATCAGATTTTGTTTCATTTCGTACGATAGGAAGAGTTCCTGAGGAAATCAGTGCCTGACAATCCTCCTAGCAGAAGGGAGCCTGGCAAGGGGATGGGTTTGTTAATGTTCTTAACAGAATCCCAGAATGGTTTGGGTCGGAAGGGACCTTAAAATTCATCTTGTTCCAACCCTCCTTTTCTCCCTGCTCCTCCAGGATCTGCCACAGGACTCTCCATCCTGGGAATATCCCCCCAGCCATAATCCACCGCCCTGCTTTCAAACCTTTTCCCAGGACTGGCATTTTTCAGGCTTGGGATGGCTGGGCAGAGCCATATCACCCACCTCTCCCATCCTCCTGAGTCAGCCAAGGGGGAGGCTGTTGAGTGGTGTGAATTAACACCTTCATGCCCCCAAACTCCTGCTCCAGAGAGCAGAGCCCAGGAACCATCCATCACAGAGAAGTCACTCGAGAGCAGCGCTGGCAACTCCCCCCAGACAGTGCACGGGAAGCTCAAACAGCAAACTGCAGAGGCTGAGGCAATGCTGTTTAGTTCAGCGCTGTCCTGAGATGGCACCTGGGAGCCAGGATTCATCTCCACAGCAGGAACATGCTAAGGACAGCCTCCGGAACCCGTGAGTTTAGTTTGCTCCAGGAGAACTGGCAAGGCTTGGAAGGTGAACGCTGGGTGAACTGGAGTATGAAACCTCAGCGCAGTGCAGAGCTGAACGCGAGGCACCGAGCAAAGAGCCAGGGTGCAGGGGAGATTGAAGCTCAGACTGTCACAAGCTGCCCTCTTCTTACTCAGAAGGGGTTTAACTGATACCTGCCTTTAAATCATTCCTACCAGCTGGTGTCTTTTCCTAATTATGCCCAATTATATTTTGACTCTGAAAATTGTCAGGTCACACAGTCCTGCCCACATTACCTTTTAACCAGCTAAATCAGGAGTAATTGGAGGCATTGCCCCAATGTATAATTTACTTGACAGCTGCAACATGTCCCAGATTTCCAGAGGGATTTCACAGTCTCCACTGAGTTCTGCAGTGCTTATGGGGCTGGAGTTGTTTAGAGCCAATTCAAAAGTGTTTACAGCCACAAAAGAGACCTGCCCCTGGTAGAAATGCAGCAGCTCAGCTCTTTCCTTCCTTTCCTTCCTTTCCTTCCTTTCCTTCCTTTCCTTCCTTCCTCCCAGCAAGCTTCCAACATCACAATGCTTTCAGAAAGTTGGTGGCACTGGTTTTTGCCATAACACGAGACAAAAATTATGATCAATGTCTGTTCAGTGATTGGATTTACTTATTCACGAGATGACAGCGTGGGCACCTGTGATATAAGAGAATCTGAGAAATCTTTTAGAGGCAAAAAGTCAGCTCTCCCCACTGGAAATCCCCCATCCACTGAGTACCAGGGGAGATTGGCCAAGCCTTCTGCTCTAGTGGTCACACAGCAAAAGGTGCAAGGGGCTGAGAGCCACGAGGCCAGTGTGGCACAGCTCTGAGAACTGGGAGCACTGGTCCTGGTTTGCAGGACTTCTTCCCACACCAAGAATTGGAAGGTGGATGGCAAAATTAAGGAAGACACAGGGCTCTTGCCCTGTGTTCCCTACTGGTTAACTACTTTGTTGTTACCTCACTTGTTTTGTGCTGTTTAGTGGGATGCTGACCAAGCTGCACAGGGAAACTGTCATTAATTATTAAGAAATTGTCTAATCCATCAGGACATCAGTACTGCTATAATGCTTCCCCCGAGGAGACCAAAAGAACTTTGAGTAAGGAGTTGGAGGTGTTCCAGTGAGAACACGCAGCCCCAAAAACCAGCTTTACTTCTTAAGTTTGTTAAATGAAATTTCCAGATGTTTCCTTCCTTCTCAGCATTGCACACCAAAAAGGCCCAGCAGTCAGTTTCTAGAAAATGAAATTTGTTTTCTGGGAAAGAAATATTGCTGAAGAGACTAAGAGACAGGGGATCCTGAGGGATGAAATGCCTCATACCCCACCCTGTTATTACGTGAAATAATACAAAAGGTCTGACCATGGACAACTTTTATAGTCGTAGTAACACATTACAGCCCTATGGAGCTTAAAGCTAGAATGGAATAAAATCCTCTTGTTTCACTTCCAGGTGCATCACAGATGTGAAATATCACCCATTTACCTTGCTGTTGACCTGTTTTTGTCTGACTGATACATGCCTAGGAGGATACTCAGGGTCAATCTGAAGATGACATGATTTTATTTACTCTATTGCAGTGTCTGACCTCAGCTTTTAGGTGCTGAGTTTGGTTCCTCTGGGACGTTAAGCCAGAGCCAAGTGTGCATCGTGTGCCAGAGGTGGCAGAGATTGCCCACCCTGGTCGCCCTCAAAGGGTGCTTTGGGCAATTCCACTTAGTCAGGGCCACTCATTCCCTGCTGTGTGGCAAAAGAAGATGACAAAGTGCAGCACAGGAGGCTCTGTAGCTGGGTATGAACAAGCTCTAAATCTGTGTCTCTCCGTCCTTACACTCTGGGAGAAAGCACCTGATACTTCTCACTGGCATTTACTTGATGGCTTGAAGCAGGAAAAGCCTCCATAAATTATTAGCTGTGAATCACTCGAATTTAAGAAGGGGTTTTCATTAAATCTCCTGTTTCCAACCTTTCTTCTCTCCTCTCCTGTTAAAGTCATGAATTAGGAGTGGAAGGCTCACGAGCTGCTGTCTGCAGTGATAAGGACACCTCCCTTCAGCTGATTGAAAGGCTTCTTTCCTAACCACGAGAGCAAGGCTGTAAGCCTGCAACAGGGCTCTTCATCCTTAAATATGATAGCTTCACTCTCTCTCTCTCCACTTCCAGGTGGCTGTGATTCATCTTTAAGCTCTTGATAGCCAGGACTTTTCAGGATGCTCTGCATCCTGCTGACAGCTACAGCTGCAGATGGCTTTTCCTCTTGAGGCCAATACTGTTCATCTCCTCTCTTCTTTAAAGATGTTTGTGACAGAGTGTGAGCCAGGGCTGGCCAGAAACAATTTTGGTGGAAAAAGCTGGTTCTTTGGAACCTTCTCAGGAGCAGAAAAAACCCAGTTTGTATAAAGCTTTTGTCAGACATTGGTTCTAAAGTTCCGTAAAATTAAATTTCTTGCTGAAATGAAAAAAGCATCTATGTGAGCCTCACTGTCCCTTTGTGATCTTCAGAACAGCCTTAGATGGTTTTAGTCTCCTTCAGGGTTTAATTTATACCCCAGCCTTTGAAGAAAATACTGCTTATGTCATCATGGCATCAGCATTTGGTGAATGAATAAGTTTGCAAATAATACAGTAATCCTTGCCTACATTAAAGGATCAACTAACCCAGGGTGAGAAGTTTGAATGTGGCAAATACGAAGGGGTTTTGACTGCTCTGTGCTAACAGTATGTGGTAGCTTTACCAATAATTAAATCCACTGCAATTTCACTAATTGTTTGATTAGGGGCAATTCTCTAGGCATTCTAATATGTCAGGTTTTCAATGACAGAGCTGACAGATTGGTCTCTTTATTTTCCTTTTGCTATAAATCACAGAGTGTGACTTCCTAGGAAACTCGAAGTATGGAAATGAGACACAATAAAATGCAGAACCACCCAGGGACTGGGGTGTTTACATTTCATTCTAAGCAATAAAGCAAAGGAAAATACCTGAGGGAGGGAATCTGTGTGTGCAAATGGTTCCCTCAGAGGCAAAATCGAGCCTTGCACAATTAAATTGAGGCACAATTACGTGGAACACAGAAATGAACATTTATTTGTAAAAAAGAAGTCCAAAACCCCCTGTTTGTTTTATCAATAACAAAGAAGCGATAGCAAAAGGAGCGAAGGTAGAAGAGTTTACATTTGAGAGTGAAGGAAATGATGTGAACAGACCAGCTGTGACTTACCAGAGGGAATGGGCCTGGGTTCCACGTATTTCCAGCATGAGAATGTCCTCAAGGATCTCTCACGCAGAGGAGAGGTTCCTGCAAATAGAAAAGGCCATTACTGCCCTGGGATCAGGATCAGGGCTGGGGGGATCTCTCCCTGGCCTGGGGATATAAAGGACATGATGAGGTTCCCTGTTAGGAGTCAGGGAAGAAGAGGTGTGGCTCATAGTCCTTAGTCAGGAGATTGCCCCTGGTGAGAGTTTGGGTCTCCTATTTCAGGTAGATCCTTGTCTCTGCCTTTGTGAGCTCTGCTGCATAATCCACTTTAACAAAATGCAAAGATCTTTGTTAAGAAAGAAAAAAAAACATCCTTCAAGAGCTGTTCCCATTCTCTCCAGGAAATCTGACATTGTCCAAGATCTTGGCCTGTTTTGTGTTCCTGTCAATCAGCTCCTTTTGCTCCTGAAATCCTGCCCTGTTTCTCCGGGTCCCTGCCTTTTCATGAACCTCAAAGCATTGCGAGAGAGCCTCGATGGCTTTCAGTTCTTGGAATTGCGCTGTTTCCTTTGTCCTGGCACGTAGTTTGCATGCAGATCTGCTCTTTAAAGAGAGCTGGAGCATCAGTCAAGTGGATTACAGGAAGCTGGCACATTCCAAAGGCTCTATGAAGGATAGTCTTTTTTGGCAGGCAGATTGTCCCTTGGAAAGGGAATTCCATCAAAGCTGAACTTCCCTGCATCTGAGAGCCTCAGCTCATTTATGAAATACATACATGCTTCATTTCTGCCCACAACACTGATAACTCTGATGAAAAGAAGTTATTTCTCTTTACCACTCTTTTAATGTCCCGTAAATTAGGAAAGAGCAGCAAATAAAATAAGAGGCCATTATCACTTATTATTCCATAACCTTTCCATTCAGGCACAGTCTCTGAAAAACTAATTAAGGCACTAGTGGTGGCTAATGCATGCACTCCAAATAATGCACACCCAGGCTCTATCTTCAGCAAGAGCAGCCTAGGTTCATTAACATTTACACAACAAATGAATTCAGTCTGGGGCAGTGGCTCCCGATTAAACTTTCCACAGCCCGCTTAACTGGTGCTTTGGTGTGTGTTTGACAGACACTTCAAACTCCCTGGAGACCCTCTGCTCTCCCCTTTTCATTCCAGCCCCTTCTAAAGGCCAGATTCTGGCTGCTCTCGGCTTGATTAGTGACTTGCTCATTGCATGGAGTTTAAGTGAGATGAACTGCAGGGCTGGATGTTGTCCCATCTGGGGAGAGGTAGCAGACTGGGATCAAAATGGTGGTGATGATAACAAAAGGGTAATTTTTCAGTTTCCCTTCACAGCCACAGCTCAAAAAATGGGTTTCAGATAAGACCCTAGGCTGGGATTCAAGAAATGGGTCAGCCTTGAGTTTGAACCTTAAACTGTAAACTAGGGACAGGACAAGGGAGAATGGCTTTAAAGTGGAAGAGAGGAGGTTTAGATTAGATGTTAGGAAGAAATTCTCCCCTCTGAGGGTGATGATGCCCTGGCACAGGGTGCCCAGAGAAGCTGTGGCCACCCCATCCCTGGAAGTGTCCAAGGCCAGGTTGGATGGAGCTCGGAGCACCCTGGGACAGTGGAAGGTGTCCCTGCACATGGCAGGGGGTGGAATGAGATGAGCTTTAAGGTCCCTTCCACCCCAAACCATTCTGTGATTCTGTGAAACTCGAGTGAGGTTGCAGAACCTGTTTCCCTACCTTGTCTATTACTGCACTAACTCTCTAGGAAGAGTCATTCCACCCTCTGCCTTCAGCTTCCAACGTGTTTTCAGCAGCTCCTGCCCTTCAGCAGGAGATGTGCAGTGACTGCCACAGGAGGACTTACACAGGGAATGCAGGAAAGGTGCGAATTGACCAAATTACACGAATTTGTGCCCTGAGAAGCAGAGGAATGGACAGCCAAGCCTTGGAGTCTCTGACAGATGGGGACAGCAGGTTGGACCATCCCCATCTCACAGGGATGACAAGTTGTTAAAACCCAGCCAAGCAGTCAGCCAAAAATCCTGCGGATGAAGCTGCTGGAATCACCAGCAGGTGCTGGGAAGCAGAACCAGCTGAAGTGGCTGCCAGACACCCACATGCAGCAGGAGGGGGATCCCTCTGCTCATCGCGTGGGTTTGATTGAAACGAGATTCAAACAGGACTTTTTTTTTTTTTTCCTTACAGGTGGCAGCTCTGTGCAAATCTGAAAGTGAGAGTTGATAAATGCACGCTGAGGGATTGCTTTTATCATGCGTTTTGGTTTTTATGTTAGCGTTTTATGCGTTTCCTCGGGAAAGTGAAGGAACAAACACTGTGTTAATAATTAATGGGTTGGCTAATTGAATTGCTGCCCTTTTCACTTGTGTGATCAGCTGCTATTCACAGCTTTTTAGAGTTTTTTTTTTCCATTAGGACGAGAGGAGGTTGATGTCTGCCCCGGATCTTCTTTGGTATGAATTTATGAGGAAGAGACACGGATTTTCAGTGAACATTGCGGAAGCACAGCAGGCAGTTCCCTTGATGAGAAAATCCTCGTCTGGACCTCCTGCGTGTGCTCCCTCCAGAGAGATCTGCTTTTCTGCCTGCTCTTGAGGAATCATGGAAACCCCGGGAGTCTGAGAGAGCCCTGCTTCATGCAGTGACCCTGTGCAATGCGGCAGCAAGGCGAGCAGTGGCAGCAGCAGGAGGTTTTGTTGAGGTAGAGTTTGTTAAACTGTGCTTCATAACAAGCACAGGGCGCTGCTTCTGGCAAAACATGGTCACGTTTGAAAGCAGAGAAGCTCCTGCAGCCCCTCAGGCTGGGAATTTCTGTGTGCTCCAGGGAATTGATGTGTTACCTGGAGCCATCTGAAAGGTCTTGATGGCACCATTCATGAAGCTCCATGGTACAGGAGCACTGAGTCCATCCCTAGCATTCATGGTCAAGCAGAAAATCCTTACAAATCGTCAACAACTCCATATATAGTATAAAAAACTCCCTTGAGTAACAGGAAAGGCATTTGAGGAGGCTGAATCAGTAGAGAAAATGCTTTCTGTTACTCTTACCTTTGTCTTTCAAATATACACAGTGTGTAAAACAGCGTTTCCTCACAATCCCATCAGCTTCAACGCAGTGCTCTGTTTTCTGATGAGGGTGTTTGGATGGATGGACTCCAAAACACACACAAGCACATATCTGCATGTTCTCAGTGCCACTCACGGACAGGACTAGATCCACACCTCCCTTCTGGCAGTGTTACAGGGTCACCTGGCTCTGAGATGCCCTATTTCACCCTGTGTGCTCCCTGGTCCCATGCCCCGTGTCCTGAGCTGGGTGTGCATGGACGTGGCAGTGAATTAATTTGGCCTGAGATAGCTCAGATGGCAAAAATCCTTGGCTTATCTGCCAAGAAAACTGCAAATGTGCTTCAGCTGAGTCTGTCAGTGTGAGAGGAGCAGAGGGTTGCCCAGTCAGCCAGAAGATGAATTCGTGCTCGTTCTGTCAACTGCTGGAGATTGGAATGTCAATATTGAGCCTAATAAACTTCTAGTTTCTAAAACATTAGCTGTGCTGAGATCATGTTTAGTAGCAATCTGGCCTTCCTCAGGTCATGCAGTGATCTGCAGCGCTGTCTCTGGGCTGCTGCTGTTGCCAATGCTTTGGTTTCTCAGGTGTGTGATTCACCCAAATTAAATTGTGGCCCTGGGCGGCTTCGCTCTCCAACCTTCCGTGTGCAAAGCAAAGGAGATAATTTAAAATAAAAGCTGGGGTCTGGAGGCTGAGAGATTAATATATTTTCTTAGATTTCTCCAGAGAAAGTGAAGCAGAGGGCAGGTGCTGAATGAACACAAGCAAATACCCTCATAAGGAGTGTGTGACCCCACAGATTTGATGGTTGGCCCCTATGAAAGGGCCGATAAAATCTCTGTGACTAATCAGGCTTTTAAAAGACCAGAAGCTGAAAGTTTCAGATCCCTCTGTGGTGCAGACAGCTGCTTCCCATCCAACTTGCAAGGCAGTTGGAAGTGCAGGGAGCGCTGATGGATGTCTGGGTACCGAAATACCTTAATTACACTGCCTTCCCCAGAGTTCATCTTCGTGACGTACACAAAGTGCAAGGAAAGTATTGAACGCAGAGATTTCTTTCCTTTGTTTTTGTCTTGGCTGGATTAATTAAAGATGTCATTGATGCTGACAGGACCGCCTTGGGGTAGTGTGGCTGATGCTGTGCTTGCTACAAATAGCTGGTGATGAGGGTAGACACAGGGATTTTTTTGTGCTGTATTATTCCATTGGAGTCCACTTGAGTTCTTTTGGAACAACATTTCTCTCTAGAATTATTGCATTCTCCCTCTATTTATTGGTAATGTGTGGCAACTTATTCCCTGACACAGGAAATGGAATTGGTTGCTGGTGACTGCAGGGTTTGTGTCTGAATATTCTTTAAATCACAGAATCACGGACTGGTTTGGCTTGGAAGTGACTTTAAATCTCATCTCATTCCATCCTCCTGCCGTGAGCAGGGACACCTTCCGCTAGACCAGGTTTCTCCAAGCCCCATCCAACATGGTTTTGAACACTTCCAGGGATGGGTAATCAACAAATGCAAAGCAATAATTTAAAGAGAAAATGGGAAACACTTCCCACCCAGATACCTGAGCACTGGTGAATCAGAATAGTGCTCATCTTGCAGACATCACAAAGAAGTTCCTAAAGATTTCTTATCAAAGCCAGGATTCAGTTGTCAAATGCTGGCAGACTGGAGCTCGCAAAGATGAGGAAGGATGGAATAAATGGATGTGTGGGCAGAGGGCAGGTGACAGGGTCAGAAGCACATGACAGATCCATTTCTCCCAGAGCCCTGCAATTTACCCTGTGGCTGTCACTTCCATTTAGAGGGTCTGGATTGACTTGGTGACCCAGAGGTGAGTGATGGGCGTGGAGCATCTGTCTTGGTTCTAATCAGGCTGCAGCCATGGCACTGCTTGGGTGCCTTAGAGGCACAAATGCATTTATCACTGTAGTACCCTCTGGTTGGGCAACAATACCAAGATTTTTCTTATTTTATTTATTTTGGAGACATCAGGAGAATAAATATGATGTTACAGGTCTTGCAGAGCAGAAACAAAAGCATGTTGTTCTCACTCCCAGTCTAATATCTTGACCACAAGACTCACTTGTCAGGTGGCATCCTAAAAACCTGTTCTGTGTGATCTATTCCTCCAGGGACTTCTGAATACATAATATATACCTGCTAGAAATAAATCTGCAGAAGATAAGAGTTTAACAAGTTTTTCACTACTTCTCCAAGAGTGTGATCATTTTAAAATCAGCTGTGCCCTGTTTTCTGCATTATAAATGATTGTCTTTGATAGAAAAATTTCAGTTGTGCCTTGGCTTCTCCTCCATATCCATTTATGCTTGATACCTCTCTAAATCAATGGTGGCTAAATCACAGGTGACTCACGGACAATCAGTGCTAAATCAAGTTTGATTTCTCTGATGAGAAGCCTGGAAGAGAGAAGTAAGGTGCCTGGAACTTTAGACCTTTCCCAGGAAACGCCTTGTTCTTCCCATAAACCCAGCAAATGCTTTTCTGTTATCAGGGACAGAGCTTCTAAATCAGCCCGTTTCCAGAGAGATCTCCATGAGCAGTTATTTATTTGGTGGCATATAGTTTCAGGAAAGAAGAAAAAAAAAAGAAGAGCTGTCTGTCTGGTCTTAATTTCTGTGGCAATACTTCCCTTCCCCACACTTCTGAATTCCCTTAATTGTTCCTTTCTTCCTTTCCTGCCATGTTCAGGCTGTGCACGCCACTTCCTGAGCCACACTAGGCCTCTAACAAGAACTAGGAAATGTAATTATTCCCACTCTCTCTGTTTTCATTACGTCTGGATTAATAGTCTTCCTTTTCCCAACAACCTCTGCTGACAGGGAGCCATTATCATATGATGCACACAGGCTGAGTACAAATTCAGGTTAATACCCCAGGATGCTGTGTAATGCACTGTCCTGCTGCTGAGCTTAATCTAATCCAGCGTGATGGAGGAGGCACCACAGCACAGCTCAGTGTTTCAGAGCAGGATGCATCATCTTGCCAAATTTTGCGGAGGGCTGGCTCAAAAACTCTCACCCTGCACCAAAATCTGCCACCCCAGTGTGAAGGGCAGTGGTGGCTGCTTGTTTCAGTGCCACCCTGGCCTCTCTGGACCATCTCTGGGGAGAGCAGCGAGGGAGGAAAGGCCGTCAGAGGAGCATCCTAAAAATGCCACCAACCCATCCCCCTGGCACTGAGCTCAATGAGCTTTTCTCCTTGTATCTTCTGTATGAAAATGGGCTCAGGGTCAGAGGGAGCTGAGGGCACGGAGGATGCCAGCAGAGGATAGGGAACAAGGGAGATCCTGTGGCTGTATGCAACCACCCAAAAAAGATTAAATTAGAGGTGTGAACACAGCGCCTTCCTGGATGCTGCCAAGAAGTTTAATTAAAGTCACTTGCTGTAGCTGAGTGACCCACTTTCACTCACAGCTATCACATCTGATGTGATGTTTTAGGAGATGGGCTACGAGAGCAGAACAGCATTTCCATCTTTCTGTCTTTTTTTTTTTCCTTTCTAAGCAAAGGAAGCAACAAACTCACTTTGCAGGAAGGAGAGGATGATGAACTTTTTATGTTGTAGTTGTGATAAAAACCACTGACACGTGACATGGCTCATCTAGATCCCAGCTCTGTCCATAGCTCCTCCAGCCCCATAATCCCTTTTTCTCTAGGGAGAAAGTTTAGGTGGAGAGACAGCTCTATATGGAAAATTTGAGCAGTTTGCCTTTGCTTCTGTCTTCTATCCTCACGTGTCCCAGCGAATTTAGAATTGCAGAGTGTGTATTGCTCAGCAGTGCACAGTCTTATCTCTGTCTGGGACAGGTTTTGCATGACCCTGGACTCCCTGGCATGCTTGCTGTAATATATTCCCAGGTTTTGGCCATTTTCTGCTCCCTATCTTGCAGGTCACTGCAAGTCATTACTGCAATGGCACCATTACACACCTCTAGGGGAAATTCCTACATCTGCCCTGCATCTGCTGAGAGATAAATCAGTGAAAAAACGATGCACAAAGTGTTGGAAATTGTTCCAATCATACTCCAAGAGTCGTACAGATTGTCATCTTTGATCCTGCTATTTCTCCTAAGAATAAGGCCATATTCTGAGCCAGAGGAAAGAGCAAGGTAGAAATAATATTGCTGGTTATTTTTTTTATTGTAATGGAGGGTTTTCATTCTCTCCCAGTGCAGCTACAGCTGTTTGATTCGTTGGTGTAACTCTCTTTGGCAAACTGTGCACTGAGACCCAGAGCCACCACCTGCACATCAGCAGGAAGCTCCACTTTTCCTTCCACAAAGACACAGATTTATGACAGCTGCTGCCTTCCCTTCATTTCTATTGCAGAGTTAATTTAGATTTATCATTCAATTCAAATCCAAGGAAAGTTCCAGTCCCCGGCAGCCCTCACAACCATTCATTTTCTAGCAACAATAACTCTGACTAAACAATAGAATCTTGCTTGTGAAGACTCAATAAAAGTTATGCTGATACTTGAGAAAAAAAAAATTGCTTATCTTCAACCCATGAAAGGGAAGTTCACTGTCACAGTGATGAGCTTTAGATCTGATGTTCCCAAATCTACTGGATTTTGGCCAGAGTGGAAACCAAATGTAGGCAAGGAGTGTCTGAATTAGAGCAACATCAAACCCAGAGGGACTTGGCTTTGCTGTTGTCTAGAGGTGCTACAGTAAACTAAGCAATACTTGGGAGAAAGAACTTCTGCCATAACACTGACATTTTGCCACCTTTTCTCATTAATGGGATGTGACAGGACAGAAATATCACACGTCCATGGCTTGGATGCATTTCAGTCTCTGCTCTCAAAGGCACCAGTAGTGCTTCCACCTCAGAGGGAGACTCCGGCTCTACACTGAACAGAACCAATGCAAACCCCAGAAAACTGCCCACTGCTGGAATAAAACACCTTCCCCAGGAGCAGGGAAGGAGAAAGAGAGCCAGGGGACCTGGCCATTTAGCCAAAAGGTCAGACAAAGAAAGATGCTGAGAAAAGATATGATGACTCAGAGAGATTTCATTTCTTCCAAAGAACGGTTTGGCTTGACCTCTTCTCTCATTGATATAATTTCCCACATTTCTGCCCTTGCTGTATATCTTACATCCTGCCTTTGTGGAAAAGAGAGACTGGAGAGACTGAAAAGCATTAAAATCACAGCTATATCCTAATTCATCTTTTCCCTCCAGTCCTTCTTCCAAAAGAGAGCAGCAAGAGGCATCCTAATCCAAGAAAACCCTCCTTCCAGCTGCCCCTACGGCTGCTGGGAGCAAATGGTTTCATCCCTGCAGCAGGTGGATTGCTGATTGCTTCCCTGCCCTCCACCCTCCCCCGGGATTGCCCAGTGCCTCCAATTCTCATCAGCAGCAACAAATGATTGGCAGTGAGCTCAAGGCTTCAGCAGCTCCTGCTGGGGATGTCACTACAGATCTGGGAGAGGCAGGAACCCAGGGAGACCAGCCTGGGAGAGGATAGAAGCTGCAAAGGGCAGCCCATGGCTGTAACACAGCCCGGGCCGACCTGCATCTTCGCATGGATATTCCCGAGCTGAAGGAAGAGCCTTTCACTGTGCTCAGAAATCAATTTTTGCTCTGTGTCCGTGTTGTTTAATCAATATAATAAAAGCTGAAGTAGCTACAGGCACCTTTGATATAATAGTAGGTGGCAATCGCAGACCTAAGGTAAATAAATAAGATTTGCAATCAGTCCCTGTGCGTACAAACCTAATCTTGACATTTGCTCTCAAAGCCTGACCTGTAAGACAGGTTGTAGAATCATTAAGGGTGGAAAATACCTCTAAGATCATCGAGTCCAACCATCTGCAATAGGAGAATTGATTTCAAAGGCTCTTGAAACAGGCTTTGTCAAGCTCACGTGGTTCCACAGGAGAGATTAATAACACTAAGAGAGGTTTTATCACAGTCAGATTATCAGCAAGACGTGACAGAAACTATCTGGGTCACTGGGAATGAAGAGGCTGAGAAAGCCAAAGATACACGTGAAAAACAATAAATATTAGGGGCTGCCTTTTCTAATTAGAACCCAGAGAATTTAACAAATGGAATTCCTTGCACAAAATTCTTGGCCGAAACGAGATCCTCTAGGTATTGGGTGCCAGGGGTTTCATGCATACGTTTATTTCTAGGCATGAGAAAGGGTAAGTGCAGGTCAGTGATGCACAAACCAAGCTGAGAGTCCTGTGGCAGTAAAGGGCCCCATACCAAACTGTGCCCTTTTGTTCCTCATGAAAGAGCTGCAGCTGAGGGATGTTTGAAGGTCCAATGTGCACAGGAACTGAAATAACCAACCCCAGAGGCTGTCAGGGCATGATGGAGGAGCGGTGTCAGGAGGGTTTGTCAAGATCCTTCCAACTCTCAGGAGTCTCTGATTTTCGAGTCAGCCAGGACCACGGATACTGTGGCACAGCTGACAACTTTCTCCTGCATGGCCAAGATGAAAACTCCATCTGTGCCCATCAGGTCATGAAAATACTTGGTCAGTTCTCTCAGGGTTGAGCAGAAACCAGATTTCAACTGGACAGACAAGTCTCTGACTGGAAATTTCTGCAGATAAAACATGGGCTAATTTCATGCTGGGGTGATGTGTTCCTGTCTACCTGAACTTGTCTTGGAACAGGTTTTATCTCTTTTTTCAGCAGATAATTAGCCTAACATACTACAGTTATGTCATTCTCTGTTATTTCCTGCTTAGTTTTTCTTAAAAAAAAGGAAAAAAAAAAAAAAAGGAGAACTTAGTTTGTCCTTTTTCTTTAAGCATATGGCTTCTGACACATATAAATCAATATACTTAATAGAAAATATGCTTCCGGAAGGGATTTAGAGAAGTAGAAAGACCCGTCATGAAACATGCACAGAGCATCTATAATGGAATTATATCATGTAAGTCTATTTGGAAACAGTTTGTCATCTCGGGACAAAGCTAGAGCCAGGAAGGAACATTACATGAGAGCTTTCTCTTTGCACAACATATTGCTGCTAGCCTGACTGAAAACCACAAACTAAGAAACCTTTTAGTTTATTTAAGTGCCAGCTGCCTGATTTAAGGCAAGCTGGGCCTGATCCCAAAGCCTATCAGAGATGATAGGAAATCATCCTTTGAATTCAGCTGGCTCTGGCCCAGAATGACAAGCTGGTCTCTTGCAGGCACATTTGTCCCACAGTCAGTGCCACTGACCAGGGGGATTTATGTATTCCAAATGCTTTCCTTGCAGTCTGGATGTGGAGTTTAGGCTGTGCTTGCTAACAGTTGCTGGAAATCATAAATAAAGGCTCCTTGAGTGTTTGGCCTCAGTTTTCAGTACAGACTCGTGGCAGTGGTGCTATTTTGAGGCTGTCGCTTCTGAATTCGTATGCTTGGAGTGGTGTGGGAAAAGGGGGCTCATTCTGAAATTTTATGCTACAAAATCGCATTTTCGCTATCATTTGGTCCCAGCCTGTGATGGGAAATTCAGAAAGTGGGTTGTGAGGGAACAGAGAGGGAAAACCCCAGAACAACGGGGTGGTGTGTAGGCAGCAGGACTACTCAGAGACTCATAGAATGGTTTGGGTTGGAAACGACCTTCAAATTCATCTGCCGTGGGCAGGGACACTTTCCACTACCCCAGGCTGCTCCAAACTCCATCCAACCTGGCCTTGGACATTTCCAGGGATAGGGCAGGAAGTACATAGTGCAGCTGAGTGATAAATAAGCAATGAAAAAGCAGACCTATGGACAAAACTGGGTAAACAGCAAAGGTGATCATTTCCCCAGGTTGGCTTTTCAGTAACAGATCCTTCCCTCATTTTTTTTTAATCCTTGCTTTTCCAAACCCTGATGTTCTCCTTCCAGATGCATCAACACTTATTTATGTGACTATGATGTTGCAGGTTTCTAACTGGCTGGATGTTTTTGTCCACCTTCATTTAAGCTGCCCTCTGGCATCCCAGGATCTGCTGATGCTGCCCTGGAAACGGGTGCTTCGGTGTTTTGGAGACAGCTGGAATAGCAGGGGGAGGCTTTTGTGTGTGTGTCTGGAGTCTGATGAAGAGAATGAACACAGCTGATAACGGATGCTCACAATTAAATCCAGGCCACATAATGAAATCAGGTGAAGAATAGACCTTTGGCCCGAAGATTTGATTCTTATTGGCAAGAAAAGAGAGCGTTAATGCAATTTCATGTACTGCTACCTTGACTCCCTTCTCTTCTTCACCAGCAAATACACCCAGTGTTTGTGCGTGTCACAGTTTAGATCCTGGCAAAAGTAACTACAAATGCTTGTTCCCCTGTGTATGAATTCCAACTTTGGAAGCCTGGCTTTACATCTGAGCTCTCTGAGAGTTGCTTTGGCTGTTGTCTCTACATCTCAAGGAAATCCTAGCAAAACTCAGAGAAGGGTGGAATAGGCAAAGTCCCATCCAATTACTTTTCAGAGTGAGAGCTTGGAGGGGACCAGACCTCTGCTTCGCTGTGGCAGGAGAACAAATCCGTGTAGATTTCCTTGCCATCAGTTTAGGAGACAGTATGTTACTATTTCCATCCATAATATATTACCATTTATACACATTATTACCAGTATGCCACAAGATATTACCATTTACCATCATCCAGCAGTGATGGTTGCAGGTTGGGCTGCTCCTAGGGCTGTAAGAAAAGCCACGGGGATATGCTTTGCTAACCAGTATTTGCCCATGATGGTAAAAATTAGTGTGTGTTTGTCCTCGATTGCAGAGCAGACATCATCTCATCAGCCACCTTCCTGCTCCTCCCAGCCCCTCTGTGAGTGATGCTCTTTGGATTATGGCTCCTCTGGTCTTTCTGCTGCCAAGAGTTTCTGCATCACTTTGTGGATGTGGGATGTTTATGTTAGTGCTTGTATTTGTGCCTGCTTCTGCTTCTGCCAAGGTATCTTCCTGTTTAGTGAAAAACACCTCGTTACAGCTAAAAAAACAGTCTTGAGAATGTTATCATTCCAGCACAGGAACAGGAGTTTCTGCTAATCCAAACCGGGATACAGTGTCAGAACAATTGGACTAACACAGCTCTGCTGCATGTGGTATTGAGCTGCAAATGAATCAGAACATATTCTCCATCCAAAGGTGGACAGATGTACAACTTTGATAGAAGGCCATGGGCATTGGCTCCTCCAGATTTAAAATGCTGCCAAGGAGGTAGGAATGGCACAGATCTGAGCTGGGCTGCAGCTCTGCCTCACACAGCGCAGTCAGAGGGAATTGCAGCTCTTTGGGGTTTACAGGGTGAAGGAGAAAGAGTCTGTGTCTGTGACTGCCACTAGAAATACATACTGTAGGATAGAAGGGCTTTTTTTTCCTGTACAAATTGCCTCAGTTCCACTTTCCTAAGTAAACAACTAGCTACAGAATTAGCTACACTGCTAAATGAAAACACGAGTTGAAAGAGAGCCGTGTACAGTAATTGAACAGGAAGAAAGGAAATATATGTGTAGCAGACCTGAAAAGGAGACAGAGAGCTAATTAAATGTAGTACAATTAATTTCACACAATGTCCTTCACATGCAGCATCATAAAATGCTTTGTTGGATCAGTGCACCGAGAATCAGCTGTGAGTCTGAAATCTTCCTAAAATCAGAAATTTCTCACATCTCTTTTGCTCTGCCTTATTGTTGTCAGGCTGGTGCAGAGGGAAAAGCATCAAAGCTCCTCAGTCCTTCCTGAGATCAAGGTGAAATTCCACCATGTCAAGCAAAGAATGGGAGAGTGGGAAGAGCAAAGAGACCAAAACTCTGGGCTGGGAGACGTGCCTTTGCAAGAATCCATGGGTATTTTTTTAAGTAATCCTTCCCATGATCTCACAAAATTCACGCCTGTGGCCTCCACAGGTGGGGCATGTTCCAGCTTGTGTGCATGGAAGTGCTGCATGTTCTTTTTGGAGCTTTTTGGTGCTGCAGGTTGTAGGAGCGATATCCATGCTCCCTCTTCCAGATGTAATCCCTCCACTGTCAGATTTTGGCTGTGCTCAGCCAAGGACTACAGCTGAGGGATGGCTGTAGGCCCCTTAATTAATTCTTGCTCTCAACACACTCCCTGTATCAGTTTCCAAGAGTGTTACTTGGCATGTGCAGGAAGTTGAAGGACAGTGAAAATAGCATAAATTTCATTATTGTTGGAGGAAAAATATTACAAGTGGAGCAAACTGAGTCACTGGAGAATGATGGGGCTGAAAGGAAGACATGAAGTACGTGAGCATTCCTTTAGGATACTGATATTTCTGTACTGGTGGTTTTATGCAAAAAGCAGAATTGGGAGCAATTTTGCTTCCTGCTCTGGCTCTAATCTTCACCAAACTTCCTGATTTTCTGCTATGGAAATGTGCAGCCAGTTCTTTCTGTGCTTGCAGCGTGAGTCACAGCCATTGCTGGGAGCTGCTGTGCAGCCAAGAGCCCGACCAGCTCCTGGAACAGCACACCTTGAACACACGTGGGTCCAGCTCCTGTGCTCTCAGGACTTCCAGGGTCCAACCTGCTGCATTTCCTGTCCTTCTAACACAGGGTGGAGAGACTCATGTCAGAGAGACAGATGTAGGCAGGAACCTTCCCTTTGTCTGTGGAGAACTTTTCGGTCATCAATTCCTTTGAGTCTCACAGATGAAGGCAAGATTTTTCTTGCCCGTGGAAGAAGATTCCCTTGCTGTAATTACCCAGTGCTTAACTGCCTGTCTCTGGGAATAAATCAGAAGAACAAGGTAGGGCATTTTATTCATTCCCTCTCTTAGCAGGATGTTCCTCAGAAGGGAGGTGCACTCCAGTGTGTTTCTGCTCCCATCCTAATTCCATCTTTGCTGCCCATGAGGGGACTGAGTGGATCACAAGGTGCTTTGGACGTCAGCTCCAACCTCCTGGGTCATCCTCTTTGCGTGGGATGGAAGGAGGGCAAGCAGAGCTCTGCTGCCCACATCACAGCCTGTGGCTTAGGCAGGCGTCCCTTTGCTCATCAGCGAGCTGGAGGTTGCTGCATTATATAGTTTTCACCATGGGAAAAAAGCACAATTATTATAAGGCGCTGTTATCTCCTGTCACATTCAATAAAATCAGTCGGGCTCTCGGGAAGTCCTGTGAGGAAGGCATCAGGATGAAAATTCATGAGTGCAGGGTAAGAGACATGGGCAAATCAGACCTTCTGCCAGTCATTACCCCGCAGATACTTTTTTTAGGGCAGGAATGGGTAAGCTGGGGTCATGTGTGATTTGCCAAGCAGTCCCAAATACCCTCATGTAGCGACTGGTGATGAGGACAAGTTGTGTTAATGATCCTTGCACTGCAGCAAGCTGAGTTGTGCAACTGTGCAGCTCTGGCTGATGGTGGATGTTGACTTTGCTCACCAGGCCACGGTGGCTCCTTGAAGAGAAGTGGCTCTCATGAAAAGGGAAACGTTTTAAAAGGCTCCGAAGCGTGAGATCTGTAATGGATTCACATGAGTGGGCAGCATCCTGAGAGCTGAACAAACACTACAGAAAAAAGAGCTTGTGTCAAGAGCATTGGAGGGAGAGAAAGAGGCTCCTCTTCTGGAGCTGAGACTGCACCACTGAGGTGAGATCTCTGCTGTCAGCCAGGGATGGCCAGTGGCTGCTTGCTGTGGTTGCTCTTACTAAGGTCTCCACAGCCAATTTAATACTTTGAATGCAATACTCTAATTTAACAAAGAGCAACTCACAGTGTTGTTGCTGCTGTCACAAACTGCTGTTGTCCTACCTGTCCTGAAGCTAGGAGAAATTAAAACAGTGACTCGATTTCTCCTGATTAAATCCCACCATGTTAATTACTGCAAAACCAAACCCTTGGCACTGCTGTGGCCACTTGAACATGCTTGCTGAGGTTACTCACACGTTCATTACGAAGTTGGACCCTGTTTGTGAGGAGACTCCCTGGTAAAGGGGTGGATGGTTGTTGGCTTTCAGTGTGCAGCCTGGCTTGGAAAAGCAGCACAACCAGGGAGCCTGTGGTGATGTTTCCCAAAGCTGCAGAGCTGAGGAGGAGCTGATGCTCTTGGTGTCTGATCTGTTCTTGGAACATTAAACCCAGACTGCTTCTGTCTGGGCCTGCAGGGTTCAGATCTCCTGGGGCTTTTCTGAAGTGACAAAAAGCAAGTTGATTTTCTGGAAAAGCTTTTCTCAGGAAAAGCTTTATCCTACAAAGTGTTGGCAGCTCTCCACCCTTACTCTCTTCAGGGTACAGAGGGAAACTTGCTTAGTAGCTGGAAGAGCAAAGCTCATGAGGGAATTTTAAAACATTGAAGTGCCTGCAATTCAGAGACGCTGCAGCAGTCATCTAATGCACATTTATTTTGCATGGGAATGTTGCAAATGTAACTGAATAATAACATTGTTTTCCCATCCTGCTTTTTCTGTTATGAGGTGTTCAGCATCTCTGATGCTGATTCCCAGCAATATATGTGTTTAAATTCAAACTTGACCCTAGGAGAGGAAGAACTAATTTTCTGCTCTTGTGTCAAGCCCGAGTGATGATGAATTGGCAGGACCTGCCTCTCAGATATTTTCATTTAGATCCTTTCTAGTATATGATAGCAAATGGAATGTTGAAGATAGGCTAATCCTTGCCCTTGCTTTGCCAAGCATCAAACTGAAATAGCTGATGTCTTCCTGAGACACTTTGTCAGCATCTCATGGGAAAATGGGAGCAAAAGGCTGCAGTCAACAATTCTGCAGCATTGTTCCAAACAAGGTGGTTGATGTGTGAGCCCACAAGACGTGCAAACAAGGGACTGTGACCACATTACCCCTGACCTGCCAAAGGCCTCAGCCCAGCCCCTGTTTCAGCAGGAGGGCAGTGGCACCAGAGGGACAAGGCTTGCCCTGTGTCAGCACCCAGCAGTTACTACAGAGAAATGGGCAAAACTGAGGAACTTCTCCAAAGAAGCCAGGCACTTGTGAGTAGGAATTTTTTTTTTTTTAATTGGTTTCCACCTGTCAGACTTGTCACTGGTGAAACTGGATGTTTTCACAGAGAAAAAAATCCTTCCCCCTCATCCACCCCCACACGCCCTGCCTCCCCATGGCCCATCTCCAGCTCCAAAGTGACAGCTGAGCAGGTTTATTTCTGTCGGCAGGAGTGGAGGAGGCTGTGAGAAGAGGCATCCCACAGCTCTGGTTCCTAGCTGATATTTTGTGTCTGATCTTTGTTTGGGAATCATTTTCTTTGGGTGCTGCTGAGACTCTGCTGGGATCCGTTCTGCAGCCCTTAGGCTGACGTTGTGCCTGAGATGTGCAGGTGCTTTAACAACAGCCTGGCAGCTCTGCCCAGGATTGGGATGATCTGCCCCTCCTCAGAAAGTCCCACAGGTGGCTGTGCTTGGGCTGCAGCTCAGGCACAGAGGCACCTGGCAGGGGCTGTGCGGGAGTGTTCGGAGCCTTAAACTGGGACTGCTCAGAGAGGAGGGTCCCTGGCACAAGCCCTGCCTCTTCTCATGGGATGAGCAACGGGGAAGCATGGGTGAGGATTTTGCCACAGAGTGACAGGGAGAATTAGGGAAGGAAGGAAACCGCTCTCTTCTGCTGGCAGTAGGAGACAGAGACAGAGCAGTGAGCAACCCAGCCACAGCCACGCTGTCTACCTGTATCCCAAAGCCCACTCTGCAGGTGACTTCTCTGCTCATAGCCCTTCCCTCACTGGAGCTAAAGTGTAGGAAAGACTTGGGTGGTGAAACCAAAGTGAAAGAGGACCGTGGCTGTGAGTTACGGGGGAAAAAAAGGAAAGAAACTCCCCTCGTACAGAGTTGTCACCCAAGAGATTTCCGCTCCCACCAAATTCACAGAATTCCCTGAGCCTTTGAGACAGAATGGATCAGCTCAGCGTTGTGCCATCAGACAACTGAGATGACAACATTATTGGTGTCCTCAGGTCAAGCCTGTCATGTTGAATTAACAGCTCATAAGGCACAAGAAGTGCTGTTTCCCCCTGTGAATCAGAACTGAGACATCACCTGCACAAGTAATTGTATTAGTTTTGAATCAACAATGAAAACAAAGGATAAACAATTATCTACTTAAGTTCTTCATCCTTTTTGGTAACATCATTGCGCAGAGTAATTGAATTACCGTTGTCTTCCCATTTGTCATGGGGTTTATGAGACACCCTTTCTTCCTCTCCCTCTCCCCGTGCCACCGGGTGCATGAACCCTGAGCAAATAGCCCAAAGTGCCTCTGGCTCTGCACCCAAGGGTGGGAGCCTGCCTCAGACATGTCCTGGTGTCCATCTGCTTTGTGGGCATGTCAGCTGCAAGCTCCTGGTGTGGTTTAAAAGGAAAAGTGATCCCCAGCCAAGGGGATGGGAGCAGAGAGGAGAAAATGTGGGAGGAAGGAAATGTTCCTGCACCAGCTCTCCTCTTGACGTGCTACAGGGCTGATACAGAACCGGAATTGGCCTTTTCAAAGTGATGCTTCAAAAGGAGCTGGTCCTTGCTTACTGCAGAGCTTTCCTTCAGGTGAGATCCCCACGTGCCTGCACAAGCCCTGTGATGGGGCTGCACTCTCTCTGACATCCCACACCTGGGGGTGCAATCCCCGTTTTGCCTGTCTCGGATTTGATTTCTCTGGAAATGCCGTGCCTCAGAACACAGCATTGCTCCCACCACAGTTCAGGATTTATCTGAAATGAAATCCACTTTTCTGCATCGCGGTTTTCCTGGGTACGTCTGGTTACGATGAGGTCTCAGTGTTTGGCTTTTGAGACGTTAGACTCTCCAGCAGCACAGAACAGTTTAAGGGAAAATAAGGACTCTTAGCTATGAATATTTATGGCTGGAGTTGAATTGTATTTTAGATTGCAAGTTCATTATTGCTGGGAGAACAGGAGATAGAAGGCTATATTCAATTTATTAAAATGTTTTCTCTTTTGTGCCTTGATCAGTGAACAAAATCTATTGGAAATTTGTGTAGTTCAAGTCTCAGTATTAAAATCTTATTAAAGTTACAGTCTTATTAAAGAAAACAAAGCAAGGAACAAAGCTGTCCACAACACCAATAAGCCAGAAATATTTCTGCTCACAAACAGTAAAAATGTAGAGTTGACCCAAGCTGTATTAAAGAGCAGATACTTTGATACGAACAGAAACACAAATTATCCTCAATTTAAACATTCATGTGGTGGAACCACAGCTGCTCAAGTGAAACTCCTACTTGTTAATCCTAAATAAGAGGAGCTGGTTGGAAAGATGTGAATATTTTCACTGGACATGAAATCAATCAAACCAAACACAGTCATTTTAAGGGTCTGTGACTGACCATTTTTCCTGAATTTAATATTTGGAGAGTAAGGATGACTTTGAAAACATCTGTGATTGAAAATATGAATGTGGGAAGCTGGGTACTGGTAAAGATGCAGATTAACATGCTCTGGAGCTCTATTTGGCAGCAGGAAATCCTGAAAACCTTCCCAGATTTGGGTATTTATCTCTCTCCTGGCTATCCCACTTCTCCCTTTCTCCTGTAAGGCAGGTGAGTGTCCCATTCCTCACCTTCTGCACCATCAGCTCCAATCCTCTTTCTCCCTCTGAATTCCCAAGTGTTTCAGCAGCTCTCCCATAGCTGGGTAGCTACAGGGAAGACTCTAAAGGCAGGAGATTTTCTTAGGTGCTCTGAGGAGCTACTACCAAAGCGAATTGAAGTAAATTTCATCTGAGCAGAAGGGAAAATGTCCTCAGTTGCACTTCGGAATAATTGCTCTACAAGAGAGCTGAGAACAGCTAAAAAATACAGAACTCTGGCCAAAAAGAGACAGTGACTGTGGGAACAGGCATTTGCTGGGAGATGTGAGCAAAGTTAACTCTTTATTTCTCTGCTTAACTCTGGTGCTCGGTGAGGGGGTGATTTGCTGAGCAGGTTGACAGGGCTGTACCTGTGCCCTTGCTTCATCCCACTGCAGTGGGTGGTCACCTGAGCAGCCCTGTTTCCCCTCATTTCGATCACAATCCTCGTCTGTATTTCTCTGTGCACAGTTAAAAACCTTCCTGAGAAACTTGATTTGTGCACCACAAGAAATAGGCTCAATATCAAATAAACGTGCCTTACCCTCGTTTTAAGAATTTTCACCCCAACAAAACATCTTTCCCATCACATCATCTGATTCATTATTTCGTTTTGGTCCTGCAGCTCCTAATTCTCCAGTACTCTAGTGCCAACCTCTAAGAAAGTCTGTTGGGTTCATCGAAGTCTTGCTGTGACTCATGGCCCCTTCTTACAGCAAACAGGCTTTTCCTCTTGATGAAGACAACCAATCTTCAAACCCTGTGGTGCCTTCTGGAGAGATGGATATGAAACACAGGCAGATCCCGAGCCCTGGAGCCAATCTCCCAGGAAAATGAATAACACAGGGGGACAAATTGTTGTAAACAAGTGGAAGTGAGATTTTGGTTGAAGAGAAAGGCTTTTGACTGATCTGTGAAGATGCAAAAATCAGACAGGAGCAGAATGTGTTCTCTTTTTTTTCCCCCTTTCCCATTTTCCAGTGTTTCTTGTTGCATGCTGACGTTCTAACGCAACTGTATTCTCCCTGGAAAAAGTCTGTGAATCCTTTTGATGACACGATGTGTAGAGAAACACAGGGAGCAAATGGAATTGTCACTGTGCACTGATGGCACCCACTCTTTCAGAAGAGTTTTAAAACCCTTTGTACCTTTTATCCTACACCACAGGCTGATATGGCTCAATCTCCCTCAAAGCTGAGCATTGAAAATTCAGAGTTTTTGGGCTAGGGGGGGAACCAAAGTGAGACCTTCTCTCTGCAGAAACCTTTTCTGCCTCTATCTCCCTATCTAGAGGTTCATTAATTTTGCATTTTCCTTCCAGACTGAGGAGTGGAGCAGAAATAGCCCTCCCCAATTTTTATTTTAACATTCATCTATGGGTAGCTTTAGTTTTCCTGTTCACCACAAGTATAAAGCTGCCACTCACATGCTGGCTCTTCGTTAAGCTTATTGATGAAAGGTTCTCCCAGTAGAGTCTTCCCCAGGGATCAGATGATAACAACGTGGCTGATCTCCCAGAGATCATATCATCCTAGGGCAAGAAGAGAGGAGCTTTTACCATTCAGCCATTCTAAGACAAAGCTGTGCTCTTCAAGGCTCTTCATGATGATGCTCTTCACAGCCAGGTTGGATGGGGCTTGGAGCAACCTGACTTGGTTGCTCTAAGCTCCATCCTTTAGTTTCCTGTGGCAGGGGATTGGAATGAGATGATTTTTAAGGTCCCTTCCAACCCAAACCATTCTGTGATTCAGTCATGAGGAGCTGATTGCGCTGGTGTATCCATGGAGTGAGACTGGCACTGTGGCAGGATGCATTCTTCCCTGTCTCCAAAATTCCACGAAAACTTATTGAGATACAAAGTGAAATCTGCAAGTGAATGCCAGTGAGCTCCAAATGATGAACAACATATTAAAAAGCACTGAGCCGTGTTGTGATAAAAGCTCTCCCCCCCGCCATTGTAATATGTGCAATAAGCAAGGGATATTGTCCTGTATTCAATAAAAAACAGCACCAGAGTCTTTGTTCCTTCCAGACACAATCTATGAACTCTGATTTCTGTTTAATCTGATCAGCACCTCTGGCATTTAAGACTGGAGCTGTGAACAGAACGAACAGCTTCATTTTCCCCTGCTAAATGATATTTTTTTTAAAAAGCCTCAGAAAAGAGAAACAGAGCTAGATTGGGTCACTTACAAATACAAACTGGGTTTCTTTGCAGATGCAAACACGTTCATGCCAGTTGTGCAGGTGGGTATCCATAAAGGCTCAGAAGCGCTCCACAAATTTGTATTTTCTTTCATCTCAAAAGCCTACAGGCTTGTGCTGATGAGTTTTCCTAAATCAGCCTCCTGAAGGGTGCTCACTTCTTTGGGCAAGAGGATTAACCAGTCTGGCTGCCTTGCTGTGGTGTCACTGGTGACCAGCTTTAAAATCCCTGTACCACTTGCTTGCTCTGGTCTGGCTCAGAGGAAGGAGAGGGATTAAGTCTCAAGTTCTGAGTCAGAAAACACCAACTGCGACGTGAGGCATTTTCCTGGGCTGGTTACGAAAAATGTTATTTCGTGCTTGTGTTGATGGTAAAGAGAAATTAATCTTATTCCGATTGCCAGTCTGAAGGAAGTCAAAAAAAAAAAAGAAAGATATATTGCAGTAATGTGAAACTTTGTAAGAATTCATGCTCTGTGTGGGAGCCGTACTAATAATGCTGTTGGCAGCCGTCGCTGCTTTTCAGTTGGACAGAAGAACTAAACCACCGAAAATGTCAGGTGTCACAGATTTCGTTAACAGCTCCCCGTGGCACTGCTAAGGTCACTCCCATTTAATGGAGTTTGTTGCTGTTTGGGTATTTTTTAAATTCAGCACACAATGCTTCACCTTCTCCTGCGCTCTGCACGGAGCAGACAGCAAGGATAACAGCACCGTCAGGAACACTCTGAAGGCTGCCAAGTGCTGTGACAAGGTTGTTGCTGTTGCTGACAGCCAGAGAGAAGCTGCTTTTTAATGGTTGAATGTTGGCATGTTTTGCTGATATGTGTCTTGGAATGGAGGCTTAATATAGCTCATGAGCTACCTGCTTATGCTGAGTGAAAGGAAAGATGAAGCAGAGTTGACTGCTGGAAACAGTGGGGTTTGAGACTGCTCTGCAAGATTTCATTGCAGCCCTTGGGTGAATCACAAAAGTTCCTGTGCTGGAAATCCATCCCTAAAACAAGATCTCCATTGCAGTGCCAAAGGCATGGAGTGTTCTGGGCTGTTGGAAGTGTGCTGATGCTGTTAAATCTTGGTAACAATGGCTACCATGTCTCCATTATGTTTGTGAAATTTTGGGGTGCTGGCGAGATCTGAATCTACTCTCCTTCAACTTAAAGCCATTCCCCCTTGTCCTGTCACTCCAGGTTCTTGTAAAAACTCCCTCTCCAGCTCTCTTGAAGCCTCCTTAGGTACTGAAAGGGGTTCTAAGGTCTCCCTGGACCTTTTTTTTCCCCAGGCTGAACAACCCTGGGCAAAACATCATCCCAGCTGTGGCTGCAGCACCCACACATGCACTTACACACTCACGACAAGCTTTGGTCCTTCTCTTTCTCTTTCTCTTTCCTGAAAATCCTGCCTGGCTTGGCTGGTTTGTATCACCAGTGATATGCTGCTTACCTAACTTTGCTGCTTCTCTATTTAGATTGGATGTCAGGAAGAAATTCTCTGAGGGCGGGGAGGCCCTGGCACAGGGTGCCCAGAGAGGCTGTGGCTGCCCCATCCCTGGAAGTGTGCAAGGCCAGGTTGGATGGAGCTTGGAAGAACCTGGGATAGTGGAAGGTGTCCCTGCTCACGGCAGGAGGTGGAATAAGGTGAGCTTTTAGGTTCCTTGCAACCCAAACCATTCTGTGATTCCATGATCCTATGATCCTTTCCCACTGGCATTCGGCTGGGCGAGCCCAGCACTGGGCTGGCAGCCCGTGAATGCTGGGCTGGCTGCTGTGGGCTCCCCTGGCATGTTTTTGTTCCCAGTAAACAACCCCAGCAGCTTGGTTTGGCCTCCCTGCAGCACTCGGGCCATGCCTGTGCCTGTGCTTCTGGAGGAGTTTTGCACTTGAGCGCCCAAAATCACTTCAGGTTCTGCTTTGTGCTTGCCAGCCCACAGGAGACCTGGAATAATAACTGTGATGAGCTGCCTTATTGCTTAAATACCCCCATGAATACACTCCAACCTGATCTACAGTTCAAACAAATTCAATAAGGCAGAGCAGGATTTAAAGATATTTTAAATAAATTAACTTCTGCATGGATGTTTATTAAGTTTTATGAAGCCGTTTACTAAAACGTAACTTTTTTTTTTCGAAAGGTGCCTGAAATTTTCCCCTTGTGAACTATGGGAATTGGTTTTATAATTGAAATGAGAAATAAGGGCCAAGCTGAAAGCATCCCTCATGGCTTGAGGCACAGTCCTTGTGCCTTTCTAAAGGAAAAAAAGAATTATGTGACCTTTTGCATCTTTTGTTTTCCTCCACATTTGCGGGGCGTGATGTGGTGCACAATTGCGTGACACCGGGTGGGAGGGTGGCTTAGGAGGAGTGGGAAGCTCTGCTTCCCAGGATTTGGCTTTTTCCAGGAGTCAGCCCTGAGCTAGACAAGTCACGAGCAGCCAGCAGAATTTTTCACTCCAGCTTGAACATGGGCTGGGTTCCTGCATAAGCCATGGATGCTCCACTGGGAGCACCGTGCCCGGCACAGAAACCTCCTGCAGCTGGGAAACAAGGATGCTGCCACGTGCTGTGGATTCCCACTGCTGAAGACACGAGCTGCAGACTTAAAATACACCTTTGAGCAGAGCAGGGCTGAATACCAAAGAAAAGGATCCATAAAATAAATTATTTTGATCCTTTAATACTTGATGGTGTAGGGACGATAAAGGCTCCTGCTCTTCTCATCTGGAAGCAGCACCAAAAAGCCTTTGGAGAGGCAGTGCATTTGAGCTGGGTTTTAGAAGATGGATTTTCCAAGCATGAATGATTCCAAATATTTAAGTGTTATTCTCTTGCTGCTTTCCAAGCAATATTTCCTTCTACCAGAAATCAAAACAAAAGGGTTGAATGGTTAAAAACGATGAAGATTTTATGGCTCAGCTCAGCTATTGCACAACAGAACATTAACCAGGAGCTGCAGGGAAGATGGAGGTAACTGATTTTTGCTCATTTAGTGTAAGGACACTTTAATATCATGGGTAATACCCAAGCATTCTGTCCCCACAAAATTACATTTGTGTTAGAAAAATAAATGCCAGGGAGGAAGCGGATCATGCTAAAGATGGAAAGATAGGAAGTGAAATCTCCTTTAAGACACAACAAATCTCTTTCTTTTCCAGCAATACATTGTCTGGGGTGAGGGTTGCCTCCTTTGCTCTGTCCCTACATCTCCCAGTACAATAAAGCCCCAGACTGCTCAGTTTTCTGGGCAAAGCTGCTGCAGAATAATGGCCAAGATACAACATGTGTAACATTTGCCCTGCAACAGGGAAATGCAAGCAGGGAAGACAAGCAAGGCAGTAGCTCAGACCCCAGCCAGGCCCCTGCAGTGCCACTGGGATCTCAGCACTCGGAGCAGCTCAGTCTGGGAGCTCAGATCTCCATTCCCATTCTTCAGGCTCCTGCACTCCACGTGCTCCAAGCCCTGGGTGGGCTGGATGCTCTCCATTGCTGTGCCCAGCAGCAGAGCAGGACAGCACAGATCTGATGCTTTTAACAGGCCTCAGGAAGGATTTTTCAGGGCAAACGTCACTGATGAGAATGTCCTTCAAACCTAGCTAGTTCCCCTATTTGTTAGCTGACCTGAAGACAGAGCAGCAGCTGATGTTTGGATGCTGTTTGTGCTGCAGAGTGCAGGGAGAGGAGCACTCAGGGCAAATCTCACTTCAAGGCCAATGGGATTTCACCAGTTCAGACTCCAGCCAGGGTGCCTGTGCTGGTAACCAGGCTGTGTGATAAAGGCACACCTGACACTTCAAGCAAAAGCAGCCCGAGCCTTAAGTCTGGATATTTATTTCTTAGGATCAATAAATGACAAAATAAAATACCATACAGTACAAACGCTATATCAGGAATTAACCATTTCATTACACTTTGATCAGTAAATACAGTATCAATAATAGCATGTTACACTTAAAGAGTGTTTCCCATTGCCACACAGAAGGATTCCACACCCTCTTCCTTCCCTTTGTCACAGAAAATATTACAAAGTAGACACTGACACACTTTTAACATTCATTTTTTCCCCATTGAGCAACAGGCCACAGAAAATAAAGCACATCAACATTTTGTATCTCAGAATAAAATAAAATAAAATAAAATTTAAAAAAAGGTGCACTTTAAAAAATATTTGCCATAAATACAACATGTGCGGGACTATCGGGTGGCACAGCTGGGGAAGGACTCCGGATCACAAAGCCAGGACACAGCATCGTGAAATTTGGGATCGAGCAATTTCTGTTTTCGTACGAAGCAAACCCAGGCTGAGAACAGGAAGAGTGGTTGAGCTGTGATGCAAAGAACCGGACAGAGCTCTAGCAGATACAGCTTTGGTTAAAGGGTCACCAAACGACACAGCCAGGAGGACACGGGACTGACACGGCGCCGCGCAGGGCAGTGCTCCCACGCCCTGGGCATGGTTGCTGTCCCTGCCCAAGGGCAGCAGCGATGCAGCTGCACAGCTGATGGGTTCAAACCTGCATCACGAGCTGTCTGCAGCAGCAGCACACCCGGGGATTGTTCCACTGAACGCTGGAGGCTAGAAATGCACAGGTCCTGCTATTGTCGCGTTTACAGCACGCGCCCTGCTAACCCTCCCCGCTGATTTTCCATTGAGTTCTCTCCCACAAAGCTCGCTGAAGTGGGATCTCATGCACCTTACGAAAAAAGACAAGCTCAGCAGAGCATTCCAACACTGATGGACCGGGCCTGTGGTGAGAAAGTCCTGTCTGGGGGAAATTTCTGAATAGCAAAATGACTTATAAACCTGATTTCACACTCTGCCGGAATGGATGGCTCAGGCAAGAGCACTGTGAAGAGAAACAAAACCTCAAAATAACGTTTGAAGAGGTCACTTGATAGACTCTCTTCAGAGGGGAATTTCTCAGAATCCATCTGGCAGCACTTCACATCTTCGGGTTCCACAGATTTTATTCTTTTTTCAGTCAAAACAAACAGTTCCAAACACTTACAGGGAATTTGCATAGATGAGCAAAGGCCCCAGCACTCACCTCTGCCTCGATGAAGAATTCAGCCAAGACAGGGACATAAAGGATGGGAATTTGTGTTCTGTGTAATGGCAAAAGCCATTCACACCAGATTAAATTAAAAAACCTTGTTGGGTTAGAAGTTCAATCATTGTTAAAGGCCTGTAAAGAACCATTTCTGTGGTAAATATGGGGCAGTTTGTACCTTTCTCTTCTCTACCCTATCAGCTTTCCTTTACAAGGCCAGGCTGGATGGGGTTTGGAGCACCCTGGTCTAGGGAAAGGTGTCCCTGCCCAAGGAAGGGGTTTGGAACTGGATGGGCTTTAAAGTCCCTTCCAACCCAAACTACCGAGTGATTCTTTGGAAATTGTGGGGTTTTGCAGTGAGTTATCCTCACATCTTTGAGCTCAAGGGAACCACATCTCTAAGCTAAATGTAGCAAAATAAAGTGAGGAGGGGAGAGAGGATGAAACCACCTGTAGCTTACACCGCTCAGCTCAAGGTTGTCAGATTTGGCCAGTGGAAGAGGTAGCTTTGAGCTGCAATCTCAGATTAAGGCCATGCACCCAGGTCTGCTTTCCTGTTGAACTGCAAGAACAGAGCTGTAGAAGTCAGCAAACCACCTGGATAAATCCCCCAAATTCCCTCAGCTCCTCAGCACTCGAGTGGCCCAGCAAACACTGTGGGAAGAGTTTATGGTAAATTCACTTTTACTCCAGCTTTTTCCCGCTGTCATGTCAAACCGAAAATAAACCTGCCAGTTCCTCTGAGCTGTGATCAAATATTCTGTAAGCTGCCAGTGTATCTCAGTAGTGAAGATCTAAACCAAGCATCTTATGTGAAACAACAAGTTTTGTACAATGTTTCCTAAGATAATCAAGCACATTTCAGCAGGTTGGTGTTGAACAAGTGTAGTAATAATGTTTAATATTTCAAAACCAAATGAGACGTGCAGGGTGTGAAATTGCAATGAAAGTCAAAGCAATGCAGTTACAGCTTCTGTGGGAGGTTTCAGAAAGCACCTCCCAGCTGCTGACTGTATTTAGAGGTGAATTTAAAAAAATTGGGTCCTCCAGATACATTTGAAGTGTCTTGTCTGGAAGGCCAACATTAAATGAGTGACATCAAGACTCCTCTTCCTCTCAAGGCAGATATTTCTCCTCTCCTCTTCATGGTACCTGGATTTTTCCACAAGGCAGGATGAGCAGGTCTTCTAGAGAGTCTTTTTCTGACCTGCCCAAGCCATTTCACACACATCCTACACAGAAAATATTTGCTGCTTTCTCACAGATCTCCTCCTGAAGAGATCAGTCTCTTTCGCTCCTGTTTGTTTCATTTCATTTATTTGTATGCCACTACCTGTTTTCCTTGTCAAAGAGGAGTCAACAGTCCAAGAGCAACAAAAGTGCTTGGTCAAATATAATCTCTGCCCTCTGCTTGCTACAACCAGGGCAAGAAATCACAAGAAGGCATGACAGAACAGAGCTTGCAGTTTGGCTGAATCAGAAGAAACTAAAGCCTCACTGATTTTTATTTTGAGCCCTTTCTTTTGCCGGGGTTCTGTACTAGGCATTAAAACCACCTCCCCTCCCTGGCAGGTGTGGTTGGAGGCCGTGGCTGATGGGCTGCCATGGCAGCCAGCTGGGTACAGCTGCCAGGCTATAAATGCCCCCAAAGTAGCCACTCATCACCAACAACTCATTGCAAATGCCCCCAAATGGGTGTTTCCTCTGTGTGCTGAGCCCATCAGGACCTAAACTGCAAGTCCAGGGACTGGGACTCGATGATTCTTGTGAGTCCCTTCTAACTTGACGTGTTCTGTGATTCTACGATGCGACATCTGGAGCAGGAGACGTCACCCAGCGGTTCAGTAACTGGTCTCCATCACTGTGTGACCCTCACTGGGGCCAATCCACACCTCCAGCACTGTGCCTTCAGCTAGAGACCACAGGTGCTCATTAGCTAAAGAGTGACATGGGATGGGCAAAGCCCAGAAAGCCGAACTGAGCCAACTCTTCTGCTTTGACACCTGATAGAGCCCAGTCCTGCTCCCCTGATGACGTGTGGTGTGAAAGGGGGCACAAGGTCACCACCAGCAGAGGCTGCACAGGATGATTGCTCAGGTTCCAGGTTCATGCAGGTCACCACCTGGGGAAAAAGCCCTTTAGCTTGTCCCAGAGCCCCGTGATTTCGGTACTAAAGACTCCGGGGTGATGTGCTGTATCCCACAGTGGGCTGTTGGAGGTGGAACCATAGGGGAGAAAAGCCCATGCTACCTCTCCTGACCAGCTGGGAAATTTCAAAGAGAATTTTCAGGTCTTGCTTCTGTTCCTCTGGCTGGTAGAAAGAAGGTGGGTTTAGAGCCAAGACTCCCCAGTTTAGATCTTCTTATGCTCTGCGTTTGAACTGCCTGAATGTTTGGGTACAGATCAGTGAGCCAACACGTCTGGTAGCAAAAAGTAATAAAAGAAAAGGTAGAACGAGAGGATCTGCTGCCTACAACTGCTATAAACTGAGATGTTAGCCTTGTGGAAATGGTGAGGAAACAAGTAAAACTGGAATGAGAATGGGAAAAATCTGAAGGTCCCACAGAATTGGGGCAGATTGCTCTTATCTCAGCAGCCTGGAGCCCTCATGAGCTCGGTGTTTTCTCACCTCTAATACAGGCCAGCAAACTGTTCTCCCTGGTAAAAAACAGGATTTGGCCGTATGGCAAAAGGAAGATTTTCCATTTCTGCTCATTTTCAGCACTCCATCTGGGCACAGCCTCTGCATCCTTGGCTTTGCCAGAGACTCTGCCGTTACCGGTGCAGTGGTACCAATAATGCCAGGCACTGTGGATGCCTTAAAGCCAAAGGTGACCCCACCCCCCAGGCCACAGCCACCCCAGCCTAGGTAAGGCATCGTCTGTTCTTAGTTAATTTCAAGGAGCCAGAGTGGCTCTCTTGAGCACCTCGGTCGTATTTCTCATAATGGAGAAATATTTCTAAAATAACCACCTGGCTCCCTGAGTTTTCACTCCTCGTTCATCGAACATCCCACAGACGAGCATGTCCATTCTCCAAAAACATCCCTTTCTGTTCAAAGCTTCTTTCCCCTCATCAAACTCTCTGCTCGGTGCCACCAGGAGACGTGATCTCAAACCCCTGGATGCGAACGTGGCATCTCTGCACTGAGAAAAGGATGAAATGCAGAACGGTTTTGCCTAAGTTGAACACATTTTGGCTTCCCAGTTAACACCACATCTGGATTTACGCCAGACTGAAGTTACAATACATGTAGACATTACTCACAAGAGGCAAGGCCAATGCTCGAAAATAACCTCGAAGTTACTGGCAGAACAAAGCCTATTTTCCCAACAAAAATGACTTTGCTAAACACATTTGTGTTACGTGAATTTGGAGACC
Organism: Oreocharis arfaki; assembly: GCA_013398015.1. Lineage (NCBI taxonomy): Eukaryota > Metazoa > Chordata > Aves > Passeriformes > Paramythiidae > Oreocharis > Oreocharis arfaki. The sequence continues at coordinate 50,284 of VZRR01006019.1, forward strand.
ATGCATGAAAGTCACAGAGGCCTCTCTCAAGTTTTGACTCCACGATGAATTGCGTTCCTCCTCCTCCTTTGGCTTCAGTACGTAGTTTCCCTTGTGACCTGGCTGGAAAACGTGTGGTTGCTGGAGATGCTGTTGGATTTCCTGGTGAAGGCCAGTCGTTTCTTCTTCTTCCTCCATGGCAGGCACAGGATCGTGAGTGTGGAGAGGAAGATCTGGCGGAAGTTTGCCGACACCAGGTTGTAGAGGATGGGGTTGATTGCTGAGCTGACGTAGAAGAGGACGTTTGTCAGCATGTAGAAGTAGTGGTAGAAGTTGTAAAGGAAACTGGAAGAAAAGATGAAAGGTAAAAATCTGAGTGTGAAGAACTCAAAGTCACAAGGGTGAGAAAAACACGAGCTGCTTTCCAGCTAACCTTTCTAGGCTGCAGACACGAGCTTACCAGTGGTGCCTGAGCCACCAAAACCCATCTACATCTTCAACTGGAGCTGGTCAAACACGGACCAGATGCCTCCATGAAGACATTACCCCACTCACCAGCAGTTAAGAGAGTTATTTAAGCCCTGGGGCCAGACATGGTATTTACCTTGTGCATCCATTTTTTCTTTGGAAACAGGCATTCTGGAAACTGAGAAGCCAGATGGAAATTTGCTTCTGGGTCATACATATACATTAGCCTGACTTTTTTGGCTGCAGTTGTGATCTACAGAGGTTGCAGAAGAGCCAAACTCCAGTAACAGATGCAGCTCTCTCCTCCCTCTGGCAGTGAGAGCAGCATCAGCTCATTCAGTGGGTCCCTGGGTTGGGATTTGCCCATAATGTGGGATAGCATTTCCTGTTCTGGGGGCAAGCTGATGATAGCATGCTTCTGAAACACATCCTGACCACCACAATTTATTGTTTTCAACTAGAACTGGTTGAAAATGTTTTATTATCTTTTGTGCTTTTGGAAATATGTTTCCTTGGGCCAATTGAGAACAACAGCCCTGAGCTGGGAAAGCATTTATAAACACCACGGGTCTCATTTGCAGCAAGATGTTCCTCAGAATCATTTATTTTGGTGAAAATTGCAGACCTTTTTTCTAGTCTGAGCAGTGTCTAATAAAAGATAAATAGAGGAGTGCTGGACTACAAGGCCCATCTCTCCACACCCCCTCAGCACTGCCAAGGACTGCATGGCCCATCCAGCTCTTACAAAGCAGAATTTCTTTATGTAGTTGTGAAGAATTAATACTGGAAAAAATTTCTCTTCTCCAGGGGCAAGTCACATGCATTTATAAATGAACATGCCAAGCTGCTGCAAACTCTTGGTTAGCCACCAGACTGATAGCTCACTATCATTCTGTAAATCCAATGTTTTCCTAAAATCACTTACAGCTTTAAAAAGAAGAAAAAAAATATTATGTGAACGCAGCCACGATGCATAAATTCCCACTAACTGCACACAGACTTCTCTACCCCTCTTGCTCAAAGCAAATGCAGTCATTACATAATTGAACACTGCCTTAAGTGCTTTTCATATGGGAAAGCAAAGGAGAAACAAGAGTTTGTCCCAGTGTGTGCCTAGAGCTCTGCTTTCAGGACTGAAGATGGATTTTGGATTTTACTATGGCTGGATCCCCAGTTCCATTCAGTAGACTGCTATTTCCTAATTTATTATATTTTATGTTTGGAGTTGATGCAATTTCAGGGGGTTTTTTTTGATGTTCTGCTTTTTAGTATTGTAGATTTTATTTTTTTCTTTCCCTTGAAGGAAACAGCCCCGATCTCAGGGAGAACAGGGGTGTAACACCGTGGGAGGAGACACACGAGTGCATCCCTTGGCATCTCAGGCTTCCTGGGTGTGTGTCCCCAGACAGCACAAGCTCTTAATGACATATTTAAAAATAATAATCACTTTGGTGGTTGCTTTGCTGAGGAACCTGGCCTGGTGCCTCGGAAAGGAGCAGGGAGCTCCTGGGGTGCCTTTGCACATCTGTGAGCAATGCTAGTGTTTTCATGCAATTATCCCGGAATTCTCTGACAATCCAGGCATTTCCTAATCAGCAGCAACTGCTGGGGTTTCATTTTGATCCACTCCCTGCAAAGCCCAGTAAATAACCCAGACTCAGTAAGCAGCACAGTTATTCCCCCACCTGTGTAATCTCCCCTGTCACTGAGGAAATGTGGCCTTGTGGAGCTAAATTGTGTGCTGCCAGGAGCTGCTCCACCTTAGGGCTGGGGATCAGTATCTCTGGCACGGAGACTGAAATCCACTCTGGGTGTACCAGCCCCCCTGTCCAAATGTCATTTCATCAGGAGCTGCCAGAGGTGAAGCCCCATCGCTGCTGCCAGCGGGGACGAGTCAGTGGCTGCAGCCCACATGAGGAGGAGGAGGAGGGGGTGATGATGCATTTTGGTTCAACCTAATGCTTCCTCCACCGTGTCTGGGGGATTTAGGTAAAACAAAGACTCTTAATTTGGCTGGCAAACACTGAGACATCCAAAAGAAAAAACAAAACAAAACAAAACAAAACAGCAATTTCAGCTTTGAGGCTTTAATTCCTCAACTGGAGAACACATTCGTTCCCAGACCCCCACCTCCATCTCCACACCTGTGGGTGCCCTGGCATCCCCAGCCCCAACCTGAGCTCCCACCCTGTCCTGGCATTGACCCCCACATTGTGACTCACTCTGTCCAGTGGCTGGAGGGGACGTAGCAGAACATGAGGCGCCGTATGTGGTAAGGGAGCCAGCAGACCACGAAGGCGATCACCACAGCACCTGCAAGGCAGCAAAAAAGCCCTTAACTTTGTGAGCAGCTCTCCATCAGGTTGAAAAGGGACCTGTCTGCGTGAGTTTTATTGCTGTAACCCATTCTCCTGCAGCCCCACTTGTTCTTGTGTTGCTGTAGTGCAAAGAATTAATAGCCCTGAGGGACAACCAGCCTGCAATTGTCTGTAAAAACAAGCAAAACAGAAGTAATAGAAAACAGCACTAAGCACCGGGGCAGGGACATTAGGAACAACAGAAGGGACAGATGAAGGACTGGTGATGCCTGGTTCAGACACTGGCTTAAAGGAGACTCTGTTTGCATCTGTGTTTCACGCCCTTGTGGCACTGGGTATCTTGTCTAAGGTATTCACAGACACAGCTGGTGTAATGTTTTCCATGCAGGTAACCAGGGAGCCAGGGACACCATAATCCCATTAGTTTGTTACGTGGAGCCACTGGCCATAGTCCCCACAGTGCTGCACATCATTAAACTGCTCTTTCTGGTGGCAGGGCTTGTCCTTTTGTTCTACATCTGTGCAATACCTGAGATTATAACGTGTTTGGGTCTGGACTTTGCCATAATAAAAATGATCAATTAAAGGGTAAGCAGAGAAAGGCACTACAGCTTTTTTCCTTTCCAGATTCTGAGTGATGTCAAACAATGGAAAATAAAATGCAGCAACTCTGAGGCATAAAAGTGCTGTTGATAGAGTGCATTTGTTGGCCTGGATTAAAAAGGAGATCTATCAGGCAATCGAGAGAAAGATTTCTTTCCTTTTGTAATACGTGTTTCATACTGTATGGAACAGCAGGATTCTGGCAGAATCCTAGCAGGAAATAAAGATATCTGAGTTAAAACATAACACAATAAAAGGCAAGAAGAAAATAAAGGCTAAATAAAATAATTAAGTTAATTTTTGGTCCCAAATTTGCTCTACAGAAAACAAGGGCCACATCACTCTTGTCCTTTATGTGACCTGTAAGGGGCTGGGAAGCAGCAAAGCTCTGCTCCAGAGTGAGGTACCACAAGTGCAATGTGGATTTGGCACATGGAGCCAAAGGCTGGGATTTTTTTCTGCCTTAGGATTGAAAATATTTATGTGGATATGTCCCAAACCCAGACACTGTCATCACACAGGGACCATGCTGCAGCTCAAGGAAAAGATGTGCAGAAGATGTGTTTCCCCTGGAGAGTGCAGTCTAGGAGGAACAAGTCTGGCTGTGGTTGCATCTCCCCATCACTGATGCTCAACCAAGAGGTACAGGAGAGCAGAAACTAAATAATCCCTGGTGTGCAGCTCCATACTCACACTCTACTCCAACTCCACGAACTCCCTCTCTCATTAAACACACAGCTAACAATGGAGAGGGTTCTATTCCTTTAGCATCAGCCTGCATGATGCATGACAGTATCTTCCAGGAATGCTGCAAAAGCCATTTATCCAATAAAGACTTAAGCAACTGAAGGGACATGTTTTGGAAAGAAGGCTACAGGGTCTGTTTTTATTCTCTTGTCCAAGCGAATTCATTTTTTCAAACTGTTTTTGGCTGCTCTCTGGCCACAGCGATCACAGATGTAATTCATCACCAGACAGCCTGCAGCCCTTCAGATGCCATCAAGTGAATGAATTTGACCTGTGTCTGATCCTTCCCTGAGGAAGCTTTGACGGGACTTTGACAGGAGAGCCCCTGCATGACGTGTGGCACAGGAGAAGTGGGAGATCTACCGGGGAGCTCGCTGGGAGCATCGCTGCCTGCCTTGCTCCTTCACATTTCTGAGCACCCGCTTTTGGCCACCCCCAGAAATTCATTTCTCTGTCGGATGGGCCTTTGCTTTGCCCTGGATGGAGCAGTGCCCTCACGATTTTCCAGGAGATCCCTCCCAGGGGCTGCAGAAAAGCAACGCTCTCCAGCCTCTCCTCCTCCATCCGTCAGCCTCGGGCCAGAGGGAACGAGCCAACATCACAGCCCATCTGCTCTCCCAGCGCCTGCACAGGATTAGCTGGGTTTTCAGGCTGCAAAAGCAGCTTCCCAAATGGTTCCAAACACAGGTTCATTCAGGCATGTCATAATTTCTACAGAAACCTCCATGCACTGGCACTTCTCAACTGCTCACCCCTGTGTGCAGCTCTTTAGGTACGGCAGGATCCGGATTCCTTCGACAGCCAATTATAAGAATCTCACACATCTGCTTGTTAAATTTACCAGCACCTTAAATGAAAGTGGTTTTCTCCTGGTAAATGATCTCTGCTTCTGCTGCTCAGGCAATGCTGTGCCAAACAATATAGATCTATAGTAACAGAAACACATACTGAGAGATGTATCTGCTTAGCATCAGCAATTATGTAATCTGTGATAATTCTGTAATGTCACATGCAATCACTCTGCAATTAAAACTCTATTAAACATGTGAAGTGCACTGGAGACACTTCTGCTCTGATTTGGAAGTCCCAGCTGGGTGACACACTGTGCAGTTCTGTGCTGCACAGATTAGGAGATCCCGACCTGAATTTGTCACCCTTAATCCATATGTTTTCATTTTATCATACAAGGGATCAAGCAGATTTAGGGTGGCAATCCTGCCCTCTTGGGTCCTCTCCCCTGGCAGGAATATGAAACAGGAGACTGTGTTAACTTTCATCTAACACAGAATGAAAATATCCTTTTCTCCCAGATGCCTGTTGCCTTTTCCTGCTGTTTTGTTCTTCCCTGAACACCTGCCTGTCAAAACGGTTGAGCTGTAAAACAAATCCTGAGCAAACTGGCTGCCAAAATGATTTTTTATTATTGTTATGAGCTCCTAGGATGTGTTCTTCATCATCAAAAGCTTGACACATGGGTTCATTTGGTTGAGTAAGGAGGAGCAGGTCAGCCTGCTGGCGCTGAGCACTGCAGGGGAAGGGTTTGGCTCAATGTGTGTTGGGGTGACTGTCCAGGATGGTGTTTGTGAGGTTGGAGATTTCCTGCCTTTATTTTTTGAACTAAAAATAAACCAGACACATCCCTCACTTCTAATTAATTCAATAAGGTTCTAATAGGAGCAGAGCTGCTCCATGAGCTCCTGATATTTCCCATATTCGATCAAATGAGGTGCCAAACCTCAAGGTTGGGGAGGGGAGGTGGGACCCCAGCAAGATGACCCCAGCATGCCAGGGGTGGCAGGAAATGATCCTTCCACCAATGCATGCCCTCATTTCCCTCCTAAATCAAACTCCCAATTTAAATGTGTATTAAACCCTGAATTATTACATCCTGTGTCTTTCTATTTTGTCTTATAATGGCTCTATTCTCTGCCCGTTTGAACTGCATGCCAAGGAAGAAGGGGAGAGGAAGGAGGAGTGGCAGAGGACGAGCCCTGGTTTGTTTTTCCTTCAGGAAGCCCTGCAGAGAGAAACATCAATTCTGAGTTGACATCTTTTTCATTGTGCAGGAGATTTAAACTGTGCCAGTCTTGATTCTCAGACTAAACTGGATGTGGGAGCAATCCTGGAAGTTAAATTCTATTAGATCACACTGGGGATTTTATTTTGCCGGGCGCGTATCCGGGGCTGGGAAGCTGCCCTCCTGCAGGACAGCCTCTGGGTTAGCTGTGCACAGGGCAGGGCATGGCGAGCAGGAACCCCACGGTTTGGCCGGTTTGACTGGATTCGGCAGAGATGCTCAGGAGGGGTTTTCAGCCCTTTTTTGTGGGGCCCTGTGAGGCTGGCGGTGACTCAGAGCCCCGGGACAGCGATGGGTGAGGAGCCACCGCCGCTGACTCACTCGGCACCCGGGGGCACAGAGCACTCGGCTGGTGCTCTCCTCCTCGCTCCATCTCCTCCATCCCCTCTGGGAGGGCTGACTCACAGCCCTGCAGCCCCGGGGTGGCTCTCGGCGAGGGTATCCCTCTGTCCTCTCCTCCTTTCTCTCCAGGAGAGGCAGAAAAGGGATGCTGCTCCTTCTTCTAACCACCTCTGCTGCTGCTAAGGCCTCCAGACAAGCTCAGATGCATCTTTCCTTGATAGTTTTGTCCAGGCTGTTTCAACCGATTTATTTCTTTTTCTCTGCGTCCGAAGGGGAGCTGAGCCACGTACGGATGTGGAACAGCACGGTGGAATTCCTGAGCAAAGGGAGGAGCTGTTTGGGATGGTATTGACCCACCTGAACAGCAGCTCTCAGCCTTTTCTGTGCTTCAGACTCACCCCCAACGCTGCCCAAGGGGAGCACACACACCAGCTGCTACCAATGAGGTGTACAACAAGTTACGGGGCTCGTGTCAAAGTAATGCTGATTTTTGGAGAAACAACCCTTGCACATCCCAAGATCCTGGGTTTATATACTTATTTAATTGATGCCATTACAAGAGAACCTCTCACAAAGTGCTGTTTGATATGAGAGGTGCTGAAAGCTGGGCCCAGTGCAGGCACAGCTGGCAGTGCCTCGTTAAACCTCGAGGTGCTGTTTATATTAACATGATGTCCTACCTGACAGGCTGTTGGCAATATTTATATCAGCGGGCCCCAAAGTAGGGAGCTGCCAGGGTAGGTATGAGCCCAGTAAAATCAAAACTACTTATGCTGGTATTTGGGTCACAAGGCTGTGGAATACAGGATTTCCATAAAAGTCAATAACAATCAGCAGGGATTTGGGACCACTAGCATGCACCAGGAGTACTCAGGAGAGCAAAGAAGAAACTGGGAGCAACAATGAGCCTGGGAAGTCCTCAGCTCCCTCAGACCCCACTGAAAATACACAGCATTTGCTGGATACAGTCCCCTAACGCTCTTGAACATATTATTGAAAAAACCCTAAGTTCGTCTTTATTAGTGAAAGTGAGAGAGCACAGTGAATGGAAAAACCTTTTGGCATTCAAAATCAACATATTTCACTCAGTCTATATTCTCCAGTCCTGTTTTTTAACGGCTTCAGATGACAGGTTTGGAAATAGATGTGGATTCCTGCCCCAGCCCACACCAGTGGTTAAATCATCCCCTGGCACCAGTTGCATCCATAAGGAGCAAGGCAGAAAATACAAACTAAAGCAGCCCCAAGGCTCTAGCAAGCAGCACATCCCTGCTGTCCCGCTGCAAACTGGGGTCTCTTCCCAAGTTTCCTTCTAAGGTAATTATTCTTTTGGAAATTAGAGAAGAGGTTGTTTTATTACATTTAAACTCCATTCATGCCATTTCCCCCGGGGATGTCTGGATGTTTGGAGGAGAAGGAAGAAGAAAGGAAGAAAATTTCTACTTTGAAAGGTAGATAAAGGATCCCACCTTATCTTCACCAGGCTCAAGGCTCTTTCTATTTGGTGAGATCAGGTGTAACCTGGACTGGTTTCCTCTGCAGCCCTTTCTTCTTTCCCCTCGGTTTTGAGCTTTGCAAGGCCTTTGTTCCTCCCAGAACAGTCTCTGCTCATCAAAGGGACCCTGGAGCTGTGTTCACTGCATACTTCTACAATGACTAAAGTCTGGCCAGACTTCATGTTTAAATTCACATTAGTTAACTTTTTAAACACTCACATTGTCACGGCTTAACACCTGGAAAATCTGCTTTCAGGGCACGGCAAATCCCGGAGTTTTCTGCAGAGATGCAGCCACGAGAGCCTGCATCCCAGCAGGAATGCTGTGCCAGCCCCAGCTGCGGTGCCAGCAAAGGGACACATCTTGGGAGAGGGGAAAAAAGAGACTCCCTGCCCCAAGAGGTGCAGCCACCCCTGCTTTTTGCTCCTCCGAGGGTGTTTATAGAGTGCTCTGATTCTGCTCATTTTATCTCACTTGTCAGGCTGCAAAGTAAACCTACAACTACAAACATCTCCGGGAAATATATACAACTGTTAAATACGTAATTCATCCTCCCAAACTTCAGTGTGACACTTCAGCTGGTAAAATCAGCCTCCACTCAAGCTTAATGCCACAGGGGTTTTGCTGAACTCCACTTGGAGTTGCTCAGACTTTTTATTAGAGATACAAACTGCCATGAATTTTGTTCTTTTCTTGAAAAGAAATGATTCATGAACGAATAAATCTGCTTTCCTTAGAATGTAGGAATTGTGAAATACAACTGTTTAAGGAGATTTTGACTGGTGCTCTTCTGTGTATTGTGGCTGCAAAGTATGAGCTATTTACTATTTATGTCTGTAGGCTGGTTATACTAAATCTCACAGCAATATTCTCCTCCTGAAATGAATAACTCAGATTTGGAGTGCTGGTGAGAAGAAGTGAATGGAATCTTCAAAGTACTTGTTCAGAAGGGGAATTATTAATGCACAAATTAATGAAATACATGGATACATCATTAATTCTTGGCCTTTGTCTTGTATTACTTGATGAAATGCAGAGACCCCAAAATCATAATTTAAAAATTCACAGACGTTCAGTAAAAAATGCGGCTTGACTTCATCTGCTGAAAAGCATTTTACTGAGGCGTCTCCCAGCCAGCTGTGGGAGACTGAAGGATATTCTTTTAATTAGTTAAACCTCTAAGTGCTTGATAATTGCTTTCACTAAGCAGCTTCTGTAACAGAGCAAATGCTACCTGGAACTGATTACATTTTAATAGGCTTAGCCAACGTCCATCCAGGGACATGCAAAGCCTCCCCTTGATGTCCATCAATTTGTCTCAATGTCATTATCAGAGCTCAGCTGTGCCATTCAATAACTCCTGCCTTCCTTCCATCCACGTGGGAACTGATCTGACAGGCAGCCGGGAGGTGCCGAGGGCTGCTTGGAGGGGAAGGGCTGCAGGCAGGTGGATTGGTGAGGATGTCACTCTGTGTCACAAAACTGTCCCCATTCGAGGAGACATTTTGGCTGAACAGAGCTTTCATCCTGAGCCAAGCTCAAATACACCCTGATTTTTGAGCAGAGGAGAGAATTGGGGTTGTTCAGCCTGGAGAAGAGAAAGCTCCAGGAAAAACTTGTTGCAGCCTTCCAGTGACTAAAGGAGCTCCAAGAAGGCTGGAGAGGGACTTGGGTCAAGGGCATGGAGTTACAGGACACGGGGGAGTGGCTTTAAACTGAAAGAAGGAAGGATTAGAGTGGATATTAACAGGATATTCTTCCCTGTGAGGGTGGGGAGGCCCTGGCACAGGGTGCCCAGAGAAGCTGTGGCTGCCCCAGCCCTGAAGTGTCCAAGGCCAGGTTGGATGGGGCTTGGAGCAACCTGGAATAGTGGAAGGGGTCCCTGCCCATGGCAGGGGGGGGAAAGAGATGAGCTTTAAGATACCTTCACACCCAAAACCATTCTGTGATTCTGTGATTGTTCTGGGCTGCGTGTGTGTGTCTGAGTGTTCAAGGATTATTTAGAATTTTATCAAGTGATTGGCATATCAGGCTGTGCAATCAGAGAATATTCACATTCCTGTGAAGCATCACATAGCTCTGGGAGACTCAGCATTCCAGGGCTCCAGTATGGACAAGGAACAGCAACACAGATTGGAGGTGGTTTAACGGAGGGAATTGGAAGGATGAAGGAGGGTGTGAAATCTCTTGGTGGAAGGTATTTTTAACAACAGAACTGGTCTCCCTGTTATCCTCAGAAGAAAGCTGGGAAGCTGCCAGTGCTTGGAGCTCTCTGAATTTGTATCCTCACACCTGGTGAATGCTGACAGCAGAGAGGGAATTACAATCAGGAATCTCATGCTTACTGACTTAATGAGGTGGCTCCCAGGCAACAGGCTCGACACATTCCTCGATCCTGATCACCCTCATTATTTTGTACATGACCAAGGTCAGACAGAGCCAAGAAAATACACAAATGCTACCAAAGAGGAGGAAAATGCTGTTGTGGATGTTTTGAATGAGGCTATTAGCCTGGCCACTTTTAGCTCTTATTTCAATGTAAACAAATACTTAATCTCAGTACATTTGGAGCAAGGAAGTTTTTTGCTGCTCCGATCTTATCCAACAGCTCTGTACACCATGAACCACAAAAAATTGTTTTCTAAGCACTAATTTTTCAAGTTCTGAAACATTTTGCCCTTAAACCTATACCAGCCTTCTCTGTGCTTCAGGCCAAAGTTCGCTTTTAGGGAATGTAAAACACTTTTCCCCCATGAAGCTCTGATTCTGTGACAACTGTTTTATAAGGGGGCACAAGTGCCATTTTTCTTTTCCCACCCTCTTCCATAAATGAGCCCCGACTCTGTTCATGATTTCATCTGTCATGGATGCCAGCATGAATCATGTGCATCCTTGTATATTTTTTGCCACTTTTCAGACAGCTCAGAGACCTGGGTTATTAAAACACAAGTCATGAGGAACAGGTGACAAAAGTGAGTGTGAATCAAGCACCTCCAGTAATCAAGTGCATCTGAAAAACTGAAACACAGCAGGATTTCACTCCCATTTGCTGGGTAAAGAGAGCATTTCTGCGTGGTGGAGTGAATCACACACAGAAGTGAGGGAGGGTTTTTTTACTTGCTGGGTCTTCCTCAGCACAGAAATGCAACAAGCAGCTGCCCTCTCATTGCCTTCCCAGTAGGGAGGGGAGCTCAGTCCTGCTGCCGGGGTGGCCCTGAGAAGATGCCTGGAATATCTGGGCATCGCTGCCCGGGGGGCCCCATGGTGCCACATCCGACCCACTTTTGAACCATCTCAGGCTCCAGACTGAAACCCCAACTTTTGCCAAATATTCTCAGCTTTTGCAGTACACAGCAAGCCCAAAAATTTGCCTGGAGAAGAAAAAGAGGAAGCAGAAGAAGATGAAAAAGAAAATGATGCTTATTGTTCAGAAAGAGAAGGGCTGTTTCTCAGTGCCTCAGAGGAGATGTGGACCTGTGGGTGTGGGGTGCACTTCCTCCAGTGCTGAGGGATGCCAGGTGTAAATTTAGGTTTCTCTCTTATTATTCATGAAGAGCTCTCTCTTCTTGATTATCAAAGAGGATACAATACTAAAAGGAGAGAGAGGTGTGAGGTGGTGTAGCACGAGTGAGAAAAGGCAGCTTCTCACTTAATGGCAGCAGGCAGAAGTGTTAAAAAACAGAAAAGGATAGCAAGGAGCAGAGTCCTTGCAGGCTCCGTGGGGAAGCAAGGCTCTCTCCTCACCCACCCGTGGATAATAGTTCATTGGGGTGCAGAGGCAGTAAACAAGCACAGTCCAACAAGGTAACTGTGGGGAATTCAATGTCCTCAGGGTTCTTCTTTCCTTTTTGTCAGTTTGTGTTTCCCAGTGCAGTGTTGGAAGCTGGGATGCATGCGGTGGCTCACCTACGGCATGGGCAAGGAGTGCTGCATGGGATGCATTCCTTGTGAGAAACAGCTGGAAAAATGTCATGGGAGTTCCTGGTGCCTTCTCTAGGGATTTCTCTCATGGTTGGAAACATGGGCAGGGCCAAAGCACTTCAAATACCAAGACGCCCCATCCCTGGAAGTGTCCAAGGCCAGGTTGGACAGGGCTTGGAGCAACCTGGCTACGTAGAAGGTGCTGCTGCCCATGGCAGGGCTTTGGGACCAGGTGAACTTTAAGGTCCTTTCTAGCCCAAACCCTTCTGAAAACACCAGAACATCAGAAAGCTTTCTGTTAACAAACTCTCCCCATCTCATGTTTAAAACCACTATGGGCACACTTTGTAGCTATTTTGGGTACTATTTTTGAGCAGCTTTTGCTTTATCCTCTGTAAGGTTAAGCTACCAGAGTCTTTGGTGTTTTCCTCAGCTTATTTAATCAAGATATCCAGTGTTTTGCAGTACAGCTCAATTCCTGAGTGCAGGAATTTTATTTAAGTTCTGTCTGAACCAAATCTCCGCAGAAGAAGCGAAGTAGTGAAACAATACGCGCAAGGCTTAAACTGCTGTCGACTAAATCATTAAAATGCTGGGTTGGTTTTCCTTTTCCAGAGTGAGCAGGTCTGCCCTTTAGCTTTGCAAGCCACCAAGCAAAGACAAAAGGACTTTTGGCTGGAAGTGTTTACCAATTTCAACCTGTTCCTCTCCGAGTCCCATTTATTTAGACCCCTCCAGCCAGTTCCACCCCGAGGCAAGCCGATACTCACGCAGGACCCTCACGCCGTGTTTCAGGGCTTGCACTCTGCTGGGCTCCATGGACATGCTGAGCATGGTCTGCTGCCCACCGATGGTGCACACCTGGTTCTCCTGGGCCGCCTGCCTGAACATCACCAGCAGCTGGTTGGCGATGATGGTGTTGAGCACGGAAATGACGACCATGGGGAACACGAAGGAGATGAAGGTGTTGACCTGCAGGAGTGAGAGAGATGGGGCACAGTCAGGGATAGGATCAGCGGAGCAGGAGGTTGGGTGTTATTTCTCAAAGCAACAGAGGAACAGCCTGCAGTGGGAATCTTTCCCTCCTCTTACTCAGCTGGTTTTGAAGGTTTATTGCGCAGAGGGAGAGCTCAAACGCTGCTGACGCAGGTTCATTCATGTCGGTCAACACCCAAAAGAAGGCAAAATCATTCACATCTAATTACAATCCTTTTCCGCTTTTCAGTGCAGTTCACTGCCAGAAACGTCTCGAGTGAAACATGCCATTGATCTTTTCATCTCACAACCAGCAGGATGCTGCTTAGCTTTCACCATGCGTAGCGTGACTTCTAAATAACACTATGTTATTGTCTTTTTCCTGCATTATGAGCACTCCTAGGGACCTTTATAATGATCTTTTTTTGGCTTCTGTCCTTTCCTTGTAGATTTAATGACGGCGTTTCGTTACCTCATAACTAAGTTAAATAAACATTGTGCCTTAAAGGATTAAAATTGATCAGAATAAACAAGTGGAAGTTGTAATGTTTTTAGTACAAATTATTCGATTACTACAGTTTTGATAAAATTAAATGGAGGATCGAATTAAGCAGTGATTGAATCAAGTAGAAGTCACAGTTTATGTCAAATGCAGGAAACCTTTTGGGCTGTTTAGAAACCTCAGTGGAACTGAGCTTGGCAAAGGGAAATAGAGGCACATGAAGGATTTGCCTGCACATCTGCAAAGCTGCCATTGTGGGATGGGGAGCTGTTCTGCTAAGCCCAGGAGCTCATCCTCTCTGCTGTATGGCTCAGGAGGAGGCTCAGCACATCACCCAGGTGAGTGTGGAACAAATCAAAAGCCCTTAAAGTTTTTAGAATTTCAAAATATTGACAAGAATTAAACCGTGCTGCAAATTGCTGTGAGAGCAATTGTATTAAAAGTGATAAAATGACAAAAAGATGGAACTACGAAACTCAAGAGGAAATTTACTCAGTGGGAGGGCTCCAAGGCAGCCTGACTTCTCCCCCAGACAGCCACTTATCTTTCACCTCAGTGCTGTACAACACAGAACAACCCTGCACTCCAAACCAGTGCCAGGTCCCTCTGCAGATTGCAAAACCTCATCTGGAGACAGGCCCTCCATCTGGTGGGATGGAGATATCCCCTCTCCACCCAGCCGCCCCCGCTGGACCATCACCACGGTGGACAAGGTTTGCTGTACACCCTGTGTCTGGTGCAGATTTGTGGTCTCTCTGCTCTGGAGGGGTTCAGAAATGCTGGTGGTGAATGGGGATCACCCAGCCAGACCCCCAAGATGCTCCAGGGAATCTGTAAAAGAAATGAGCAGCACATAAGCACGTGGGAGCAGGTGCACGTCAGAAGCACTTCTCTTTTTTTGGTCTATGAATCTGGAGCAGGAAGTCCTCTTTTGGTGAAGACTGGTGTTGCCCAGCTTTTCTTCGGATGAATGAAGTCTCCGTACAGCTCCGTGCTCCGGAGCTCCATGTGTTAAGCAAAAGTACCAGCTGGGTTTTCTCTCGCCCGCATGGTGAGAACATCCTCTCCCGTTTGTGCTGGTGATAATAACAGAGCTCCTCGGCGGGCTGAGTGGGTTCCCAGACACACCCCACCACTACAAGCTGCTAATGGCCTCTTTTGTTGAGTATAAAGCAGTTTTCTACGCTTCTAAAAGATCGCACAGCCTCCCGCATGTAAGGAAGAGTTATCTTTCCGAGCTGCCTCCACAGGCTAGGACAGATCATTAAGCAGTAAAGACCAACTCTTTAACCTGCGCAGTGCAGCCGGGCTGAGGTGGAGCACACAGGGGTGAAATGATTGCTCAGATTTACCAGGACAGACTAAGAAACGAACCCTGTAGCTCCTCACTCCAATTTCTGTGGCCTTAGCTGCAGAATGACCTTCTTCCCCACTGCTGAGCAATCTCTGCACATCAGCAAAATGCACCACTTAACTCTGGAAATGTTTCACTCTGTCACCTGAGATTCAGGATTTCTCGGTTTTCATTCTAAAATTTTGCCCTAGCTATAAATTAGACTTGCTTGATATAATTTTGCAGAACTCTAAAAGTCTATTCCGAGCTTTCTTAAAAGCCTTGATTTGTTCCATAATTGCATTGTGAAGTCTTTTAAAGAGCTTGGGAAATTGGCTAGAATAGCACTGACTTTCCCTTTTAGGAATTGTTATGGTAAAAGTGGGAATATTGCATACTTTATATCAAAGGCTATATTTAAAGATTCTTTTTTGCCTGTCTTGATTTGTCTCAAAACCCTCATATAGTTAAAAAAAAAACAAAAAACCCAAACAAAAAAACCCAAACAATATTTTCCCCAGTAGCAGAATGCTTTAATTTGTTGAAAGAATTATTTGCAAACACAAAGTCTTGAAGAACATAAAGGATAGAAAAGCCAATCTCCCTAAGCAAACCCTTTATATTCCCTGGTTTTTGTTGAGCTGCTTGCTGGGAGCCCAGCACACTGTGCACATCAGTTCATTCTCAGGTCACTTTGCACGCTGCTGGAGCTGGTGCCTCCAACAACTCTTCAAAGTCAGCGAAAAATTTCCCACTTTCTCAACAGGAGCTGGTCTGGGATCCCAGGACTACACATGCAAAAGTTCAGGAGCAGGAAGACTTGTAGAGGTGTTTAATGGGATTTTTTACTGTGTCTCCTAGTGTCAGTGGACTAGAGTGGCTACAGCTGTCAGTGAGCACCCATGGGAGCCTTTGGAGCTTTACAGACTACTCTGGCCCCAGGAAGGGGGATTTAGAGAGTGTGCAGGCTCATTTTTGACCTGAAAGTCTCAGATTTATGTTGGCTCACCATGGAAAGCAGAGTGTGTGTGATGCTGGAGCTACACTAATCCTGTATTCCAGGTTGTTCGGATGCACAAGCACAGAGGTCTGGTCTCATCTCTGCTCTCACCAAGGTGGTTCAGTCTGATCTCTTCTCTACCAAAACTGCTGTGTTTGCACCAGAGTGAATCCACCAGAGCCCAGCACCACAATGGGCAGAATGAGCTCAGTGCAGGGGCCCAAAGCTGCTAAGCATGGAAAGGCTTAGCCCTGGCTGCTCTCTCAGCTAAAGAGCCCACACAAACACAACACCACAAACCCCATGACTGTGTGCTAAACCCTCATCAAATGAAAAATAATTAGAAAATCCAATACTGCAGTGTTTGCCAGTGGCAGGACAGAATGAAACACTAACCCAGTTCCGTCACTGCCCGAATCAGTGCAATCCTCAGAGCTGCTCAAGCACCAGGCTGGCAACATCTGTGGCATGGGATTAGTCCTCAGGACCAAATCAGGCTTTGTCTCATACAGAACAGCCTTCCCTTCCAGCACTGCCTGAGCAGTGACAGCCAGAGACCCAAGTCACTCTTCCCTGGCTGTGCTGAGCAGGACAGTGACAAGGCAGATGTCACCTGAGGGTGAGCTGCCAGCAGAAACCTCTGCTGAGACCCTGAACTCCCACAGGCACTTGATGGATGCCAAGACATGGCAGAGACACCTCTGTGACTGACACAGTCCTCAGAGGTCCAACACTCTCACTGTCCCCAGGGCAGTGACAATGACCTTCCCAGCTCCATCTTGGTGGCCTTGGGGTCCTGCCCTGCCCCAGCACGGAGCCTCCCTGGCTCTCTAATGATGATGTTCACCCCACCCTTCTCTTGGCTCTCTACTGCCAAAGGTGATTTAAATATGAAATGGGAATCAATAAAATCATGCAGGGTTTTGCAGGACACAGGAGATGGAGCAAAGCTGGGCACGGGGCTTCATAAGCTCATGGGAAGATAAATGGAAATTTATGGGAATTAAATCAAACTTATTGAAGGGAAAATGATGCAGCTATCAGCCTCACAGTTAGCTCAACAAACATCAGACTTTGTGTGAGACAGAGAATTCAGCCAGGTGTGAGTTTGCTTCTTCCTCCCAAACAGGAGTGTGGGAGGGACACCGGGGAAGGGACCAGAAAACCCAAGGGACACAAAAGCAGAACCCAGTTTTTGGGTTTGTGATTCTTCCTAAAGCTTTTGTGTGGAAAACTGCTCCCCTGGCTCTGCTGAGCTTCCTGCTGACGTGATTCACTTTTGCCAAGTCGTCCCTCAAATTATTTGACTGTGTGGTTTCCCTGGGTTACCACCAAGAGCAGCATCAGCTCCCTCGCAGCCGTGATGGAGAAGATGAGAACAGAACTTCACACAGGGACTCCCCAGAGGGCTTCAACAAAGTTCTGTAAATCAGAGGCTTTGCAATGATTTATTCTTTTGTGCTCCAAGGTGACTGTTGGAGGAACACAGACTCAAAGGCCACTTTGGAAAAAAGATGGTTTTGGGATCCCTACTGCAAGCCAAGGCTTTTTTTTCTTGGCTATATCTGAAGGCAAGGAGGGTGAAATTTACGAATATTACACTTGTTTATGGGTCACCCGTGCTCCCAGCAAAACTCCATCACCTGAGCCACCTGCAGCTGGCTGTTCCCATGGTCCACCAGCACACGATTTTGGAGAAGCACAGAAAAATTGAGTGAGGTCTTGGAGAACTTAAGTGGTTAAAAGTAAAAAAGTTAGACTAAGGGCTCTTCTGGAGATAGAGTAGCAAATTTGACACTGGAAGTATTTTTGATAGAAACAGCCAAGAATCAGAACTACTCACAACATTTTAATTGAAAAGAGTTTTGACGAGAAAATAGAAAATGTTCCAGTCGTGAGAACATAAAAGATTTTTGAACACAGCTCTTGTGTTTTCCCTCATGCCTTTTTTCCAGATAAGTAAATAAAGTGCCCCAAAGCCAATGGAGCGTGGAATGCTGGTGACAACAGCAGCACAGTGTGGTGCATACCATGGAGCAGCAGCTGGGATGCTCTGCCAGCAGGAGCAAGGCCCCTGGAGTGGACATGGGGGGCATCAGAGAATAAGGGACAATTTTAACCCTGGGATGTGACAGGGGTTTTGTGGCAGAGACCAGAGATGTTCCCTTGTTGCCTGATAAAGGAGGTGACAGCAGAGCCAGGTCGCTGTCAGCACAGCCCCTTCCAGGGACACAGCCCCTTCCAGCACTGAGCTGGGATGCTCAGAGCAGCTTTCCTCCCTTCCTTTTCAGGGCTGTGGGAAGGAAAACTAAAATGGAGCGAAGTGTGGATGATGATGAGCTGGTAAAACCTCACCTGTACCCACTAAGCTTTTGTCATAGCTCATTTCCCTGTGCACACCTGGGGAATGCTGTGAGATGGCTGCAGCCTTTCTTTTTTCTGCTGGGGAGGATTCTCAGTGCAGAGACTCCTGGGGACAAACCTGGGGAAATGGGTGAGAAACCCCAATGGAGATGAAAACTGTCTCAGGAGGAGATGGATCCTTGCTGGTTTCCTGGAAGTGACGAGGGAGAGGACTGAGGATACAGCATATCATTTGATTTGTTGTTTTGAGCAAATCTATTAAACCACAGAGCTACATTTTAACAATCTACCACATTCTGGTTCACCTCATTTCCAATGGAAATGGAAAGTAAATTATCCTCCCCCTGACTGTGGAGGCAGTATTGTTAGCATATGTCAATCAGGGAAGCACATTCTGCTACAACAACATTTGGCTGCCAAAAAATCTTATTTGACTAAATGTACTTTACAAAATTACTGGTTATCTCACTCAGTAGCCAGAATTAGCATTTTTTTAACCAGCCAGTGGATAATTTCAGCCGTTAATAAGCACAGTACTGCATTCCAGGATACAGCAATCTGTGCAAGACAAAGCAGGAAAGGGGAAGGTACACAGTGTTGGGATGCCAAAGGGAGCATTTGGCAATGGCACTCGTGTTTGATGTTCACAGGATGTGTCTGGTGAAAAAAACATCTACAGGTTTTTTTCCCCCCACAGTAAATAAATTACCATCTAATTAACCCCACCTTTCCACAGCTCTCCAGCTTCCCATGCCAAAGTATCTCACGATTATCAGGTAAATATAATTCCTTAGCTGCAACAGGGCAGGAGAGGTTTGTGCTTGTGAGTGATAGAAGAAAATAACCCCTGCTTTTGGAGCCAGGAACTGGCACAGGGAAAAATGTGGAAGCTGGACAACTACAGCATAGTAAGGGAATTTATCTCTTCTGGAATTCTTTGAGGGGATCTGTGCTGCAGGGTATCGGCTCTGGTCCTCACTTTGGGTAAGCGCATCCCGGTATAGGAGCACAAACCCTGGGTAAGCAGGAGTATTCAGCCAAGTGCCAAAGGCTGTGTGTGGATCTGGAGCTCTACCAGTGCATTTGAGCAGGAGCTCGACCTTTACACGCTGCCAGTTTTCACTCGGGCAGGTTTGCCTGTCACGCTTCATTTCGGGCGGCTGCTCTCCCCAGCAGCCCTGTCGGTGTGCCAGGGGGTGACACAGCTGTCACCCTCGGACAGAGGCTGGCTGGTGACATGGGTGGGTGCCACTCTGTGCCCTGTGCGGGCTCTTTTGGTGGGGGCATGAGGGTATGGTGGAATCCTGCGTGCCTGCAAGGTCCCCTCACAGCACCAGAGTGACACAAGCCCCACTGAGCTCAGCTGAGTGAAATAACCCTTTCCTTTCCTCCTAAAGAGGGACAGGATGCAAATATCCATGTAGATCCAGGATATAATATCCCATCATTAGCTTAATGAATAATCAAAGACAAGATACCAAAACCCAGCTATTATTTTTCTCTTTGAAACACCCTGAGGAATGGCCACAAAAGCTCTGATTGTTATCTCCCAGTATACCCTGTACCTCTTCTACCCACTCAGAGGTGGGCAGACATTCCATACACGTTATCAAAGGTAACAGAGTGTGGCCATGGGAATTGCTCTGATCTCATCCCAGAGAGCCCCCCCTGTTCAGCCCCTGGAGCTGCAGGAGCTCAGAGAGACTGAGGAGCACCTTCCCTCTGCCTCAGGGAGACCTTTTCAAAAGCGCTGAATATCAAGCCCAGACATTTCAAAGAAAGGTTACGATGATGTGAAATGCTGCTCGCAGCCACAGGTATTGATGTCAAAATGTATGCTCAGCTCCGAGCTACAGAGGCAAAGCCTGAAGCCAGGACACGGCTGCGTGGGGACACGGGGATGGATGGCAGTCATGAGCAGCTGAACCTCAGGAGCTGGGGCAGTGATGAGAGTGTGAGCCTGATCTAAACACGGGCATGAGCAGGACATGCAGAGTTTTCCACCCAGGGGGATAAAAATTCCAACCAAAAGCCTGGAACACAGGCTCATCCTGTCCAATCCATTGCTAGTTAACTCAGCAGGTTTTGGTGACCTCAGCTGGCATCAGCCCCAGGAGCTGGAGTTGGTCAAAACTCTGTATTTCAGACCTCTGCAGGAGCCTCAGTTTTATCTTTGCTTTGGGTGTGGTCTGGGAACAGGAGACTGCAGGTAGTGCTGCTGAGGTGAAGAAAGAGAACAGATAGGTCTGAAGATAAATTATCAGATGGAGCTGATGGCTGCTCCCAAGTCACTGGGCTGGTTCCTGTCCCCATGCTGCTGCTGCCCTGCAGCCATTAGTGTCAATGAGGCTGGAGCTCAATTAATTGCATGGCAAGGACATGCGAGCATCTGTTCCTGACACATCCACTTACTTGCTTTACTCACTGAGGGAAAACCCCTCCAAAGACAGCTCAGAGGATAATGTAAAAGACTTGTTCTTGAGCTCTGGCTGCTCGATGCTGTGGAGGAGTTTCAGGTTTTGTATTGGTAGATATTCATATCAGAAGAAAATTCGTGTTACTACAAGGCTTGGGGTGGCAGCGTGCACTGAGTGCAGTCTGTGCTGTACTTGGAGAGCTACGAGGTGCAAGTACCCACAACCAGGTGCACAGCAGCAGGACATGGCCATGCTCAGGACAGCGGTCCTCTCCCCTCTCTGTGCTGGCTGGATGCCTCCAGAGCCGTCTCCAGCTGGATAACATCAGCCACGGACTCTTCCAAAGGGCTTAATTTAGCTCTAGCATTGAGATCAGAAAGAGGATGTGCTTAAACTCTGTTTTCATTAGCATTTTGTGTCTGCTCCACAGTAGTGATGTTTTCCTGGCTTCTCTCTGTAGATCCGTGGCCATCACAGAGAATAACCAGGCAGTGTGGATTAAGGTTTTAAGAATAACCAACGTGTACCATTTTCAAGCCCGTGTGTGGTCCCACACTGATGAACTATAACGGGAATGCAGAGCAGCTAATGATGTTGAGAAGTTGAGTTAATCACACACTCTGCAGGAGTTAATCAGATACAGAGCAGATGGAAATAAATTGCGTACTGACAAAAACCATCCATCATATCTACGGCAAAAACATTCCCATTCATAAACTTCCCTCCTTGGAGAAAACATTTGTACATAAAAAACAGCATCTGATGCAGAGCAACTTAAATGGGTCTCTTGCTCATGATGGGTTGGGAAAGATGTCAGAGCACTGAATAATGGTGGCGTTCCCAAGCTTGATTGGATACCTGATGGATCATTTAACCTCATTTCTATGCGTGGTTGCAATGCTGTGGCCTGAACTGTTTTCAGATTTATTGTAAGTAACGGCAAAAGATGTGATTCATCCATAAGTGTTTGATATAAACCTTATTATTCCTAATTGCATACAAGGGTAATATCTAAGTATTGAACTCCCTGGGGACCTCCGAGCTTTTCATTACCTCCCTAAATGCCAGAGAACCTACTCCATTACAACTGTTCTTAAGAGAAAAATTCCTCCTTTCCTGATCTTTGCCCACCAAACTCGAACTTCAATGGTTCGGCTGATTCCAGCTTCCAAAGAGAACAGACAAATTGGAAGGTTCTAAGGTTTATCACCGTGCACTGGAAATGCCTTGTATGCCATGGATGTCATGGATATTCAGCTTTTTCACTGAAGGCTGAATGTTTATTTAGAAAAATGGAAGAGTAAACCAGTAACCAAAAGAGCCCAACCCCAAACATAAAACCCCCAAACAAATAACCCAAGTTGTCTCTAGGATTGAGCTTGATGAAGACGATGAATCTGGGGCCTTGTACATCTCACTTCAGTTAATTTAGGGCCTCTTGCCACTGATTTAAGAGGGTTGTGTGGAACTTAGAAAGGAAGGGTTTTGTCATGGGACAGCTGCTGCCTTCCTGCACCTGGTAAGGGAGGACAGAAGAAGTGACAGAGCAGAAGCGATGATCCTCCATCACATCATCCTTAACCCAAAAGCTTCAAATCCTCCCCCCTTCCTCCTTCAGGAAATCACAGAATCACAGAATGTTCTGAGCTGGAAGGGCCCCACAAGGATCATCGAGTCCAGCTCCTCCCTTCTTCATTTCCTGTGGTTGGTACAGTGAGCTACAAGGTAAATTAATTCAATTTACCCAATTTTGCTTGCAAACAAGAATAAAGTCAATTCATATGCTGTCAGTTTGCTGGCCTCAGCCTTGCTCCTCAGATCCATTGCACTATTTAGGGCAATATTTTTGGTTGAACAAAAACGCAGTGAGTAATGCTCTTGCTTTTCCCTTTGAACACACAGGTCTTTGTGACTATTTCCCCCTCACCCTCCCCAGCAGCTATGTTCTACTGGAGAGGAAATAATATTTCAACTTCAAATGGCAGATTGGAAATAGGCTTTAAATAATTTACCAGTGCAGTTGGATTTCAGTTCTCACTATCTGCTGGTATTTTGGTTCCTGCTTGTTTTCGCCAAAGGGAGATTGCCCATTGCCTTTCACAAGATATTTGGGTTTCTCCAGCTCTGCTGCTGTCAGCCCTCTAAATAATTTAATAAATGTTCATACGGTGCCTAATGCTCCTGACGGCTGAGTAATCCTAATCCAGATTTTACAGTTATTTTCTGTCCATCCTCTTTCGCTTCTCCTTTCCCCACTGGGTTGCACAGGTTGTGGGGGCTCACGTGGTGGACATTTTTCCAAAGAAAGTGTCTCTGTGGTGCTCCCCATGGTGCAGACTGATGCTCTCTGTTGAGAGTGGCTGATGATGTCCTTGTCAAACCCCTGGAACTCATCCTCTTCCCTGTGCTCTTGGCCATCACAGCCAGTGCTCAGCCCATCTGACACTCCTGTGTGGAATTGCAGCCTGGGACGCTGCAGGAGGGGCAGCCCCCACAGCCTTAAGGAGAACACGGACTGCACGTGTACCTGAGGGCTCTGTCACCGTGTAAATAGCTCCCAGCAGCTGATTTTGTGAGCCAGTATCCAGATCCTTGCTTCTCTAACCAGTGCCTGTTATTCCATTCTTCTTTGGTTCATGCTTGGGATGGCTGTTGTCATGAATGAGACTGTTATGCTTGGATATTTACTCACAGGCAGCATCAAGAAAAATAATCAAACCCTGGTGACAGTCAATTATCCCCCAACTTTTCTTGTTCTGGCAATACTGAGTCATTTCATCCCTCATGATTAAAATGGATGGCTTTTGCCCACATGGATATGAAGTCACTCGCAGTGACTGTTTCAGGATTCTAACTAAGCAGTCTGCTTTAGCAGGGAAATAAAGCCAGAGACACAAGCATGGGAGCATAATAAGCAAAGATTTCTGACTGTGAAGAGCAGCGAGCAGCTGAATCGAGTGGTGCTTTCTTCCTTCCCACACTCCCTTGGTAGGTGGAACACGAC
The DNA here is from genome assembly GCA_013398015.1 of Oreocharis arfaki. NCBI lineage: Eukaryota > Metazoa > Chordata > Aves > Passeriformes > Paramythiidae > Oreocharis > Oreocharis arfaki. The sequence continues at coordinate 73,830 of VZRR01006019.1, forward strand.
AGAGAAAAACGTGGGTTAGTTTGGCTCACGTGGTGCCTGTCAGACTCCAGCTTTACACTTGGAATGTGCACGGGTGTGGAGCAGTCGGGTGCTGGGCTCCCCTCTGCCACCCGTGTCCACGCCAGGTCCCTCCCTGGGGACAGGGGCTGGGTGGGCAAAGCTGCAGTGGCCCCTCTGCCCTGCCCTTTGTGGGGCAAAAATGGGGATGCAACCAGCAGCTGGCTGAGAGGAGAGCAGGAACTCATTAGAGCACAGGGTAATTAATAAATCAGCTCCGTTCCCCAGGATGATGGTGAAGATTTAAGATAAAGACTTTGTTATAAACCAGCCAGAGACCACAGCCTTCAGCCTGATGCATGAGGCACACACACTGCAGGAGGATTCAAGGGAAAGTTAATTTAAACAAAACCCCAAAGAAAAGGAAAGAACAAATCACTCTCCTACTGAAAAACACATTAGACCCAATTCAGAAGAATTCAAGGGGAAGTTAAGTTAAACAAAAACCCAAGCAAATGGAAGGAAAAAAATCATTCTCCTATTGAAAAAATACGTTAGACCTGATTCTGGTTTTGCATTTCTGCCAGGTGAGGTGGAGGCAGAGGAGGGTAAGAGACGCTGTAGCGCCTGAGAGACAAGTAACATCATGACCAAAAAAAATTTATCTGTTGAATTACATTTCAGGATCAAATTTTCTGAAGCTTTTTGTAATATATCACATATGCTGAAAAGTCTCATTAATATAGCTGGTAAAATAACAGCTTGTCTGCCTAAAGTAATTAGTAGCTGACAATTGGGCTGAATTTGAAATCCACTAGGAGCTTTGGTAAGCACTAATAAATGTTGATTAAGGTAGCAATTAAAATCTAACAATCTCTCTGGGGGTCTGAACTTTAAAGGCGAAGTTTGGAACATACCTCAATTTACCAAGAAAATGCTACAGCTCCTCCCCAGGCTGCTTTATTAAGCTGCTTACGGCAGTGTGGATTTTTTTTTCCCTTTGTTTTCGGGTTTTTTTTCTTTCTTTGTTTGTTTTTTTGTTCTTTCTCTTTTTTTTTTTTTTTTTTCCCCCACTTTACACAAATTAATTGCAGCCTAAAGCAGTGCCCCACAGCTGGGGCAGCCACCAGCACCTCTCCCAGTCTAGCACCCGGTCAACACAAAGACCTTGGGACAGTGGTGGCCTTTAGCAGAGCAAGGTTTAAGCTTTCTCTCAGGAAATGCTGTAAGACCCTCTTGACATCCCTATTTCCATGGCAGTCCTTCCCAGGAGGCAGCACCTGTCTGTCCCTCTGCTCATCAGGCTCTGAAGTGGGCTGGAGAGATCTCCAGCTCTCCTTCAACAAGTTCTGCCTCTCACGTGCAGCCGACCTCTCGCAGAGAGGCGAGGTCAAGCAGTGCCGGCTGTGCTCATCCCTTCTGATTCCCTCTTCCGATGCTCCTCGGCACATCCCATAATCAGGGTGATTGGATGAGCTACCAAGGAAAGGTATTGACTAGGCAGTGTCTTGAGGAAGACTAAAATTATCTCTCTTTGTTGCACTTGAGCGGTGTGACCAAGGCAAATCACGAAGCACATTTTGTTTAAAGACTTCTTCTGCTGATTTGTCATCAAGGCACTATTCATGGAGGTCTCAGGTTCTTTGTGATCTTACTTAACCTGATAAAATTTCAGTCTCTTCCCTGCATTTTCCTATTTTGGAAGTCAGAAAGAGCATTTGTATTCCATGGAGCACCCCCTTTATCCTGGCCAAATCCTCCTGGGATTTTTCACTCTTGCAGTGGGCAAGACATAAACTGAACATAAACCTAGACTCATCTTTATCACACATTAGCTCTGTGTCACCCATTAATTACATTGCATCCCCCAGCTTTTAAGATGAATGCCAGTAGGGGTAAAAATAGGAATGCAATGTGAAATGGGAGCATCTTGGTCCTCTGGTGCTCCTGGGAGCGTGTTGGTCCTTCTGCTCCGGTCGTGCCACTTCAATCAACAGTCTCGTCATTATATTGTTTTCCAGGTCTGTTCCTGCTGACCTTGGGAGCTGCTGAAATGAGCTCCTTTTCCTGCAGGGTACTTGCCATGGCTGTTATGGGAAAAATAGCCCAGAAGAAAATTTGTGCACGTCGTGGACAAACCCAGGGAGCGTTCCTGGGGCAAGGCAGGGAGGTCAGAAGGAAACTGGGTCCCTTTGACTTCTCAGGGCTCCTGCTGAAGGTGGTGGCTGCTGCTTGGTCCCATTCTTGGCCCCAGCATCCCCAGCATCCTCAGGAGGTGAAAGCCTCTCGTTCTGGGAAGGACCTTTAATAATCAGCATCATTTTTAGGTGCTTTCTTCACCCAGTCTGTGGGATCTGAGTGTGGCTGTTGGCTTCTCCACAGCACTGTGTGTTCCTGAGTACATCTTCTGAGTCCATTCATTGTTAGGGATATTTACAGAAAAAGAGAGCTGGGGAACTGAGGATGTGAAGAGCTGGAGGAGGAAAAGGAATAAATCCAGAGGGTGGAAAAAAAGCCCATTCACTAAAAAAAAAAGCCCATATCAGTCGATGTGTCTATCACATTTTTTTTCCTTTTTTTTCTTCCGTGTTGTAAGGATGAAATACAAATGGCTCAGATAAATGTGGAAAGGGAAGCAAATGAAAGCTTCATAGCCAGAGACATTCAGAGGTTTTTTTTTTTTTTTTCAAAAGAGGCTTAAGAACTGGATGAAATTGTGCATTTCCATTTGAGTGAGCAATTTCCATGCCTGAAGCTTTGGGACAGGTCATTCTCTCTGCAAGATGGACACAAGGGTTGAACCCGCTGGGAGCTGGAGCCACAGAGGGGAGCACGAGGGTGAGCAATGCTTTGGGTACCTTGGCACTGCAGTTTTGAGCTGCTCTGAGGTGGTCCCCAGTGGACACAAATCAGTCTGGACATCTCCACACACAAAAATAAACCACCCATGGATCTACCTGTGCTGCAATGGGCACTCAGGGCTGCTGTGGAGACATCACCTGGGGTCTGGAAACGCTATTGCATGGAAAGCCATGAGCTCCTGAGGAGAAACCAGGGTGATTATTCATGCACAGGCTTTCAGACTACTTGAAAGGGCCTATTTAATATTTTTACAGTAATACTGTGCACTCTGCTGCTCTTACAGTAGAATTACAGGTGTCATCCTGAGGAGGTGTGTGTGGGGGGCAGGTTTTTGGAGAAAAGCCATTTTGCCAGGGAGAAGAGACAAAGAGAGGGGCTGCAGAGAAACCTGGCGTCTCCAAGGAGCTCAGAGGATCTCCTGGTTTCAGGTTGCTGCCCTGCCCCCTCACGAGGCCATGGGGATAAATCAGCAGGGAAATACTCAGTGGGGACAGTATGGAAGAACTCATTGGATCAAGTGACAAGCAGAGAGAGGAATCCGAAATCTAGAACAGGTAGAGAGGAAAGCAGATGTGAACCACCTGTCCCTGGTGACAGTGTCTCTGTTGGCCAATTAAAAGCCACTGCAATGAACAGGTCAGGTCCTAATGAGCTGTGGGTCCAAAGCTTGACTGGGCAGCTGGAAGGGCACATGACCCCAAACCCACATGGCCTTTCAGAAAATGAACCCAAGGCAAAACAGATCGAGAAGGTCACGGCTCTCTCCTGCAAACCACAGCGCGGGCGAGCCCCGAATGCTTTCCCATTTCTTAAAATTGATTTTCTCTTTTCCAAATTAAAGTACAAAATGAACATGTGAGACCAAACGCCATCGGAGCAGACTGCAAATGAGGCTAATAGGCCAAATGTCAGATTTGTTTCTGCTGAGGAGTCATTACTGAGTACAGACCTTATAGAACCTGCTTTGCTCTAAAGCATAATCCATCCAGGGAATGACTGGCATGAGAAAGATGTTCTGCCTGTGGAATGGCTGCTTTCTTGTCATAAATTTCTCTGGACTCTACCCCAAAGAGTAGGGGTACCCACCTGGCTGTAGCCAGCATTTGAGGCTGGCTAAACATCTGATGGATAAGGGAAGCCTGAGGTGCTGGGTTAAATAACTCCTTGGATTCTGCATGGAGCAAAGGTATAAACTGCTATTCCTCAAATTCAGATTCTCATTGCAGGTTTAGAAGAATCTCTAACCATTTCCCCATGGCAGCTCAAGCTCCTGGAGCGCAGCTCACAGGCTCTTAACAGGAGGGTTGTTTTTCAGGTTTACTTTTCTCAAAACCACAGAGCTCCATGGAGGAATGGCTGAGAACGTCGACCTGGAGCAGGTATCAGCTTCCAATGCCCTGACTTGTGTGGTGCAGGAATCAGGAGCTGAATCTCTGCAGGCACCCAGTAACTCAGGGTGCTGTTCAGGCTCTGAGTGTGGCTGTTGGTCACATCCCCCTCTGCTCACAGAGATGTTGCAGCTGCTGTTGCTGGCATGTACTTACACTGGCCTTTGCTATGCACTAACCAAAATAATTTCCTTTTTGAAGCACAAAAATTTCAGTGCAAAAATTGCTGCTTTTATCCCTAAGGCAGGCTGCCCAGACACAAGACTGTCTCAGGTAGGAGCCATTCCTGTCCAAACAGCTGTGGAGGCAGATTCCTCGCAAAAGAGGAAGTGATTTAGCAAGATAAAGTAATCGAAGTGTTGTGAATGCAACCAGGATTTCCCTGTTAATTACCTCACTGTTAATTAAGGGACCATTTTTTAATTAAAATTAATTCTCATCTTTTAAAAATCTATTACTTAAAAAGGGGGTGTACAGAAATGTTTATCACTGATACCCTAAGATGCTAATTTCCAAATGTTATGGCTTGTAATCAAGTTTAATTTTCTGACTTACCCTCCAAAGGAGAGACTTTACACCAGTTTTGACATTTAAATTACCTTTGATTTGCAAGTCCAATACTGCCATAAATATTCATAGCCAAGAATCGAGCATTGAGTCTTTAATTTTTTAAAATTTTTAATTCACTACTAAAAACCAGCTCCAGAGCAAGTTGAAGGAATGAAATGAAGCACATTTTATCTGATAGCACTGGGAGCATCTGGCTTTGCTACCTAGCAGTGAACCAACATATCACGCTTCTGTTTGATGCCGCCGAACAAAATTCGACAGCGAAATCATCCTTTGATCCTTTCCCTTACATCTCCTCGCAAAAAGCTGCTGTGAGGCGGGAGCTGTGGCCCAGCACTGCCGTTGTTTTGGCATGTGCCACGTCCAGCCCGGCGTGGGGACAAGGCAAGGGCAGCCCAAGGCAGCGGCAGCTGCTGGCACAGTCCCTGGCATGGCCGTGCCAGCCCTCTCCTCTCGGGCGGGCAGAGCGTTTCAGCAAGCACAAACACAGCAGCTTCACTCGCCCTGAGCCTGGCCCCTGTGAGGACAAAGCCCAGCCTGGCACGGGAGGTGCCTGCTGAAAGGATGCCCAGGGACTGGGGGGAAAGAGCCTTGTTGGTGCTGCCTCGCTGTGACCCTTCCCTGCCCAGGGGCGCAGCGTGCCAGCCCTGAGCACACCGGTCACAGCTACCCCGGTAAAGGCAGCAGGCTCCGATCCCCGTCCCCTCTGGCAGTGACACCAAGGGGTCCTCTTGCTGCTCTTCTGCAGCCCCCACACCCATTCAGGCTTTGCCACAATTTCAGGGAGCAAGGGGAAAGCTGTGCTGGGGACTGGCAGCTCCCAGGGGTGATGTGCCCAACTCCCTGCCCCTTCCCTGAGCGGAACCCCGCGTGAGAAGCAGAAGAGCGGAGATGCTCCAGCCCCTGCCCTTGCTGGTGTGGGTCTCTCTGGTGGCTGATTTCTGTATCAAGATGTTTTAAATTTCGTTTTTTTCTCCAGGATATTGCGAGAACGTGGGTCAGTGTGGGATGGGAAGAGGGACAGGATCATTGAACAGAGGGCTCAGTCTCACAGCCCAACTCTGAGGCACAGAGCAGGCAAACACCTGCACACATCAGTCACAATAAAGGGTAAATTGTCTTCATAATGAAACATTCTCCTCTTTTCAGTGACTGATGACTTCTTCAATTTTTTTTTGTATCAGATACCCTTCAAATGTGATTAATTTCTCCAGTCTTTTTTCTTCTTTCAACAATAAGGCAGGGACAGCGAATCAGATCCATTTCTCAAAATCATTTCTATTTGCAAAAGGCTAATAAAAAATGGAGATACACTGCAACCCTTTCTACCCTTAAACCAAGAAATTTATTTTAAGCATAAACATCTATTTCTGAGATGAGCCACTGCCAATGCTTTAACTAACACAAGACAGAATACAACGCTGCTTTTGTGGCATATTGGACACCCCCAGCTCACCCCCACCCCAGGGACAATAAATACACACCTCATATGTACCTCTCCTGCTGCCAGGAGTGTCCTTGGCTTCTTGTGGGGCATCTTTGCACCACAGTTACACTGAGACATTGATTTTCTGATACATAACCGAGGTTCCTGCTCCTGCCTGAGATCAAAGAAGGACCTGCTTTCCCAGGAACTCGCCCAGGTCTTTACTTTGTCTGCTTTCTTTCCATTTCAGTTCATTATTTTAATTAAAGGTATTCTCTCTGCCTCCAAAATAACGGTTCACAATGGATGGCAGACTCACTTCTAATATTATTTACCTCTTCCATTTCAAAAGAAATCTCTTGCAGTAAAGCCCCATTCAGTTGGGATCTGAGTGCGGCCTTAGAAACTCCAAGCTTTGAAAACGTGACATGGACCATAAAAGACCAGGGATGCCAATTTCAGGTCTGTTTCTGCCAAAAAAACCTAAAAAATGTAATTATTTGGTGGAGCGATGTTCCCTCTGGTCAGTGCCTAGGACTAAACTGAACCCAGGACAACAAAGCCCTTCCAGATTGACTTTCCATGAAGGGCCAGACATGAGAAGGATGAGCAACAAAACTGGTGAAATGAAGCTATTCAGCTCTGAACTGTTTGGAGAGACTCCACAATGGTTGGAGAAGACTCATAAAAAAACCTGGGCTTTGTTCTCCCACGTAACTCGTGGCGATGTAGAAGAGATGATCCCGTGCCACTCTGGTAGAAAACAAGACATGACAATGGCCTGTAACTTCTTGATTTTTCATTCAGTAAAATCTGAGAGTCTTTTAAGTGACAAGTTCTCATAAATAATTCCATCTAATGGAAGATACTTCGGTAATTGCAGTATTTTAATTTCAGCCCTTTAAGTGCAGAGAATTCTCATTAGCACTCAGCATTCAGGTATTGCAATGAATTTTCATGGAGAGAGAACAGCATACACAGTGCTGCAATGGTGGAAGTGTGATGAATTTATTCATCGTTTTATGGACAAAGATATTAAGTGGTTCATTAAGCAGAACCATCCATTCCCTTTTGGGTACAAGAAAGTTTGTATCATTCCTGTTTTTCAGGTAAATAGACGGAGGCAGAAAATTACCAGGTCTGGCCTAAACCACTTCTTCCCAAGTATTTCCACAGTGACTTTCTCTGTTTTCTAGCAAGGTTTATTTTTAAATGAAGCCTTCAAGTGACCCTGGAGAGTCTGAATTTCCATGCCTCAATCTAACTCCCGTGCAATATTGCCTTGACTAAAGTCAATAAAAACATCCACAGGGGAGCTGAAATGCCAGGCTGGCAGACTGAGTGCATGAATATTATAAATGAATGAAGCAAAATTTGGATTTCAAGACAAAAGCTTGCCTTTACACCCATGCAGAGAGAATTGGGCCTTGTCTGGCTGTTTAAAGGAATTTGCTGTACCTTGGAGAAGTGACTCCTCTGTTGCCGTGTGCTGCCAGCTTGGAAACCGAGTCATGGAAGTGAAAACATCCATGTTCTCAATTGTTCCACCGGCACTGGAAGTGCTGAAGGAGGAGGAGGGATATTAAATGAGAGTGTGGAAGAACAAAAGTGCTGGCTTTACACTGAACGCCGAGCTCTCTCGTGTAGCAATGAATCACAAAGTCTTGGGCAAGCGGCGCTCAGCAAAGTCGGTACCGTGGGCAAAGAAAGAAGAGTCATGGCACATCTTCCTTCTAATTGTCTCCTATCTTTTAACTGGTTTCAAAACTAGATGTTAGCAAGGAGCCAAATGCTGCTTCCTTCGTGTCTGCTGCAGTTAAATGGTGGGAAAGGTGAAGCACTGCAGGTAAAGCTGGTGGGAATCACAGGCTCACAGAATGGTTTTGGTTGGAAGGAAACTCAAAGCTCATCTCATTCCCCCCCCTACCATGGGCAGGGACACCTTCCACTGTCCCAGGCTGCTCCAAGCCCCTTCCAGCCTGGCCTTGGACCCTTCCAGGGATGGGGCAGCCACAGCTTCTCTGGGCAACCTGTGCCAGGGCCTCCCCATGTGAGGCATTCCCTCCATTCAGGCTGTGTTGAGTTCCCAGCTCAGAGAGGCATCACTGGGTTTTATTTAAGACAGAAATTAAATGTTCCCAAAACTCAACTCCCTGCTGAGCTGTTTACAATCAACAGAAGAGTGATGGAGACAAGGACAGTGACCAAAGCCAGGTGTCAGCCAGCCCAGAGGAATTGCTGAGCACCACTCTCACTGCTGCAGATGTTTCCCTCTGGGGATGGGTAACACACATGGCTGCTTCTTGCTCCATTACTTTCAGCTCTCATGCACTTTACCTTCTATTTCCTGGCACTGCTTCATTTGGAAAAAATGCTGTGGCAACAGAAAAAGGCCTGTGGCAACTCTGACCACTTTTTCAGGTTCACAGCTTACACAAAGGGGCTGAGAAGTGCAGGTCCCTCACTCAGCCCAAACCTGTGGGCATCCAGCTCCATCCAGGCCTCTGCAGCTGCAGTTGTTACAAGCAGACAAAGCTGTTTGCTCTGCAAAAAGCCCTTCCAGTGTAATTATAAAGCCATCTTTGCATGAAAAAAAAGGTTGTTTGTATGAATAAATGCATGGACTAGCTTTAATTCCAAAGCTAGAGTTCAAACCTACTTCGAGTGTATCAAAACTTCACAGGTGAGGACCTCTGTGTTGTTGCAAAGGCACTCAGAAATTCTGCTTTGCTGCACAGCCTTTGGTAAAGCAGAGATCATATGGATGAAAAAAAAAGGGATTAGTCTGATCTTTAATGATACAGCCAAAATAAAAAGCAGAAACAAAACATAAAGAGGGAGAGGCACCAGCCACTTGAGTGCTGTTTGGATTAATATATTTAGAACCAATTAGAGACCTTATTAAACACTCTTCCTCCAGGACCTCTCTGGCATATACCTGACACAGACAAAGAAAAACATTTGATCTTCAGCAGTGAAGGAGCAAAAGCAAAATAAATTTTTTGAAAAAAAGACACTCTGAAGACAGATACGTCAAACAAAATGAATCAAGAGAGAATGCCAAGAAGATTGTGCCTAACTTCTAGGGGACAACTTAGTTATCAGTTTACTTATTTATTATGCATTAATTAAAATGTTTAAAAGAAGTGGAACCTGGCTGAGGGAGCGATGAGGCCAAATCAGATGTGCTTTGACTCACCACAGTGACACAGCGAAAGCTGTACAATAAAAATATTACCAGGGAGATCTGTTTGGAGAATTTAAGAGCTTTGTGCATTTAAGGGGTTATGACACGCTGTTGTAAGGCAGTGAAAAGTACAGGGACTGAGGAGATGTGAGAACACACGTTATAAAAACAACTGAAAAATGGTTTTGTTCTGTAAGGGGTTTCTAATAGATGAAGCAGTTCTAATTGCCATGGAAAAGTGAAAGCGAACCTTGTGGTCCTTGAAGCCTCCTGTACCAGTGCTAATGAGCTTTGAATATCTGCTCTAACTTAGAGCTGTTCTAACAGCTTTTGTAGTGTGTTTTTGGACCCCTCCTGCAGAATGAAGCCTCTAAATTGAGGGTAGAACCCCGTGCTTGAACTTCTGGAGGTCCCTGGTTCAAGCTCCAGCAGCTCTGACAGGTGAAGGCTGAGGCAGAAGGATGGGGAGTTACAAACCTGGAGGCCCAGGGCACAGCCCTTGCTTGGGTATGCAGCAGTTAGAGACAAATAATCTTGAAAGAGTGGTGAATTTGATGCAAAATTAATTTTTGGAAGAAAACCAGACGCTATTTGCCATAATTCAATATACAGAACTGACAAAAAAAGGGGGCAATGTTGAACTATTTCAGTGTTTTCAAATAAACACTCGTTTTCTCCCTGGGAACACTAACACATTTCGTTTCAAAATATTAAATAAGAAAATATGCTGAACTTCTGCTTTATTTCAGAACTGTCCTACGCTAAAAAAAGAAAGAAGAAAAAGATGGGTTATAAGCCCAAAATGAAGCAAAGTGATCCCCCTCAGCTTGAACTAGAAGCTTAATTTGCACACAAAGCGCTGTGGGTCAACCCTGAATGAATTGCTTTGTTTAACTCATCCCTGATAAATTTCTTAATTCATTCCTGGTTTGACCCAAGCATCTCTCTCCTTCGAAAATTAATTATTTCACTATGAAACCACAAATCCCATCATTCTCCCACGTGCAGAAGGAACATCTCCAGTGGAAAGGGAGGAGGAAGGAGAAACAGTGACTCCAGCCCACGAGCACTGGAAGCAGGGTGAACTTGGGGATCACCCACCTGCTCTGATCCCATCTGGAGCCTACCTACCCAACATTTCTCTGGGTTCCTGCCATGGCAGAGAAGGTCAAGATTTCTCCCAAAGCATCAGTGCTTTGGTGGGGCTCAGCATCAGAGGCTGTGACACCAAGACAACTTTGTTTCCAAGTGTGAAGCACCAGTGCCTTCGGAGTATTTTGCCTCTACCTCTCCCATCAAAAAAAATGGTGTAGAAATGAAGAAAGTTCATCTGGACTGAAACAAAGGAAGAGGAAACTCTGTCTGTCCTTTCATTTTGATGGATCTTTCTCTGCATGGAGCATTGAATATCTTCGTTTTCCAGGTATCATTTTGGTCTCATATTAGTCATTCTTGACAGAGGCATTTTCCAGCTAACAGATTAAGCTTCTCCTACTGGGTGCAAAGTATTTGGATGTTGTCTCGTAAAATAAGTAATTTCCTCCCCCTCCTTTTGGCCAGAGCAGTGATTACTGCTTGCTGGTTTAGACAGTGAAAGAGTGGGTTATTTTGAAAGAATGAAAAAATAAAATAAAATCTGGGAACATTTCCTTTTCCCTCAAACTAGGCTTAACTCGTTTTAAGGTTTTATTAAGGGCACAGAACGGTTGACAATGGAATTATTTCTCTGAGCTGGGAGAAGTAAAGCAGATTGCTACACACAGGGAGAGGGGAGCTGACTGCTCTCATAAATAAGTCAATGTGTTACTCCTGCAAGACTGGAAGCGGAATGACAGCTCCTCCAGATGCTGATGCTCTACTTCTCTGTGACCCTCAGCAAACTGAAGTTTGCTAAAAATACCCTCCAAAAGCACACGTGCTCCAGGGCTGCAGAAACCCTGGGAGCAGGGGAGGTTTTAGATGGCTGCATTCCAGCTCAACCCCATCTCCATGCCCAGCTGGGCTGGGTATCACACCTCTGCTCCCAGCTCATGTGCCCAGACCTCCACCGAGCGTCAGCGCCGTGGCTGAGGGGCTTTGTGGCCAGGGACTGGGGAAGGCTGGTGGAGCCTGAGCTGCTGAGCCTCCCCAGGGTGCTGGGGGTGGTGCCTGCTGCATCCTGGCTGCTTTGGGAGCAAATCATGGCCACACCACGTTTTAACGGAGCTTATTTCAAGTTATGTTTCCACCAGGGATATTTCTGTACGTGCCCAGCCCAGCTCTCCTCCCTGCCCTCTCTCGACACAGCGAAGAGGCAGGTGATAAAACACGGCAAAAATTCAAGGCAAGAGGAGATGGAAGACCATTAAATTCCAAAGCAGAGCTTTGTTCTGGGATGAACATTCTTTCATTCCTCAAAATGCAACTTGTGCAGACAGTGACTATTCAGGCAGTGGGCCAAGGGCATGTCACCTTCCCCTCCTGACACCCAACAGAGAAAATAAATCAGTGTCATCAAACCCCAGCTTCTTTCTCTCCTTTCGCAGTTTGATGTCTGAGATGCATAAGGAAAAGGGAAGAACAAGTCTGACAGGGTGATTAGTGCTTATCTTCACTCACACAGAGAATAAGTTGCCAATCAGCCGCTCTGTACCTATCTCCTTATTTAAAATGCAAACTAACGTGAATGAAACAATAACATTTTAATTAGATGGAAATAGAGAAGCTGCAGGAGAATGCCTTTGTTGAAGCAGCCTGAGGTTCCTGAGCTGCATGCAATTAGTTTGATGGATCACACACTAAAGGGAGAGTTAAACAGCACAGTTTCCACAACACTTTCTGCACCATCCTATCTCTTCTCACTGGCAGTGATGGAAGCCAGGGACAGCTAGGGTGGGAAATGATTATCCTCCCAGTGCAGCAAGGACAGCCTTCTGGGAAGCAGAACCAGCCCACACTCCAACCCTGCCTGTTCTGCTCTAAAAAGCCCCAGAGCTCCAAACCAAATGATGCCCAGAAAGCATCAAAAATGGAGGAGAACGTGTAAACCATGATGGAAAGTAGAACGAAAGAAAGGAAAAACTGGGAGTAAAATAACCCACGGAACTTTTCGCAAGTATAAGGATGAACTCTAACAAGAAAGGCTGTCACAGACCAGCTCTGATACCAGGTTGTGCTCCAGGGATCAGCCTGGCTCCCCCAGACTCAGTGCAGCTTCAAGCCCAAATTTTGGAGAGGCACAGCCCAGACCACACGGTGCATGGAGCCTTTCGAGGCAGGGCCCGCTGCCAACACAAAATGTATCACTGTGAATCATCCGCACACCAGTTTCAGACTAAGGAGCTGTTCCCTGAATCATGGTGAAAAGCACAAATGTTCTGCTCTGAAACAGAAAATTCACTGACTCCTTCTTGAGCCAAAAATAGGGAAAAGGGTTATGTAATTCATTTACTTTGAAAAATAAGCATTTCAAAGTTATCTAAACAGCACCAATAACAGGGAAATCTCTGTTTATTTAATCAGTCCATTTTTTTTTTGCTGGGCTTGGTGCTGGTGCTCCAGGCAAGTTTGTCTCGTTCACCTTAAAACAATTTAAGCACAAAACTTCACCCAACAGCTGTGAGAGGTGGCAGGGCAGCAGCTCCACTTCACATCTACGTTACTGCCTTAGCCATGTGCTCCTGAAAACATCCCAGGTTTTGCTGCACACCACGTTGTGAGCAGAAGGAGAAGCTGGGAGCATTCTGTAAGTCTCAGAACAAGCTGTTTTCTTAGGGGTGACCAGCGCACATTTTATCACTGGTTTGCCCCATTTCCACCCCAATCAGCTTGGATGGAGGCAGATTTCTGACAAGTTGCAGCTAGAATTATTAATGAAAAAGCCATGATTATTTTCAGCTGAAATCCTTGTCTCCCTGGATAAGTACTCTACTTCCCTCAGCAGTCTTTGCAATTCATTCTTTGTGACCAGACACAAAAGCCCTGTTTTCTATGAGATCACTTATCTCCAGCAAAGCTTCAATGGAATATTGAATGAAGGCATCAAAACTCTGTCAAAACAACCACTGCCACAGCCTGGAAAGTAATTTTTCAAGGCTTCTTTCTTGATGTTTGCTGGTAATAATTTTCAACAAGTTCATTCCCAGAAAGGGTTGGAGGATTTTCTCTCCATCAGCCTCTTGGGCTGCTGGGCACGGCAGCATCCAAAGCCAGGTTGGATGGGGTTTGGAGCAATCTGGTCTAGTAGAAGTTGTCCCTGTCCAGAGCAGGGAGTTGGAATGAGATGATCTTTAAGGTCCCTTCCAACTAAAACCATGCTGTGAGTCTATGACTGGCCATGGGTGAAGAGGTCTTTGATTGCCAAACCCATTCCTGGGCGATTCCCAAGCACTGGGATCACCCAGCTCCGAGGAAGGAAACCAGCCCGCCTCAACACCACCCCATCTTTGGGACTGGTGTCTGTTTCTAAGGGAAGGCAGCCAGGCAGAAAGACTCTTTGTCCACCTGAGTGGTTTCCCTGCTGCTGAGGTGCTGACCTGAGAGGCTGCAGCCTCGGGCTGGGTGTTGGCAGGAGAGCAGCACTGCTCCTGAGGGGTGCTGGCTCTGGAGAGGAGGATGCTGTTGGTCGACGAGATGGCTCCATGGAGCACGAGGAGGTTTGCCAAGCATGCTTGTGTGAAATTTGTAGAAACAGAGGGAAATCTGCTAATTATTAAGGTTTTCATAGAATCATCATTGCTCAGCCACTCAGTAGGGAAATTTTTCCCAACATCCAAGCTGACCCTTCCCTGGTGCAATTTGAGGCCATTTCCCCACGTCCCATCACTAATTGCCTAGGAACAGAGGCTGACCCTCAAAAGCATAAGGAACTGAGGTGTGGACCAGCCTCCCAAAGGGGAAAGAAGCCCAATGCTGGAAAGGAATTAATACCCAGAAGATTTTCAGCGGCGCTTCAGTCTTGTCTCAACAGCACCCACAGGTCACAAGTCAGGATAATCCCTGCAGCCCGATCGATACACGAGGCCTTTTAAGCAAGCTCCTCTCTGCTGCCATGAGGCTGGCTCAGGAAAGGTGTTACTGCAAACCCACATGGAAAATCAGGCATTGCACCCTGACAGACACAGCCCCAGCAAAAGGCACTTGGCACAGCCACGCTGCTGCAGCCCTGTAAAACCGGGAAAAAAGGGAAAAGTCTTGCAAACTGCCTGAACCAACTCCTTCTCCTGAAAAATCACCTGGAATGTGGTTTTTTCTTCCTGACTTTGGAAACACAGCTCTGATTTAGAGCGCCAAGGGAAAGCACTGCCTGTCTCTTCTGAATTCAGTGGGGAGGAAGTCAGTCTGTTTGCAGGCGTGTGGCTGCTGTGCACAGCTCCAGCTGCAGTTGTAGAGCTCCAGTCAATAGCTGCTTTACAGAAAAAGCAGTTTTGTTTTGCAGGCACAAAGACCTCTTCTATCCCTACCCAGCAGGAGGTTTATAAAACTCTCATTTCTTGCCCTGTTTCTGCCCTTGCCTCTTCGCTTCTACTTCTTACGGGCTGCCAGTGGGTTTTTTATTGCTTTGGGTGTTTTCTTTTAATTGAAACTGAGTAAATTGCATTTTTCCCTAAATAGTTCATGAGTTTAACAAAGTTTTCCATTATTGCATGGGGGGAAAAACTAGCAACCTTCGGAGCAGAAAACAGAAATGTTATTCGAACTGGGTTTATGCAAGAGCACAGAGACATAACCTTGCAACGAGGGGGGCAGCTCCTGAGGGCCCTTAAAAGCAACTTTTGCCTGGGCAATATTTAAGGGATGAAGTTGAGCACAGCACTACATGATATGAGAAAACCTCTAGGGTACAACCAGCGATTTTCCCATTCCCAAACACTCTCTTTTTAGAGTAATGAAGACACCAGCAAGCTTTATTTCTGTCTGTTCACTATATTTGTAATAGTCTTTCTTGCAATATGTCCACGGATAACAGGTGGAAGAGGGAAGATAAAAGCAATAATGAAAGGGAAGGACCTTCTGCCTCATCTCCCTCTGATAAAACCATTCCCTGCAGATCAAATCTCTAGCCCTTTCTAGAGGAACTCGGGCTAGACAGGGAGGGACAGGGGTTGGAGACTCATTTGCTGGGAAGAGATGGAGCTGGAAAGCAGTAATGCAGCTGGCATCTCATTCTCAAAAATAAATAGCTCCTGCCATGCTTCATCTTCCTTCTGTTTTCCTACGGGACCCCAAACATCAATATCACTGGTGAGCAAGGTGCCTCCTCTTTCTCATAAAGAAGCAGAGCAGCTCCCTCGGGCACAGCTCTATCCTAAAGCCCCATCCCTGCTTCTAACCTGAAACACTTCTCTTCCTTCCAAGCATCTCCTTGCGCTCTGAGCCTGCCCCTCACACAGTGGGAACCACCCTACAGAGGGGGAACTGAAGGAGCAGGTTGGCAAGGGAGTGCACCAAGCTGAAACCTTGCTGAGACAGGACAAGACCATGGGAAGCAGCAGTGGGAGCTGATGGGATCTGGGAGGAGCAGGGAGGGTTTGTGGCTGGGAGCTGAGCTTGGGCACTGGGTGCTGGGAGCCACAGCCTCCCTGTGTTTCGCTGTTGTTATCCCCTCTCTGCCCTGGCCCCTTGGAAAACCCCATTTCTTTGGGTAATTGTGGTTTTGTTCTCACTGGAAGCACTGCCCTGGGACACACCGTCTGTGGCACCCCCATACTTGGGCTTGTGATGAACTGAGGGGAAATGCATCCATAATGGAGCTCAGCTGGAAATTCCCTGAGCCTTTTCCTTCTCCCAGGCAGAGTATTCAGCAGTGACACAAGGTCTAATAGGCCTTTGCTGTTTCCTTTGAGTCAGAAAAATGGCTGTTGCAGCTGCTAGTGCTCCGTCTGCAAACAAACTCCCTTTCTTGCAAGATACTAAAGAATAAATGGTATTTCCTTGGCTCCAGGATGCCCTTGGAAAGCAACCATCAGGTCAGGCAGTGCTTCTGGCCATGCTGCCATTGCACTGACCTCTCTCCAGTTAAAGCTGGGCTGGTTATTCCCTTCTGATACTCCAACGCTGCCCTCAAGCAACAGCTGCCCCTGGGAGTTTCACCACTGCTTGACTCCCTCTTGGACAAAGGAGAGGAGAGGTTTCCCTTCCCCTTTGCCACAAGAGATAAGCTCCTAGCAAGCAACAAGTGCAGCAGTGACAGAGCCAGAACCTGTTCAATGACACAGGGAACAAGTGGCATCACTCTGGTGGGGCAACAAACAGCTTTGGCCACATTTTACAGGGTGATGTTGGTCACATTTCTCCTCCATGAAAGGTGAATGAGGGAAGAACAGAGAATGACCCAAAACAGACACAAACCCAAGCAAATCCATTAGCAAATTCCACAACGAGGTGCTGGGCCCATGGCATTACACTTGACAAATTAACCACACGAAGATACAAAGGAAAAAAACAGCTCCAGATAATTTCAGGGCATGAGAATATGTTCAGTATCATCTTTAGCTTGGAAAGATTAATTTTCCTGACAGCCTGTTTAAAAGAAAAGTGGCTGATATGATTAAAAGAAATAAACCCCTCTCCAGTGCTCTATTGCGTGACCAGCAGGAACAGCTTTTCTAGGTTCTCACCTACCTGGCTGTCAGCATTTCTCCCAGAGGTTTTCATGCCTCCAGCCCTTTTCTTTGGCTGTGGAATCACAAGCAGGCTCTCGGGCACTGACTTTGGCAAAACTGCAGGCTTAGATATCGATTCCTGGATTCAAATACTGCCAGTGCTTGCCTACAAAGCACAGGGCACAACAGTGTATAAACCAGAGTAACAGGAAAGCCAGGCTGTTAATCTTCATAATGTGCCTCTCAGTGGGGATTTCATTTGAATGTTATTTGCATTAAATATGATACCGAGTGGTGGATATGCAGTTATAAATAAATTAAAGGCCATATTTAAGTCAAACACTGTTCCCCTGTTGACTGCAGGCCCAAGTGTGAGAGCTGCTAGCAATGGACTGTGCAGCTCTGCTCATCTGCATGACTTGCTGAAGGGAAAGGCAGTGGCAAGTTCCATCATTTCCACCCTGAGAAACTCATTTGGGGGGGAAATTAACCTGTTTAGTGAGGTTTATGGTGCCAGCCCAAGCTCTACGAGTGCTGGAAGTATTGTGGACACTTCTGCTTCCCTCTCCCCCTACCCACACTCTGCTTATGGATTTTCTCCACAAAGGCTGAGCAGGCAGGAGGCTATGCTGGAGCCTCCCCTTGGGCTGCTGAGGATGAGAGCAAAGAAAATTCAATTAGACCTTCAAGGGAGGAAAAAAAAGACTTATCCCAAAGGAGAAGTGAACTTCTTGGTTACTTTATTGCTGTTTTTCCTCAGTGTTTTTCTCTTTGCTCTGCTGCAGCTCCTCTCGGCCTCGTGGAGCCTCAGGTACTACAGGGTTTGTTTGCTGCCATGGTTTGACCTCAGGGCTGGGTTCAGAGTGCCAGGCTGGCCATGTGCCCACCATACGCCCTGCTTCTCTGGACTGCTGCACTCTGAGATGCTTTCTGACCAAATTCCTGCCTTTTTTGTCCCCTTTCAAGGGATTTTCCATCCTGCATTGGCCAGGAAACACCTGCAAGCTGTGAGGGAGACAAGCATGAGGCAGAGTTTGCTCCTTGGGTTAGTAAGTGCAGCCTATTGAGTGTTTGGGGCATACACGGCTCCCCATCATTGTACCTTGAGGTCAAATAATCTCTTTATTACTCTAAACCTATCCTTCTCCTTATGCCTACAGTGCTTTATCAAACTTGACACACTTGGATTTAAGGAACAAAGATGACAGTGTCACAAGCCCATGACTGACAGCAATAGAAAAATGAAACTCAAAGGATTGAGTTTCTTTTTTTGAATTAAATGAGTATATTAAAATGTATAAATTACCCCCGTGGGGATAAAATGTAAGGTCTTTGCAGGAGGAATCAATAGTGATGCGAGTAATGAGTTAAACTTTCCCAGCAGCTGTGTGAGCTGCATTTTTATGAGATGGTTTTGAAAAAAAATCATTGAATAGGAGGGGGAAGTGGGTTAATTTCTTATTGAACATACTCAAATAGTTATGGACTTATTAAACAAATTCTGCAAGGGAACAAGGTGGTACGACAGTCCTACCACATATTAAGACCACATTTGCTCGGTTCAGCAGTGCAGACATCCTTTGTTCTTGATTAAGTTAAAATTAATAGCATGTGGCACTGCAATGACTATATTAATTAGCTTCTCGGAGTCCTGATCAAAAATAGGGGTCTGCTGAGCCAAATGTCATCCTGCATCAAAGTGCTCGTGGCAGATCTGCCCCAGGTCCCTGCTCCCAGGTCTGGGTGATGCTGGTAAGGTGATGAACCCCTTTTTTCAAGGTTAAAGGAGGAAGAAAATGAGACGGTTAAGGGGTGAGATTGCTCCTGCCCTGGCTGCTGACACCTCACAAACCCTGAGAGCAGAGCCAAGGCAGCAGGGAGCACCACCAGGCTGGGCCTGGCAGGAGGGGACCGGCAGCAGGGCTGAGCTGCCCAGGAGGAAAAGGCAGCAGGGACATCCATGGATGAAGCTGGTACAGGACAGCAAGGGGCTGCTCCCCTGCAGGTGACAACACAGCCATGAGCGATGCCACCCAACCCAGGGCACGGCCTCGGGCACAGCTGCCCCTCCAGTGCCTCCCTGATTTACTGATACTGAACATTCTTCCTGCTCTGTCCATGACTCCCCAGTTCAGAGGTACTCCCAGCTTGCTCATGAGCACTTTGCATAAAATAGATGCTTCTTCTCGCTTTTCAAATACTAGGCTCTATGAAAGTTTACGTTTTCTCCTTGTTACTTTTTTTTCCATTTCTGCTGGGAAAATCTAAACTCTTTGATTTCTCTCTTCAGCTGACAATTGCCCCTAGCCCATGAGAACTCAAAAGCTTCAAAGAAACCTCAACGAACTTTTCCTCTAAAGAAAAAGTTCAGCTAAAAAGACCTTGTCCATTCTATCTATTTTTTTCCTGGGAGAGGAAAGGCCCCCACGGAGCCGTGCCCAGCAGTGCGCTCTGCGCCGACAATTACTGAAGTGAAAAAGCCACTGGAGATGAGGAGCAAATCTCACATGCTGAAACCACCTGCAGGTGAGCAGCTCCTCCAGCCCACCAGATGCATCCTCTCCACAAGCCAAGGATGAGAGTCACACAGCACAGCCCTGTGCCACAGCACCCTCTGTCCTGGCAGGAGCAGGGATGAAGATGAGATTCTGGGACCCCAGGGAGGGAGGAGGAAGAAGGACCTCCACAGACAAGGCACTTGAGTAATGGGATACAAATTTGTCTCACTAATATTTTCTTCTCATACACGGAAAATTTAACAAGTGAATGCAGAAAAATACTGGGAATGAACCATCAGCTGAGAAATTTGCTCCCCAATCAGGGCTAGTATCACCACCTTTCCTAAAGCCAAGCTCTTGTTTCCTGAATAACTCATCAGCTCAACTGATTTATCATCATTATATGTTGGGTTTTTTTTAAAACCCACACCTAAGAGACTTTGCACTTGGATAGAAGAAATGGTATCCATGGGAGGCAAGGCATGGGGGAGATGTTACTGGGGCACGATGAGTGGGCTGGGCATCGGAGGCACCTCCAGCTTCACACGGTGCGAGTGGCTGGTCCTGGATGGCAAAGAGCAGCCAGGCAGATTGGGAATGTAATAACCCACATTTGTCTGCTTAATGTGAGGGAAAGGAGGGGTGTCAGCACCGGCACTGATGGGTTTGGCATTTAATGTTCTCTGCTTTAGGGCCCACACATCCCACCTCGTCAGCCCAGGACCCCACCACGCTCCCCAGCCCCTCCAGACACCTTTGCTCACCCACTGTCCCGTGATCCATGGCAACTTCACAGCAGGGAGAACACAGTGGGGACACCATGGAAAGCCCGAATTCCCCTCTGTCCCCCACCCAGGCACCCCTGAGTCCCACAGGGGGGTCCTGCCCATCCTGCCTGCCTCGGGCAGGACACAGAAGCGTTTCCAAACGTCAGGAAGCAAAAGTGCCATCTGTGAGTCTCGAGCAGATGCTGCACAGAGATGGGAGTGAAAGTCTTTAAGGGAAAGGAGGGGGGAAGCAGGGAGATGACAATTAAATAGCTGTTTTAAATGATCTGAAAGATTAAAGGCAGATGAAGGTTTTTGGATTTTTTTTTTCTCTGGGAAAAGCAACTAGGAGATTACCTTCATCTCCTCTGCCTTCACAAACTGCTGGTAAGAGGAAAACCTAAGAGCTAAATCGATCGGCCACATTTCCTCGTTTTTTATTATCTCTCCAGCTGACATCTCGGGAAGGGGGAGGGAAAAAGAAATCAAGTGAATTAAAAGCAATTGGGGGGGAAAAAAGAGGAGAAATTATGTAAGAACTGGCAAAACACAGCAGGCCAAGTGGTTATGTAAAGCAATGAACACAAGAGCTTATTTAAATTAGATCTAGCTGCGAGACAGAGCAGAGTGTAAACGGGCTGGGATTAGGCAGGCTGGGCTGTCGTGCATATGCTGAGTTAAAGCCCTGGGTTCCCTGAATAGTCCATGAAAAAAAAAAAAAGGCAGCTTTTTAGGGATGCTCCCACCGCAACAGATGGGCATCGCCGCTGGAGCGGGGGTCCCTCTCCATCGCTGTGGGGATGGATCCACACACATTTACACACCAGTATCTTCATTTTCTCATCTACCTGAGGGAGTGGCAGCACGGTGACCTGATGGCACACAGTCCTGCCACAAAGGTGTCATTTGTGGTGCCATCAGAGGGGCGAGTGGCACCCAGTACTTCTCTGGTGTAGTGAGTGATTTAGAACTGAGCTGTTATTAAAAGCCACAGCAGGAGTTTGGCTGTGACTTAAGGAAAAGAAATCAACTTCAATTCCTCCAGTCAATACCAGTATAAACACAGGATTCCTGAACCATTGACTAATCCTGGACAGGATTTGCCAGCAAACCTGGAGAGAATTCAGCCACTTGGTCTTATGGCTTGCTATTTTCACGTAATATGGACAAATGCTTCTCATGTTTATTTACTTGGCACCACAGATGTGATGGTGGGCAGGGCCCTACCTTCAACAGCACCAGAGCAGTGAGCACATCCAGCCACCCTGCCAAGGTGCTCCTCAACAGAGGAAAGCGTAAGGGAGTGTTTGCAGCATTGTACATGGAATTAATAACTCTGTGAGCCTCTCAGATTAATGAGAATTGAATAGATGACCTTGGAAGAGTGTGTAGAGAACATAGTAATGGATGTCAAGACTCCTGGTCCTCCCCTTCCATCCCCTTCACACTGGAGGCTCTTTGGCAGGTCCCTTCAAAGTCATTGCCTGAAGAAATGTAGGCAGAAATAAAGATGAGGAGCCCCTTGGGCAAGCAGTTGTTTCATGTGCAGAGTTATTTACTCTACAAATCATCCAAACTGTGAGCAGGCTTCATAAAACACAATAAACGAGGGCTCTGGAGGGATGGGTGAGCTGCAGCCACGCGGGCTGGGCTGAGGCAGGGCGGATCCACGGCATCCTTCAGAAGGGTGAGGAGGTCCAGAGGAGCTCCCCAAGCGCTGCCCTAACAAATGAGCAACTTGGAGCTGCCAGGGCTGTGGCAGTTTATGGAGGAGCAGGGCCTGCTGCCATGTGTTTTAATAAATGGGATCACACCAGCTGTCCGTGCAAATAAAACATTAGCATGTGTCAGACACTCTACCCAGGCGCTCGCTGTCACTTAGGGGACATGTTGCAGCAGAGCCATCCAAGCACAGGCTGTGCCATGCCAGTGGGAAAACATCTTCCCCCTGTGAATTTTGGGGTGCCGGGAGCTGCCCACACCCAGCTCCCCTTGCCCATGTGCCCAGGCTCAGACAAAATCCCTGGAATTTAGTTCGAGGAGCTGCCGGCTCTGTGTGTAGGGACTGACGGTGCACCAGGATTCCAGGTACTTCTTTCAGCTTCCCCTCTTTTGCTGGGCTCTGCTGTGAACCTCTCCAGAAAACAGGCATGAAGGTAAAAAAGTAATAAGCAGGAAAATCAATTTGCACAGCATCTGGCCAGTAAAATTCAGAGCTTTTTGAAAATCAGGGCTGAGAGTGTGCAGCGTTGATGGCACACGGGGCTGCACGTGGTAGATCAGGACACTTAGCGGGATCTTGTTTTGGGGAAGCTGGTCCCAGAGCCAACCCCACAGGCACAGACCCACAAGTGAACAGGGAAAACCTCTCATCCTGCCTCAGAGCTCTCGTATCTATTGCTGCCACAACAAGGAGCTTTAAAACCTCCTCCAGCTGAAGTGCCATGAAAACATGAATTTACTTGTATGGCTTTAAGAGGCGTTTAATCTACGTGGAAAAAGAACCTAAAATTGGCTACAGTGCTTTTCAGAGGATGCCTGCCAGCTACAGAGTTCACTAGACCTAAATAATGTGGCTGTAATGGACTTACTCCTGTTACCAGATCCCATGTGGATGCCAAAATCCGAACCAGACGTCCCTGACTGATAGAAACAACACGAAAACTTGGCAATGGAGAACATGATAAACCAGATCTGCAGGCTGATTGAAGCAGCTGCAAGGACAGTGATGGGCACAGCTGGGAAATAGTTCTAAGAATTCTGTATCAGAGGCCACAGAGGACTTGTACCTCGATGACAAGAGGTGAGATGTGCCTGGTGTACGGATCGTGGGGACACACAGTGTCACCCTGCAGAACATTTCACTCACTGCTCTCTCTGATTATGTGCTGCCCTGAACAATTTGTAATTGCTAGAAGAACATCAGTAATTACCTCTTACAGTTGATGTGGAGCTTAAGTGGTGTGAGTTAACATGTGCAAGAACCAAATATCCTGAGTGTTGTTTGAATAATTACTTTTTTATTATTATTACAAGGAAACCTGGTTGTTCACATTCAGTCTGATTTCACTCAGGAACATCCATTAAAACTTGACTATTCAAAGCAAATACAGAGGAACTTTTTCAAAATCAGAGATGTTAAATTGCTGCAATCAAATAGGCCCTTCCAACTCAGAATATTCTGTGAATTCTGTGAAATATTTGTTCCAGGAAGCTTGTTCCAGTTCAGAGAGGATCATTCTTCTGTAATGATCCCAGCAAAATCACAGCTCACACTGGGCTCTGAGGATATAAATGGTTACAACTGCCCTGTTCTGGGACAGGCTTTCAATCAGTCAACAAATAAAACTACTTGGAGAACTAATGGCTTCCAAAAAAAAAAAAAAAGCCAGTTTGCTTTAGACAGTTTGCCAAACAGGAACAGGAGTGAAATATGTTGAGTGATTTATTACAAGTGATTTGCCAGCTCGAGCAAGTGCAGCATTGCTCTCCTTAATTTAAAGACACAAGATGAACGCAAAGAGATGCAGAGATGCTCTAAAGCAGCTTGAATGCACCACGAAAGACCAGGGCTCCAGATTGCCACCCAGCAAGACCTCTGCACGTCACACTCCACATCAGCACTGCCCTTTCTCTCCCGGATCTTCCATCATCTGTCTTTTTTTAAACTTCTGCACAGCTTACGACGTGAGAGCGCCGGCTCACACGCTGTGCGATGGTTTCCATTAACGCACTTCAAACCTGACTTGCAGCTGCTTTGCTTACTCACTCCAGAGCCTTCCCCAGTCCAGGGCCCTGCCTCATGTTGTGTGAGGCTTCCCTGTGCTCAGAGGAATGGAGTGAAACCATGGAACAACCTTCCCATCCTGGCAAAGCCGCTTTTGCAGCCAGATTCCCCCAAGAAGGAACAGACTGACATGGTTTGGGGCTTGGTTCTTCCTTCTCTCCCAACAGCTCCCTCTATCTTTTAACTTCTAAATTAATTCACTAGTTAATTAAATATATATATATATATGAGGAAAAGACCACAGGTGAACTTCACATACACGTAGTACGTTCATGTCTGCCTTCTCCTGACTTGGCTAACAGGCTAAGGTATAGCCTGAATAATTGCAAGAGTGTAAGGTACACTGAGAATTGTTTAAAGTGTAATCTCCAAAGATATGGATAGGAAATAATCCTCTGGTTTTAGCCCTACCATGGTAACAATGAGCATCAGCTTAATCCTAGGAGGAAGATGAGTGGAAATAATGCATTTCAGCCCCATTGTTCTCAAATCAGATGGCTCACGTCTCCTCAGAGAGTGGAGAATTTGGGTTAAGTACACTGGGCGGCCGCTGACAAAACCTTCCAGGCATCTACAGGGGAAATGCAGCCCTCACCACCTCAGATGAAAGTTAGGTATCATGACAAAATGCAGAGAGAATCCAGGGCTTCTATCAGGGCTTGATTTTGGTTTACTGGAACAGTACAGAGGGGAAACTGTGAGAGTTATGTCTAAACATTTACAGGCTCTGGTCTTTAATCTAAATGCATGAACCCTCACCTGCTTTTAGTGGGGAGGAATGGTTCCAATTCTTTTAAGTTCCCTCCCTTTAAGTGTGGGAACATCCCAGCGACTTCAGTACACATGCAGCTTTAAATTCCAACTGCCCGCTGATTAACCCCACCTGAAATTCATGTTCCAAATAAAAAATTGAGCCGCTATCACATGCAAGCCTGGCAGCCAAGGGACTGTGGAGACTGGTGTCTTGCTCTCTTCTGTCCCTCCTTCCGTGTCTCTTACATTTTTCAAGCCCAATGCTCCAGTGAACAAATGCCTCAACCCGCCAGAGCACTGGAGCACGGCAAGTGTTGATGCTGAAATCCATTCCACGCATGGGTGTGCTGGATTTAGCCCAGTGCGGAGAGCAGCAAAGCCGTGCTGAACTCAGGAGGGGCTGCTGATTAAACCAGCTACGGATTTCCCCAAAACAGCAAAAATAGCAGCCTCTGGCTTCCACGATGCAGCTCCTTTTCAGATGCCTGTGCTACACCCTGTGTCCAAAACTTTCTGAAATGAGGAGCTGTCACTACACTGAAGACAAGGGCTCTGGATCAACACAAGGAACCGGGAGAGGGGGAGAGATGGTTTTATTTCCCCTGAACTTGCTGGGTGCTCTCCAGCAGAAGGGAAGGACACGAAGATAATGCAGAGAAAGGGTGGAGATTTGGGGGTTTCTGGCGATGAACTGCCACCTTTGGGGGGGACCCGAGAGTCCCCGACGCGCCACGGTGGAGCGGGACCGGCTGTCCAGGGCTGTGCGGCACCAGGAGCTCCGGACTGGGACAAGGGAAGCTCCGGGCATGGGAAGGAGCTCCGGGAAGTGTTGCACAGGCCCGGGGCCGGATTAACCACAGGATTTACCCCGGTGCAAGGTCTCAGCTCAGCGCGGTGGGGAAGGAGGGGGTGAGGGGAGGGGCTCAGCAAGAGGAGCCGAGACCCCCACAAATCCCTCCTGAGCGCACTCCGGGCCGGTGCGCCCCGTCAGGGCTGCCCGGGACATTCCCGTTGCTGAGCCGGTCCCCGCTCCATCCTTCCCGTCCTGCCCCGCCCGGCTCCGCAAAGTTTGGCCAGCCAGGAGAGGAGGCGGCTGCCCGGCCCCGGCCCCCCGGCCCCTCACCTGAATGACCGTCTTCAGCGTGGAGGTGTCCACGATGGTGGTGCAGATGAGGGAGTCGGGATCCTGGTCCTTGCCGTAGATCTGCCCCATGGTGAAGATCATGGGGATGGCGAGCAGGAAAGAGGCGATCCAGATGCAGCTGATGAACTTCTTGGTGCGGCTGCGGGACATGATGCTCTTGGCTTTGAAGGGGTGGCAGATGGCCATGTAGCGCTCCACGCTGAGGCTGGCGATGTTGAGTGCCGTGGCATAGGTGCAGGCGTCCCGGAGGAAGTAGTAGCCCTTGCAAACGGCGCCCCCGAAAGCCCAGGGGTGATGGACCCAGATGAAGTTGTAGAGCTCGATGGGCATGCAGAGGAGGAAGATGAGGAGGTCGGAGAAGGCGAGGCTGGCCAGGTGGTAGTGCACGGTGCTCTGCAGGTTCTGCAGCGACTTCTTCCGCACCAGCGTGTACGCCGTGATGGAGTTGCCCACGGTGCCCACCAAGAAAAGAGCCAAGTAGATGACGGTCACCATCACTTTGGAGTAGATGTCGGTGTTGACGTCCAAGTCCTCCTCGTCGGGCACTTTGGGGAGCAGGTCGGAGCGGTTGGACGCGTTGGCATAGCCGCTGGGCTGCGGGTGCAGCGGCCCGGCGGGCACGGCCGGGGCCGTGGCGTTCGGGTGCATCCCCGGCGCCGGGCAGCACCGCCCGGACCCGCCGCGCCGCCCGGGCCCGCCGCTGCCCCCGGCGGGGAACTTGGCTCGTTTTAAT